>JAVLUX010000022.1:26807500-27297500 GCA_032164185.1 Moxostoma hubbsi
GAGGACATTGACATTATCTACATTAATTGATCAAATAGCATGAAATGTATAGCGGTGAAAGAGGATCAGGACACATTGCAGGCTGGACTCAAAACTCTATCATCCATATGAGCACACATGCATCAAGTGCAGAGTCAAGACTCTGAAATTATGACATTTTTAAGACAATCCCTTAAACGTACCCTCTGTTTTACAATAGGAATCTAAAGCCCTTTTCATGGAGAGCAAATTGTTTGCTCAAGTCACAGGGATCAGCACCCCTGATAACTCTTTTTGAAACTTCCCTAGAAGCCCATTTGTTCATCATTCTAAAACACCAGATATTATCAGCATTGGGCTACGCTCAGTTTCTGCTCACAGATAATAAAAAATCAGGAAATGCACTTTTTTTCTCTCTCTCCGTGTGTCTCAAATGGGCTATGGAGCCCCAGCGTCCTCTCTACTGACCTCGTCCACTTCTATGTGATCCCCAAGGGCCATGTGATCCCCATAAAGCCAAACTATATTTAGCACTGAGGCTGTTACCATGACGATAGAGTGCCAAGCTGGACTCCCTGGTGACTTGGTTTTATCATTTACAGGTGAGGAACTCAGATACTGAGGTTGTATATTTGCACATAAGACAGAACTCTATGCCACAGGTGAATAACTGGGTTATTAAATGTCACATGGCACTTCATGCATTACTGCAGTCCTTATTTTCATGTGCACAAACATACATTTGTTGATAATATGCGCTTCTGTTTATTTAAAAATAGATTCATGGAAAATTCATCATTTATTCATCCTCATGTTGTTGCAAACCCATATGTTTTTCTATCTTCCATGGAAAACAAAAGGAGATGCTAGGCAGCATGTTGCAGACTGACCTCCTCTAAGGGACTAACACTCACATTCATCTTTATTGCCCTCTTTATCCATTAAATGACAGTGAATGGTGACTGAGGCAGAATGGAAAAGGTTTGGAACAGCTTGAGGGTGAGTAAATGAGTAAAACTACTGCTGCAGTATGCTATACTGTATATGCTATTTTATACACATTTACGCACATGTCAAATATTTTTGTGTAATGAACACAAAACTTTTTATTTGATCATTGTCCCAGGCAAAATATTTCCTAAATATCTGTACTAGTCCATGTCTCTAGTATCACTCTATGGTCAAAAAACATTTTATGTCTTTCTACATTTCTTTTTTATTTGGTAAGTAGCCAGGTAATAAACAGGGTAATATACACTCAACTGGTCATTATCGCAAAATAAACCCTTTCAGGGTGGTCCACTATGCGTCTGGGTTTACTTTTTGATAATGACCGATTTAATGCACATTATCCCTTATATTTTGTTTATCTTTTTTATTGGCTTCATTATACAAGAAATCCAAACTACTAGGTGCAAAGATTGTAATTATGAATTTCCTCTTTCTCCCTTTTCCTCTCCAGCACTTCTCTCTTCTCCTCCTCTTTATGCTGAAGGCAGACAGAAAATTAAATGCCAATATCACAGTCCATTTCACCAGCCTCTGCTCACCAGCCTTCTGCTACTGCCGACAGAGCCACACATCAACTCTATCTCTCTCTCTCTCCCACTATTACCTTTGCTCCCTCCATTTCTCTCATCATCAATCACTCCCCGGCACCTTGATGACGTCAAATCAGCAGAGATCCTCTTTTCCTCTCCTCCTCCTCCACTTTCTCACCTTCATCTTACTCTGGTTAATGGTGACGTCAAAAAGAGTGGCTTCTATGTTATTACTCATCTATGTAACTTTAGAAGTAGTGGTTCCCTTGACCACAGCTCTTGTATTAGGGTTAGGGTTAGGCTACCTAATCTTCTAATACAACTAAATTTATTGGCTGACAGCATACAGCTAAAACAAAAACAGAAAAATAAATAATCGACTTGAGACTATAACATAAGGAAGTTATTGTCCATCAAAACTTACAACTAAAAGGAATTGTTTAACCACAAATGAAAAAAAAAAAAATCATATACTCACCCTCGTATTGCTCCAAACCTGTATGATTTTAATTATTTCATGGAACACTAAAGAAGAAATATTGAAGAATGTTCTTTTGTTTGAGGAACTTAAATGAATGTTCCAGGTTCAATACAATTTAAGCTCAAATGACCGCATTTGTGGTATAATGTTTATGCAATAAAAATTTATTTAGACTCGTTCCTGCTTTTCTTTTAAAAAGAGCAAAATAAAAGAGAGACACTTACATTGGAAGTGAATGGGGGCCAATTTTTTAATGTTAAAATACTCACTGTTTCAAAAGTATAGCCACTAGACATAAACAATAAGTGTATTAAAATCACTTACAAACCTTTTCTGTTTAAAGTTACAGCCAATTTTGCAACTTCGCAACCATGAAGATGTAATGTCAACAAACCCTAAAACAACTGTAAAAATAACCATTTAATCCTCTTTACAGTTCAAATAATGAATGAGTTTTAACAGAAGAATTAATACAAGTGCTTTTATAAAATTATAAGCTTAACATTTCTGTGTAACCCTTTAAAGCCCAACATTGCGAAAATTCTATTCTGTACAAGAATATGATATTCATATCCAAATTCATATTATATTCATATTCATATAACATCACACACCTATACTGTATATACCATATTGAAGAGAAGTACTAGGGCTTTCAAATTATATAAATATATGTATGATTATTTAAGGCTAATCATCCTTTATCAATAAGATTCCACACAACTATTTTTACAAAAATCTTCTCCAGCCACCATACTTCATCAGACAACTGCATTTTCAACCATTTTATTTACAAGCTAGAGGGAAACTTAGAGTGTATGAAATTATATAATTTTGTGGGCAATGTAGAATAGCAGATATATTAGAAATATAATCTATTGTTTAAAAGTTATCAACATTCTAGTGATTGGTGGGAAACAAACAACAAACATTTACAATGTTAAGATACATTTCACGTGACAACTCCTCAAATACTCCTTCTGAGCACCTGTAATAATACATTGAGATTGCATCTGAAATTGAAGGACACAAACACTGAAATATATATTTTATGTGTTCAATAAAACACACACTTTATTTAATTTGAACATTAGAATTACACACAAATTACACAGAAAACCATACAAAACCAAACATTCGAACTCTCTAAAGTAAATACATTTTTAATAAAGAGTACAGGAACAGAATATACAGTATATAAATTAATAAATACTCAACAACTGCAATACCTGTGAAGAGAAGAGAGGGAGAAAAGAGGGGAGGGGGAGGACAACAACAGCAGTAAACACAGCCCAACCTAAGCCTCTTCGTGAAACTGGTCACACTCAGCTGAGTGCCAAGACTGAAAACAGTTCCTATCGCGAACCAAGCAAAGTCTTTTGCCATTACATTCCGGTGTGCAACAAACTACTTTAGTTTTTACTTTATTTTACTTTTCTGATAGCATAGCCAACATCTCGTAGAGGACTCTTCAAATTTAGGGACATGGGCTATGTGGAGTGATGACGAAGGAGGGACTGCAGGTTTTATTGTATTTAAAGTGAAACTTGCGTGAATATCGATACATCTCAGCTAACGAGCCATATTTTCTCTGAAATCTATCTAAGTTCACCCATCTACTCTCATCCCCTGGTGCCACATGAATGTGTTGCCATTCCTTAAACAATATGAAACTATTGATTACGGCAATGTCTATGAAGGTTTAAAAAAAGAGTCTTCCACCACTTCTGAGTTTTTGTAAGATCTTATCATTTGGTCTGACCTATCAACACCGCCCATGTTTTTGCTATAATCGCTGATGACAGTGGGCTGGAGGGCTACTTCATTTGTCCAGTCACCATAATTTTTTACAAACCTAGTAATTTCAGTTGAGCCATTCGCATTGTGGAAATTGGAGAGGCATGTAACTGCATGCGTGTCCTTCCACTGAATTACAAGTATATTCCCCTCAATCCTACACTACCTCATATCCCCACGAGCTGTCATGTGTTCCCATTTTTTGATGTCTTGAAATTCTGCAGGAAACAGTTTAGGATTCACCCTGCATGTCCCACAGGCATTAGTTCCCATTTCTAACAACTTAACCATAAGAGCTGGGGATGTATAAAAGTTGTCAAACCAAACAATGTGGCCCTGGTCTTTGAATGGCTACAGTAACAATTCAACTATTTTGAATCCCTTCATGTATTGTTTAAATCCTGACCGAGCTTTAGACTTGACCATACGTTCCTCTATTGCAAGATTTTGGTTAGGCTGAAAGAGCTGCTGGCATTTTAGTTTGAGGTGATCCATAAGATAACACAACTAAGGCAATCGTGATTGTGCTGATAAAAGAGCCTTGTAGCTGTCTTGTGACATAAATCCCCTTGCCCACAAGCCCTGATGTGACTTGGTTCCCCAGTGATGATGGGAATCAGGGAGAAATGAAAACCCCATGTAAATGAGCAACCCAAGAAATTTGTAAGATTAATCAGGGGTCACCTCCATCCAAGCTCCTTGGTAGATGAAATATGACGGACAGTTTTGGACGAGCTCCCACCCCTGACAGTTTGTAAATCTGCATAACTCAGTAAAAAACTGCATGAAAAGTCAATTTCTCGCAACATCATATTGGAGGTTGACCGCACAGCCTGACGCACGCTACCTAAGTCAATACCGAATGGATGGCTAGGCTTAAATGGGAGAGGTTTTGGTAACTGTGAATCGATGTCAGTGTAGGCTGGAACACCGCATGTCTGGTCCCCAATCAGCCTGATGGGGGCGCGTGAGGGAAAAAGACGGCCGGTGATGACGGTTCGAGAGAGAGAGAGAATGACATGCAGCTGCTCTGTGTTTATGTTTGTGTGTTTTCCGTTCAGTTTTTCATTATTAATAATTAATAATACAACTATTATTTATATTGCCAAGCTGGTTCTCACCTCCTTTCCCTTAACCTGCTTTACAGAGGGATAAGAAACAGAGTAAGGGAAGCGTTTACGCTTTCTAGCTGACTTGGGACCTGTGCAAGAATGGATAGCCATACCCAAAATAATAAGAGTAACAGTTTTAGTTTTACTGTGAGTATCAATCATATGAGAAATAGAAACAAACAATACATACACATTCATACATACCCAGTTGATGGTATTGGCTGGAGATCAGGTTCCTTCTCATCCTCCATCGCCTCATGGTCCGGGTCTTCCTGCAGTAGTTCCTGGCCCAACAGATCTTCCTCCTCTGTGCTCAAGCCCTCATGAGCCATGTCCTCCTCTGCTCATGAGCAGTCAGCTGCCTCCTCCCCTTGAGGGAGCCATAGTCTCTATCCATCTCTACAACAGAAAAAAGTACAACAATTTGTAGCCAGCGGTGTGTTCACAAATCCATACACTGAATAGTCACCAAAGGCTTGCAGACTAACCAGAATGACCAACTGCGGACAGCCCTCTCACACTTTCCTTGTGAACAGGAAGCTACACACAATCTAAATGCAGTCGCTGCAATGTGTGGTGTTCTTGCTCCGGACATGTCGAAAACAGAGAGTGAAAAGTTAGTGCAGGCAATTTTAAACAAATCAAAGTCAAAGAAATTTACTAAACTAAATTTATTTCTATGTAGAGTGGGTGATTCTCACTAAACCTGTCAAAGAAATTTCATATTTAACCCCAAATAAAAACATAAAAACATTATATATAAATTATATATATATATATATATATATATATATATATATATATATATATTGGATATAGAAAATGAAGCCTACTTTTAGGAAAATTAGTGGCATTATTTTCAGGACACTTTTTCATCAGGCACATTTGATCCCAAATTCTCAGTAGCATAAATTGGCAGCAGAAGGTTTCATTTATTTGTATGTATTTATTTTTTTTTTACTGTGTGATTGATAGGTAAGGCTATCTGCTAAATTATAGAAAGATATCTACCATTTTTATTACATGGGAAAATCAGCAATCTAGATAACTTATCTAACTAGTAGGTCAGTTTCTAGACAGGTCTGAACAGCGTCAGCTCTATGCCTCACATTACTTCAGGTGGATTTTCCACAAGCTACAAATTTATTAAAAAAGTTACTGCTATTTAGTTAAAAATGTACATAGTATTGCTAGCTAATGTTTATTTAGCAAGTTTCACAGAAATTTGCTTAAAAATAGAGGCTAACTGCCTGTAGGATGAACAACGTAATTTTTGCCTACAAATAAATGCTTCATAACAAAAACTTTTTGACTTTCAATAGACAATACTAACAACACATTAAATAACTTGTCTTACCTTGAAAGATCGTCTCAGTTTTCAATTTGCAGCAGTAAGTCCAACACTGGATGTAATCTCCCGGGACGTCCTCTCTGGCTCCGCTGAGTCAAATAGAGGAAGAAGTGGATAGCGATACATTTATTATTCACGCCCAGTAACCCCTTAACTAATCATATGTGCTTTTAGCTTATATTGTCATGAGTATCTGGCAGTTTTCAGAAATAAAATCGGTGATTGGACGGCGAAGATATTGAGACAGGAACCATGGGAATAATTGTTCCCAAATATGAATGCTCCAGCTTAAACACCCCAAAAATTGGCTCCACTCACTTCCACTGTAAATGCATCAACATTATGCCACAAATGCTGTCGATTGAGCTTAACTTTTATTGAACCTGGAACACTCCTTTAACCAACATTTGAATAATTATTTACTGAAAATCTTGCCCACTGCTCTCCGCATCCATTTACAGTAAATATTGTGCATTTACATGAGGTGAATCAGGCTTGACATTAATGCAACATGAGCAACATGACAGATGTCAAATTTGCATGGCACAACTAGCAGCACCATATTTGACTTAAAAGGGGTCATGACATGATGTTTTTCATGAAGTTCCTTGAGATTCACTTATATTAAGATTTTTTGCACAAAAATAGTCCTATATTTATAAAACATGATCATATTCCACCTTCATTCTGACCCTCTGTCAGAAACGCTCGGTTTTGGTGCTGCCTCTCCTTTAAGACTAGACAGTAAACGCCAACCGTCATGACTGGCTCTCTGCTCTTTACTGACCTGCTCTCTCATTGCCATCTCACTGCTTACCACTACAGGGCCGGGCTACGGAAGTAAAAAGGTAAAGTAGGTGTTGATGTGTTGTTGTAGAGGTGGTCAGATGCAAATATCTACCATAGTGTAACATCACAATGGCCACCTACACACAGCAGCTAAATTCGGTTGTCAGTTCACCTTTTAGTGTTTAGCCCTGTTCTGTTCACAAAAAGTTCAGTAAAATACAGGAGTGACAACCGCATTCTACAACCGAATTAACTCCCATTTTAATTTAATTCCATGCAGTGTACGGAACTGAACAACTAGTTATAAATGACGTGATTAATGGTGCGTCTGAGAAGTGTCTGTCTTCTCCTGGTGTAAAAACACAAACAGAGATGTGTCTTCACTCATTGCGGTCTTGGGGGGACCTGTAAATTACAGTCCAGATGGTGTAGTTTAACAATAGCTGCTTAGACATACATAAAAAGCTAATGAAACATTACCTGATGATAATAAATTACTAGTCTAGTTTCTATCCACTTTTCGCGCTATTTTGTTATCGACAAAGTGAAAATGCATAAAAAATTTTCCAAACTTTGCTGTCTTCTGCCTGCTTCCATTCAAATGACCGTTTATCGATAAAAATGGTGCCTGTGATATGCCTAAAAAAACACTTTGTCTCATATGTTTTGATTTATCACAAAAGAAATCTTTTGTGCAAGTGGACCGTCTGCACCTCGTTTATTGACCATGGCATGGTTTTGCGCACAGCTGTTTCTTTTTTCACAATTCGAAAGTCGCGTGAACAAATTATACTATTATCACTGTTTATAACTTTAAAACTAGTTGTTTGATGACGCGTGTAGGAAATCCAGTGGCGCTGGTAGTGATGATTCTCCCTGACCAATCAGTGATCTGCAGGATTTTTATGTCACATTTAGTATCGGCTCGGCTCGACTGGAACCTCGACCGAGGTGGTACAAAAAAAGTATCAGGTACCAGGTACTATCCACAGTGGAAAACCCCAAAAAGTTGAGTTGAGTCGAGTTGTTCCATGCAGTGGAAAAGCCCCATATAGGTCTAAAAATAAAACTTTTTTCATTTGGTAATTAATTATATTATTTATGCTTATTCATTTAGTAATTTATTTAGCCTAATTTAATACAGTGAATTTTGCCATAATATTTTAAAAATTATAAACAAACATTTAATAGAATTGGGCTTTATGTGTTCCAAAAAAGCACACCGAAGGCTTTCTCCTAGTATTGTGTATTTATTTTTAATTTAGAAATGATATGTATTTTGTATTGAGGGCTAATTACATGACTGCCGTCTATTATTTTGAATGGCGTGGAAAAGCAACTTAAATAAAATAACGGATGGTTACTGCAATTAAAATAATCACAGACAGTGGCCATTAATTTGTTCTCCGTGCACTTGTCAGTGTGCATGAAACAATACGATACAATAGTGTTGGCACTTCTAGAAGTGTCATATTTGCTGCATCGGATTTATATGCCATTAAGATCAATCCATAATCACGTACAATAAATTGGTTTTCAAGGATGTACACCGTCGTCATGATTAACACAGTCTAATGATTGGGGATAATGGGGGTCATGTGACACTACATTTCTGCATTAATGCCAATTTTCTCGACAAAAAGTGTTTCCAAAACAGTTTTTTGCGACATTTGTTCGACATAGAGTTCAGGTGCTAGAGTTAAACGGAAAAATATTATGTTGACACTTGTGAAATTATAGTGATAATTCGCATTTCCATCAGCTTTATTTTGATGCGCTAAAACTTTTTTGCAAAAAATCCTTGGATGGAAACTGACGAATAATATCTTTGCTCAGAAACAGCAAGCACAAAACAGGTTATGCTGGTGCCATTCATGTTCCTTGTTCACAGGCATGAAACGCAGAAGCTTTGCTATGGTAATCATCGCAATTGTGGGAGTCAGTCCTGTATTCTCTAACATGGAATGAAAATTTAGGGGATTCACTCCCGCATTTAAATGTGGTTGCTTCTTCCAAAACTTTGTAGTGTGTATGTGGCATAGAAAGTGGCATAGGAAATGGAGGAAGTAGAAAACGAGCCATTTTGGCAGCTTGGTTTCAACAAATGCTCTTTTTGCAGTGTGGAGGAAGTGTTCAGTTCTGAAATCGACTGTACGTTTTTATAGTACAATGACCCATTATATAAAAAAGATCATGGAACATTTGATTCCTCATGTCATGATTCATTTAAGAGCTTCAGCACAAATAAAGTCCATCAAAAAATTACCTAAATTGTGGTCTGTTCCTTGCATAAAGCTATTGTACAACTTCAGAAGACTTGGAATTTAGTGCACAAGTCGTATGAACTAATTTAATTATATTTAAATGGTGTTCCAAAGAAGAAAGTAAGTCATACAGGTTTGGAACAACATGATGATGGATGACTATTCATTTAATTAAGATAATGAAAATCAAAACAAAGCCATTACAATAAGTGTTGAGTAATATTATTGCACGTGAAAGCCATCTTTTTTTTATAAGTGTATTGACGTGAACATTTTCAAAACTACACTACTTCTGACTAAAATTCCAGCTACAGAAATTGTATGAAAATAAAAATAAAAAAATACTTCTTAATATATGTCTTTTTGTTGGCCAGTAATCTTTTAATGTGATAAAACACAAGCATGAAAAAAAAAAATGTGTCCCTTTTCTGGTCTTTTTTTTTTTTGTCTTATAAAAATGTAATCAAGCTCTTGCTGAGTAAATGGTGACTGCAGTCTGTCTGTGCGAGTGTTTGTGAGTCTGAGCGGTGTGTGTGTGAGAGGGGGAGCTGAAAAGGCAGATGAATCATTAAATGTTCAGCAGCATTTCTCCAGTCTCTTAAGGGTTTGGAGTGTGTCCCTCCCATTTTTCATTTGTAGTCGATTACTCAGGAAACAGCACCTTCTGTGAAACTTGGAAGGTTTTCTCTCTACTCTGATGCATACACAAATTACAGCTGATTCAACATGTGGTGAAAATTGCTTAATTATAGGAAAGTATAGGGAAATCAAAAACTCAGTAAGACAACGTTTTAAAACGGAACACAGGTGGTCAACCACACAGGGTACAAAGTGCGACCGTAGCAGATACCACTCCAGTAATTAATATTCAGAGTGTCCTAACATAAAAAGATCAAGACATCTAATAATAAAATAATGCAAAAAATAAGTATAGTCTAAACCGAAGCAGAATTACAAGTATTACAGCAGTTGAAACACAGCTAAGATTAAATAAGCAACCAAATTGGCCCGGTTGCTAGGGAAGCCAGAGTCACATGGGGTGGTCATGATTAGTGGTTCTCACTCTCAATGGGGTGCGTGGTAAATTGTGCGTGGATCGCAGAGAATAGCATGAGTCTCCACATGCTGTGAGTCTCCGAGGTGTCATGCGCAGCGAGCCACGTGATAAGATGCGCAGATTGACTGTCTTAGAAGTGGAGGCAACTGAGACTTGTCCTCTGCCACCCGGATTGAGGTGAGCAACAGCACCACAATGAGGACCTAATAAGTAGTGGGGATTGGGGATGCCAAATTGGGCAGAAAAGGGGATTAAAAAAAATGCATGTTGAGACAACTGCGCTGTTTCGTTCTTTGCGCTGCATCTAGATTGTTTTAAGCACAGTTGTCAGGAGTCAACAATCTGAACAAGTTCAGGCTGGATAGAGGGGACTGTTGCGATATTTCATATTATTCCAGAGTGGTCTGCACCAAGAGGGACTGTTGCATTGTTTGATTTTATTCCAAATTGTTCTGCACCAAGTGAAATTTCATTTCATTAAGTAAATTGTGGCAGCGGGGGCGTGGTAGAGCGTTCGTCTGGAGAGAGAGAGAGCCTACACCTGGGCCAGATAATGACTGACACCTGTTTCCATTTGCAGTAAGCTTGGGGAGAGCGGTATAAAAGGTACCATGCCAGCGGCAAGACAGGGAGAGAGTCTTGAGTCGCTACCTGGGTGCTTGATGTTGTGAAGCTGATGTGTTATTGTGAAGCTGAAAGACACGTACATTAAAAGTTGACTCACATAGACTTTGAACCGCCTTCCATGTCCTTCTTACTTGAACCTCTTTCCATAAATGTTCTTCCCGTTCTACTCTAGTGTATTAAGGGGCTGCCATATCTTGTTGAAACTGTGTATGTTTACTGTTTCAGTAGTTATGATTGTTGCCTATATGCTTACATAAAATACACCCTTTTGCAACAGTACTTGCTAGGAGAAGAAATTAGATAGTAAGCGTTTTCGGGTTCGGGCTTAAAATCTGACGGTACCGTTCGGGCCAGGTAGGGACGGGCCACACAGTCTCGGGTACAGGTTGGGTTCAGGTTTCATTTTAAGGCCTGTACAGACCTCTAGCATGACACAAAAGCATGCACCAGTACACAAACACTTATGTAGTCTTTTATTTGTACACACTTTAACAATAGAAATTTTAGTTCACAAACAAGATATTTTATTTAGCATAGTTATACAATTTTATGTCTAAATGATGCACCGATTGTAATTTTCTGGGCCGATTCCGATTTCCAATTTTTTTGTTAGAGAGACCTGCTAATACTGATTTTTCCAGATTCCAATTTTCTTTCTAAGAACTATAATTATCAGCATATACAAACAAAAATCTACATTTCTTCAATCAAAATTTTATTTTCATAATAAAATAAATTCAACTTTAAAATTACAGGATTACAAAAATTTAAAATGACTTGGAGCTGACTTGGAGCAACTCTCAAAATAAAGTGCTCTGTGACTGGAAAGAGGTAGAAATAACAATTAACTGCAAATGAGTTGCTTTATATAACAAAACAGATGTCATTTTCCACTATTATCATAAATTGACCTTTTTCTCTTTTATACTCATCTAACAAAACAATTCCAAAGATTACAAGCCTATGAACAAAACTGAAGTTTCCAATACGCTCAACATTGACATTAAGCGTACGTTAGATATTAGTTGCAAAACTGATTGCTGCTTTGGGATCGGCTTGTAACAGACTGCGTGTGTGACATGACACGAGATTAAACAACTCGACAACGTGACGTCGGAAAAGTACTGCCAACTTGGTATTGTGTATTTTGTGCTGAGGAAATGTATCAGATTTCTGAAGCCTCTGTCCTCAACTATGGAGTACGACTTGTCATCCAGGGCCATGGTCATACCAAGGAAAGATAGGAAAGGCTGCTGACTGGTGGTTGGCTCTGAGCTCTGGCTAGCTTTAGCCACTTTCCCTTTTTTAGCTTCTTCAAACTGGGCATGTTCAGCTGGGTGAGGGTGTTTTAAGTGTTTGTTGTTCCGAACATTATCGTGGTGGTTCCCCCAAGATTTACTTTAGCCTTACAATTATTACAAATTGCGAACTTTATATATTTTTCACTCACAATGAAGAACTTCCACGCCAATGACATGTTTACATGTGGCTGTGACGTTATTGCCTGTGCTGCTGGCAACAAAACGGACCGGCTCGGAATCGGAAAGATGTGAGGCTGACCGGCCGGTCACCGGTCCGGGCCGAGCATGCGGAAAATCTGGTCCCTGGCCGGTCGCTTGGTGCATCACTAGATAACACCATATCTGTTTATTTAAAATTAATAATCTATACTTAACTTACAAGATAACCTGTAATTATCTTTGCTCTTTAATTAATGTAATAACATTGAATAAGTCAAAGTATTGCATATGGATAGTATTAACCTTACCTTATCAAAAGCAACATCAATCAAGTATGACTCTCTCTACCCCTTAGAAAAGAGGCCAGCACAGTATGTACACATCGTTATGCAGGAAAAACAAATCCTTTAGAACTCATTCTGTTTGAAGATATAATCAAAGACATGCAATTATGCAGTGCAGCATGTGGTAATCAGCTAGTGCTTGACATCCAGTGGATGGCATCACACTAGCAGCCCTGATTTTAGAGCTGTGTTTGTTTGTGTGATAGTGTAACCCAGATATGAAGGGTTTATTTCTCTTATAAAACCTTCAAAATCTCATACCATAGACAATTTGTCAGCAACTAAAACAATCCAATTTCTTACTAAAATAAATATTTAAATTTACCATTGCTAATTTTCCTTTGAGCAGCCTCACAACAATGCCTTCACCATTGATACCATGGGTTGCATTCATGGCCAGAACAAGGGCTCAATTTTCGTGAGTATTAGCGCTATCTGTGGGTGTATTGTGTTAACACTCATTTCCTGCATATGCAGTTTGGATATTCCACCAGCAGGTGGTTCATGTCCAAACTCTGAAAATCTGAAAATTAAGTTGGAGGATCAAATCATTGGATTTGGTATAGTTAAAAAAAAAAAAAAAAAAAAAATTACGATTTTGACATTTTGATTATACCTTCATTTCGTTTGAAGTATGAATTTGAATTTAGAAATACTTTTGGTTAAATTTTTTCATGTTTCAATAAATTAATTTAATTGTTAAAAATCCTAATCGACCGGTAGAAAAAAATGCCTGCTGATACCATCACTATTAATACTAGCCTTTATTTTTGTGTCGGTAGATGAAAATTATTAACAACACTTACATTCCCATTCATTTAACGTAGCGTACATCCAAATCCTGACAAGAACAGCATTTTTTAAGCATAAGGAGGAGCATGTCCATATTTTTGTATTAAAATTCATTGCATACAGTGCATTTACACTACCAACTTGTTATAAAAGGTGCTTTTTTATATATATATAATCGCTGGTGCGTGACAGGAAATGACTATAGAATAGGACACAGATGCTGCAATAACCATAGAAGAAGATCGCAATTTAATTGCACTTGATCCAGCCCATCATCGCGCTGCAAGCGTGATTTCACCAAACCCACTTGCGCCTAGACTTAGCTCATGCTTGCATGAAAATACCAAAACTTTATGGCCAGGCCCATTGAATTTGCACTTATGACTAATGGCTTAGTATTGCACTTAGTGGTAGCACTTTTAAAATAGGGCCCAAAGTTCAATTATTAGGGCTGCCAAACATTCATCTAATTAAACTCATTTAATCACATTCATCATTATTTGCTGAGGAAGGCCCCGAAATAAAATTATTCATATAAATAAAGCATAATAATTCAAATATTTATAAATATTTATATATTTACATTGTAAGTCCTTTAATAAATATATAATACAGATTGAAATTCAGTTTGAAATCAATTGCCTTATTTTGGCAGATGAATAAAGCATTGATTAGACCGTACAAAAAGTTGCTTAAAAACCCAATATATTCTTTATTTTATTATAATATCACTGAACAAGCCTAGAGTTGAGAGTAATTTGTTTGTCAATATGTCCAGTTCTCACAGGATGCATACTTGCATTCCGTCTGCACTTTTTTTTACAGTTGCTCTATGTACATGTTTGTGCCTCAGATAAAGGTATTTGTAGCATCTCATTGGTATTCAGCGTCATTAAAGCCGCATTTTTAGAATGCTGTGTCAAGTTAACAGTAGGGGTGTTGAAACTAATCGTTTCTACAATACATTGCAATGCGGACATGGACGATTCTGCATCGATGCAGTAATAGACCATAATCAATTATAGCCTACTGACGTTTTTCTGACGTCATTATTTGCGTACGCGCTTAACGCGCTAGCGTAAAATGGCGGAGGGAGGCGAAACACAAACGCGAGTAATAACAAATGCACCCACTGTTTTAAAAGCCGACATCTGAGCACATTTGGCTTTTATGAAAAAACTGGTAAGCACGATTTGGACAAAACACATGCTGTGTGTAAAGCCTGTCACACACGAATATAAATGTTGGGAATACGACTTACTCAAGAAGCCACGTTAGCCGTTTTCACCCTGAGATTCTATCGCCTGCCAGTGTAAAGGCGGACCCAGCTCAGCCAAAAATAGATCAAACGATATCAACTTTGCCGCCCAACTCGGAGAAAGGAAAGACAATAACCAGATGCATAGCAGCTTTCATAGCGAAGGATATCGGGCCTGATTCTGTGGTGGACAACCCCCGTGTTTCGCCACCTGTTGAAGACACTGGAGCAGTTATATAACCTCCCGTCACGCAGCCAATTTACAGAAAAGGTTATACCTGAACTCTACCACGAAACCAAAGCCCAGGTAATAGCGTCAATGAGCCAAGCTAATCGAGTAGCAATAACATGTGATTCCTGGACTTCGCTCACGACCGTGTCTTATGTAACGTTAACGGCACATTACGTTAGCTTGGACTGGCAGATTTTGTCACATGTGCTGCAAACGAGAGCCGTTTATGAGTCTCACACAGGTGCTCATGGCAGAGCTACTGTCTCATGTAGTGGAGGAATGGCAGCTATTAGATAAAGATGTAGTGCTTGTGACATGATCGTTGCAGCTCAAGTGGGAAAATGTCCTTATGTAAAATGCTTCGTGCATACGCTGAATCTCGTATCCTAGCGGGCACTTAAAGTAACCATGCTCTCCAGGCTTCTGGGCAGAGTCAGACAAATATCAACATTCTTTCACCGCAGCACCACAGCGAGCCATTGTCTCAAAGTGAAACAGCAATGTCTAAGCCTGAAAAATCATAAGTCGATAACTGATGTTGCAACAAGGTGGAACAGTGCATATGACATGGTCGAGAGGTTCTTGGAACAACAACCAGCAATCTGTGCCACCTTGCTGTCTCCAGAATTCAGAGAAGGAGAGTCAGATCTGTGCACTCTCACTGTAACAGATGTGACAAATGCAGAGGATGCTGTGAGGGCATTAAAGCCTATGAAGGTGCAATCCAACAGCGTCTCTCATTGTTCCTCTAAATGCGCAACTCCTCCATAATATGTCAGACACAATCAAAGGCTCACCCATGATCCACAAGATCAAGAATGCAATCAAAACCGATCTCCTGAAGAGGTACAGCAGTGAGGCAAAGAAGAAGATCCTTCATACAGCCTCTGCCCTGGATCCCCATTTTAGAGGAATGCCTTTTCTCACAGAGGAGGAGAGATTGGAGATATACAGAGGAGTGACTGAGGAGGCTGCATCATAATATTAATAGTTAATAGCTTCAATGAGTAAAATTTGTATTAATTCGTTTTGAAATTAAGACTGAAAAAACAATTATCCTAATATATGTGAGCTGTTGCATTGACTGAGTACACTGTCTACTAGTTTAATGCTATTTTCAATTTTTTTGTTCAAACCTAGCATGAGTGTACACCTAGGAGGACAAAAGTGGAAGAAGAAACACCCATGGAGGACAGCCCCTCTGCTCCCAAACAAAAGGCCTCATTGCTGCTTTTGAGTTTGCTGGGACAGTCTTTCAATGACAATGAAGGTACAGTAGAACCCAAGACCCCCTATGCCAGGGCTGAGAAGGAAATGGATACATACTGTAAAGCACCATCTCTGCCTCTCACTGAGGACCCTTTGAACTGGTGGCGGGTCCATGAGGTCACATTTCCCCTTCTCTCTCGGCTGTCAAAAAGATACTTGTGTATCCCAGGCACAAGCGTGTCTTCTCTACTGCAGGAGATGTGGTCACTGCTAAAAGAAGCACTCTCAAACCAGAGCATGTGGACCAATTAGTGTTCTTACAGAAAAACCTACAAATTCCCAAATGCTGAGCAGTGACTCACCTTTGTGATGTTTGGCACATTCAGGAAGTGCCCTGTTCCCAGTGTTGTTATTTTATATTTGTTATTTACTTATATTTTGTATATTAGAGCTCTGCAGAACATTTTGTTTTTGAAGATTGACCATATTCACACAATAAGTAGGCTCGGCCTCTATTTATTTTGGATTATAATTAAATTTAGTGTTTATACATTTGTTAACATTTAAATATTTTATGAAGAAGTACACTGCACTATATAAGTACTAAAATAGAATGAAACTGTGAGTACATGAAAATAGCATGAGTACTGTACTTTAGTATTTACTAGTGTTAATTTGTTCTAAATGCTCCTGTTGTCTGCTGGGTTCAGACTTAAGGATGTTTTATGTGTGCTACATTCAGGAAATGTACTTTCTTGGAGCAGATAAAATAAAAAGGGAGTTAATATATCTGACTGCTTGTATTTATTGACGAAAATGTAGCCATGTGCAGTAATATTGAAATTGAGGATGCATTGCATCGTGATGCATCATGATATTGAATCGAATCGAAGACATGATAATCGTAATCGAATTGAATCGTGAGACCAGTGAAGATTCACACCCCTAGTTAACAGTAGTGGAAAACTTGGAACTTGCAACATTCTGCTGTGCTTCACCGACCTTTTGTGCTTTTGAGTGGTTCTCATGCTGTGGCTGTGCTGCTTGTGAGTTTTGTTGAGGCGCGCTGCCACCTATTGATGCTGTTCGTGAAAACAGATGCTTGAATTCAAAACTTCAAGCTTGAATTGCTTGTATTGTAGAAAATTACACACATTTATTATGGAATTTACATATGTGTCAGGTGGCATGATTAATTGCATTATAAGTAATCTCACTAAATTAACATGTTAAATCAACAGCCCTACTAATTTTCCTTTATAAAAATGTGTGTGTACTACAATTCAACTAAGAGACTTCAGCACTGCAGAGTGTTTAAACTAGTGATATGCTCCTTCACAGCCAGCACTCGAATGCTATTGGCTCGTGATATAGCCAGTCTTTACAGGCATGAAACGCCACCAAAGCAGTCTCGCACTTCAAACTAGAATTCATTGTCTTTGAAAGGGAAAGAAATCAGTGAATGAGAAATATGAGTCAGTGTATGGAGGTGATCGAGTATGATTCCTTCACTCAAAGATTCATTCAAAAAGACTGACTGACACATCACTAACTTTTATTCAGTCATTTTGGTAATGTGTTGGGTCACCACTTGAAGTCCAATGTCAAGTCTGAGTTCTGAAGCTAAACCAGTTGAAAACCCCTGATTTATACAGCTCTACAAAGCTGAAATGCAGTAACTACACCAACACTGAGACCCCCCCCCCCCCCTATCATATCAAGAAAAGATGCATTTAAAATGTCTACATCTATTGGCCTAAGAAGGTACATATTATCTCCTGTGCACAAAACTAATGACAAACAAAATACAGTAATAATTGTAAATACACTACTTTATTATTGTAAATAAGATCATAGTTCTGAGACCTAATTATATTTAGAACTCAATTTTGACCAATTTTGGTTTTACATTTGCACAACAGTACTCTGCATATTTGCCTTGTGCGGAACGATTCATAATGGTATAATGTCTCTGTAAACACTGTTGTTTACTCCTGTACACCAAGCAGTTTGTCATTCATTGGTGTTTCAGTCCATGGTCAGAAGCTGTGGAAATGACGCAGACAAAAGCAAATGAGAGAGAGTGGCGAGACATGTGGAGATTGACAACTCCAGCCACCCATTTCCAATTTCACACACTGCACACACACCATTGCCACCTATTTCAGCTCTCATCATCTCTTACACACTAATCTTTGCTTAGGGCTCCTATTAAGCATTCCAAGAAGCTCTTGTCATGCACTTCAGCTTTCTCAAGTGAGCCACCTAAATCCGACCCGAGGAGATCTATCATGGCCTTACCTGCTTATGTATGTGTGATTTGCACAATGAGGATAGAGGCATCTGTCCCAATATCCCTCTGGAATATGAAGCATTATCCTCAACTCTAATGCATAGTACTGTGTGACATTAGGAAATGTCACATCCTGCTGTTATAAACTTTGTATACCCCATGGAGATACATAACTGTAAGTCTGTGGTCATGGCTGTCCTTCAGGGGCTCTGGAAGGACACCCTGCTCACTAGTGTTCACTGCTGCTGATAGGCAAGTTAGTAAATAGAGAGGTGATGACTCCAATCAGGTAATTAACATCTGCATAGAGAAAGAGACAAGTACTGAGTCTCATAAAGTAGCCAGCTACGCCCAGCCTATAGTAGTGGCAGGGTGGAATAATATATGAGAGAGAGAGGCTTATCATGAGAGGGCAAAGTCTATATATAGTACATTATAGGAGGGAGCTATAGATGAGAGGGCCTGGTCTATATTTGAGGAGGAATTTACTCTCAGTGACCAATTTATTAGGGACACCTGTACACCTACATACTTATTCATGGAATTATCTAAACAGCCAGTCGTGTGGTAGCTGTGCAATGCATAAAATCATGTAGCTACGGCACAAGAGCTTAAGTTAAAGTTCATGTCAACCATCAGAATGGAGAAAAATGTGATCTCAGTGATTTCGACTCTGGCATGATTTTTGGTGCCAGATGAGCTGGTTTGAGTATTTCTGTAACTCTTGATCTCCTGTGATTTTCATGCACAACAGTCTCTAGAATTTAATCAGAATGGTGCCAAAAACATAAAACATCCAGTAAGTGGCAGTTCTGCAGATGGAAATGCCTTGCTGATGAGAGAGATAAACAGAGAATGGTCAGACTGGTTCGAGCTGACAGAAAGGCTACAGTAACACAAATAACCCCTCTGTACAATTGTAGTGAGTAGAATAGCATCTCAGAATGCAAAACACATCAAACCTTCAGGCGGAAAAGCAGTAGACCATGTTGGGCACTTTATTAGGACCATAAAGTCCCTTATAAAGTGCTTGTGAATGCATATGAGAAGGCAGAGTCTATATAGGAGAGAGGATGGCTATAAAATGTAAGGATGGAGTCTATGAGAGAGAGGGACTGTATATAAGAGAGCAGCAGTTATGGGCAGTAGCTTCACTAAAAAAGCAAGCTAATAGCTTAAAGAGATAGTTTACCCAAAAATGAAAATTCTCTCGTTTCCTCACTGTCATGTCATCCCAGATGTGTATGACTTTCTTTCTTCTGCAGAACACAAACAAAGATTTTTAGAAAAATATCTCAACTCTGCAGGTCCTCACAATGTAAGTGAGTGGTGCCCAGAAGGTCCGAAAAGGTCATAAAGGCAGCATAAAAGTAATCCATATGACTCCAGTGGTTAAATCCATATCTTCTGAAGCGATATGATAGGAGTGGGTGAAAAACAGATTTTCACAAAAGCCAGCATTTATGTAAAGAATGTCTGTAGTGCATGAGGTCATGTTAATGAGAGACGACTCAAATGGCTTTACCTCACCTGTGCTATGCACGATTAGGATTAAATGTTTATTTTTTTGTTGTTTGATCAACAACTGACAGTTAAGAACATAGACTGTATTAAAAGAGACATTATTCAATGACAAATGGGTTTTGTGGATCTGATCTTTGGACACATTACACAGAACAATTTTACTCTTAACATGCTGCGAAAGGGTCTCACTGCTGAATACTTCATGACTACAGTAATCTACACAATTACTGGTGAGTGAAAAGTAAACATTTACCAGCCAGTTGCCAAATATATACATTTTAGTCGCATAGTGGGACATTTGGTTGCAAATGAGAGTGATTTCTTATCACTGTTGTAGAGGATTGTGCATAGAGTAAAAGATTGATCTTGGGATTTAAGAATCGATGTCGAGATTGTTTACATGAAGATCACGATTAATCAGAAAATCTATATTTTTTCCCACTCTTAGTTTGAAGTACTTGATGAACTACGTCAGTGAAGAATGGTACATAAATATGATAGTATATTGGAGTGTTATTGCTGTAACGATGTATAGCTGACAATGGCGATGTGTAGGACCCAAGTGCAGATTTATTACCAAAACAATGATAATACAAGAAACCCTATCTATACCCGTGAACATGAACTAGACACGTGGACTAAACTAGGCATGAACTTGAAACAGGAACTTGAAACTAGACTATGAACAGGACATGACTAGGGCTCTGTTACACAAACTAACAGCAATACTAGACCAGAGACAATGGCAAGCATGAGGGCTTAAATACATTGACATGGGGAACCATAAGCCAATGAACAAACAGAACTCTAAACAAGATAACAAGGCAATGAACTAAAACAATGACAAACTAGAACTGATAACAAAGTAATCAATCAATGAACCAATGAAAACCAGACACATGAACATGGAGGGAAAACAGGACATCACATGACTAGGAAACAGGACCTTAACAAGAATTTCAACATAAAAGTACACAAACAAAAGACAACAGGGAGTTTGACCATTTTTTTTAAAAAAGCTAACATAATTAAAATGATGAAATGTGCAATATAAAATTGAATATACAATCGTGCATACTATATTTTGTGAAGTCATATACTGTATGAATTGTATAGATATGTAAATTTGCTGACAGTAATATCTTTTGTAGTTTTCAATTTCATTACGCTTGCATGTAGCGATTAAAAACAAAAATGTACTAGCCAATGGTGATTCTTAATTCAACATGTCCGTAGAAGGTTGCAGTAAGACAGACTCACAGTTTTACGAAGTCACCATACCCCACTTAAGGCCATACTGAGAGTTAACACAATTAGACATAGGGCTAATGGAATCTAGGCAGACCAGAGATAAATGTTACTTCATTAGCACAAGCCTAGAGAGATTGTCAGTGCAAATTACTGATGAAGAAATTTGGTTTCCTTCCTTTACCTCCTCTTGTAAACTCCTTCACACACTGTCTTTCATTCCCGGAACATGTGTTTAAAGTCTGGCCTTGGGACAGGAGGGAAGAATGATGAAAGGTGGTTGAGGGTGGTGAATAAAATGAAAGGAGAACAAAAAGACAAAGAACTACACGAAAGTTGAGTAAAATTAGAGAGGAACAGACAGATGGACAGACAGCCTGGTTTTCACTGCTCAGTGCTGTATCAAATTTATTTGAATATCCCAGAAGACAAAAGTTGGAAGCCATATTGGATTAAGTGCTTTCTTGTCTGAACAATGCCCGGCAGAAAACATGCAAAGGACCACTCACATAATGACCTGGTGGGAGAGAGAATCTATCACAGAGAAAGCTTTCTCTTACATGCACACAAATAACACGCAAACTCAGGGAACGGATAGCCATTCTGTAGCTCACAGGCCATTTAATGATTGAAAAAGTTTTTTGAGAGGTTGAAACCAGAAAATTTGATTCTGGTCTAGCTGGTTATGGTTGGACATGTTAGAAATGATTTGATTGTGTGCATTCATTCATTGTTTTTATAGAGATGCCATTTTTAAAGTCCATGCTCTATAACTAAGCTATAGCACAAAGAACAACATGTTACCACTGTTCATTAAATTCAAAATATTTTTTAGTTCTGAAAATACAGCCTTTTATCCACCTTTAGCCATGGAATGGTTAAAAAAAAACACTATAACTGTGAAAATGTTGTCCCCCTTGTCCATAAATGCTACCGCCTATGAATGCTGGAAATTACCTCAGTTCAGGAGGTGCTTTGAGTTCAATTCACTTTATTTCCACAGAGCAGTTCATTTTGACCACAACTCTCAGCCTACACATCTGTTATTCAAATGTAAAATAATGCAAAAACACGTTGACCTCGAACCATGATTTATATTTCAGTGATTATTATCATCATTATAATTATTATTTTTACATTTCTAATTGTTTTTGTCTTAATTTGTGCACTAGCATGCAGCCATCTTGAAAATTTTGCATTTGAACTTCCAGTCTAGCGGTTGCTATATAGATCTCTATGGTGTTGATATCAAAGTGTAAGTAGCTAGGGAAGTGGATTTACAGGTTATAGAGTTGCCAAAAGTTATCATGAGTATTTTAAAGTGTTCAGGAGATGAATGTGATCAGCCAGGTCCAATTTTCCTCCTTGAGTGTCAGAAAAAATACAGTGACAGCAAAAACACCTCACGGGCATTTTACATAGTAAAAGGGTGGTGTAGACTCACACCATCAATTATTGCTGAAAAATACATTCTGTGATCCCACATATAAACCATTTTTAGAGACTGTTCTCAGTAGCTTCAATACAAATTGGAAGGTAAGAGACAAAACACAGACAAAATGTGCCTGTTACAGCAAGGAAAGTCTGCGAAAACCTGAAAAGAATGTGAGGATGCTGAAAGTCTATTGCAGTCATGCTGTGCACTATTGAGATTGACAACCATGTTTTTTGGGTCCAAGGCCTTGATTACAGCTGACTCACTGTGTTGTCATGGTGAAATGTGGTCTCCTTGACGATGTAAAAGAGATTCCATGCATGAGTATAGTGCATCAGAAGAGGAGATATAAAAACAAAACAGACAAATTGTATGTATAGCACTTTAATTCGTTTTCTTCCACCTCATAGTCTAGGTGTTATTAAAATTTCCACCCCCTAAACCCAATCCATGACCTTGTGGAGGATATCCGAAGCAGCAGAATGTGAGTTTGCTAATATTTAACGTCTTCATAAATTGTGTTTGATCAATGTGATCTTATTAGTATTTGTAGAATTCTAGCACACCCCTGCTAAAAAGACCAGCTTAACCAGCATTCAATTCCCATGCTGGTTTTATGCTGGCTAGTGCTGGACTAGCTGGTGAAACTGGTTGACTAGCATGGTTTCAAACCAATAGTACAAAGATTCTTGTAAAGATGTATCTCTTAAGTTGTTCATATATAAAAGGCTTTGAACACAAACACACTGTTTGTTAATTTCAGTGCCTACCAAACTTGCCAAATTGTCTGTGTACACTTTACGTATGAGCACCTACGCATACAAATGAGATCAAACTGGTTTAATAAATGTGTGCATTTGTATTTGATGATTGTGCACAACAGTAGATGGCATTTCTTACTGCATCAGCTGACAGACAGCAGAGCTAGCTGGAACAGAAACTAATTGCTGTGTCTAAGAGACTCATTGATACAAAAACCATGTCGAGCGTAGCCAACCCCATTTCAACAAAGCATGTAAGAGGAATCAATCAACCAGGAGCAATGCCATTACACATGTGCAGAAGGACACTTGTGTGCAGGCTCCTCAGAAATACCTACCAGCAGACTGTTAGTTTACTTTATTTTGACCTCATGTGTCCTAATTGTTTCTTGCATTTCAGATTCAGAACCTCATTCCCATTATCCCCACACCCATTTGTCTTCCATTAAAGTGTGTTTGTGTGTGTGTGTGTGTGTGTGTGTGTGAGAGAGAGAGAGAGAGAGAGAGAGAGAGAGAGAGAGACCCTCATCGCTCAGGAGAATATTGGAGAACATATATTGTATGTTGTACATTGTAAAGATAATCAGTGCACATTGGCTACATTTATGTGTACACCAATACTCTGATTATTGTAATAATAATGAATGATTAGATTAAGATGTTTACATGATTTGGGCAAACCTCTTCAATCCTTTTTACATGCTACTTGCCAATACTCTGATTATTCGCTGAGAAATGTGGTTTTAATGCCTTTTATTATAAAATAATATAATAAAAACATCTCGTTTCATATATGTATCTTTAAATACAGATTGGCATAAGGAAAATTAGTCAGTCAGTTTGTGAGTCTTTTTCAATTATCTATAAAAGAACCGGTTAAGAGTGATTTTCGAATACACTGGATGAGCTATCTGTTGAATCACTAAAAAGAATTGGTTCATAAGAGCAATTTTTTGTCGGATTACACTGGTTGCTCTGTCTGTTTTGATTCACTGAAAAGAATCAGTTCATAAGAGTTAATTTTTTGTGAATCGTAATACACACGCTGGAAGTTGTTGTGTTCCGGCTGCGAGGACAAACTAATTTGGAAGACATACTTATCAATTTTTTGTGGTATACAGTCTTTTTATCTCACCAACATTCAATTCAGACTGCTTGTAACGCTATATGTTTCAACATATGTATTTGTCACGAACGCCGGTGATGATGCCTCCTCAATCGGCCACCGGAGATCTGACTCACCCGAGTATTGACTGTTTAACTAAATTTCCCGTAAGCCCACATACCTTGCCCAATTACTCCACAGCTGTTTCATATCACAGTCACTCCATTTAAACCACCTCTGACTGTTCATTCATGGCGAAGTCTTCTGTAACGAACACTCAGGCTGGATGGGATACATAAGCGGTTTATTGGAGTAAGCAGTCTCAAGGAAAATACAGGCAATGTTCAATAATCAGGCAAACAGGGATATCACAGATAGGCAGAATCGTAGTGAGACAGGCAAAAGATCGGGGCAGGCAGCAAACGGCAAACAGTTCAGAGACAGGCATTAATTCAAGTAGGGCAGGCGGATAACAGACGTAAATGAAGATACAAGGCAGGGTCAATACACAGTGGGTCAGTAATCATAGAAATTAACGCTCAGTAATGTAGCCGGGGCAAAACTAGACTTCGCAATGAATGAACAGTCCGAGGTGGTTTAAATGGAGTGACTGTGATATGAAACAGCTGTGGAGTAATCGGGCCAGGTATGTGGGCTTATGGGAAATGTAGTTAAACAGTCAATACTCGGGTGAGTCAGATCTCCGGTGGCCGATTGAGGAGGCGTCATCACCGGCGTTCGTGACAGGTCCGGAGGAGAGATCCTGGGTCAGAGCTGATGACATCCTCAACCCTAACCTCATCTCGGAATTCCACAGGATCAACCCTGAAAAACCGGCCCCTCGACCTAGAGGTAGACCTCGACGTCGATCGCATCCTCGCGTCAGGAGCCGCTCACAGGAGGGGGGCTCTGTCCAAACTCCGGTGATGACGCCTCCTCAATGACGTCAACTGATAGAGTGTTGCACTTGCAATCCATAGGATCTGGGCACGAGTCCAGAAGAGCATGAGTCAGAATGAGCAGAAAATTCATCTAAGCACCACAAAATGATGTGGTTTCACAGTTGGTTTTTATGACACTTTCAGTTAGGTTTAGGTTAATGTGTAGGTTAAGGAGGTTGGTTTTCCTCATTTAAAAAAGATTAATTTCTAAAGATATTAATTTATATTTTGCAATACAAGTAGGAAATCATGACCACTCACATTCAAATCAAGACTTGTCATATCAGTAACCTTATAAAAGCTGTTGTATTCTACATTCAGAGGGTCTGCACATGGGGGCTGGTTTTGTGATTCTTCTTGTTAGAATCACATAACCAGCTGAATACCACCTGCTTAATCTTAGTAACCATCCTGTTATTTGACACTTTCACTCATTGATTGACGTAATAATGGCTTACTGTGAATACTACATTTCTACACTGGCACCTGAAACTGAAAACTATTGATTTTAAATGATGCAGTCCAAGATGACACAAAGACAAAAGTTACTGAGTGCACCTTTAAACCTCATCCATTTGAGAGAAACTTAAACTTGCTTTTGGTGGCACACAGTGGACATTTCACTTTGGAACTGCCATGATACATGTTAGACACTATGCAATATAATTTTGCAAATCTGTCACCCCAGTCACAATATTTTCTGGCTGGCATTTTGAGGCTTAATGTAATATACATGAGTATGCTTCAACAATCCATGACTGACATGCACTTAAAACCTTGAAATGTGGCAAAATTTAAATAAAACTAACTCACAGTTTCACATTCATGCTGTACCAACCTTTCCAAATCAAAGACAGTATGCAAGGGCCTTCGCCTACACACTTTACTCAAATCATAACATTCTTCAGCCAAATAACCGCTAAACTAGGGATGTGCCCAAAGCCAAATACCCTATTCGGAAAGGCACGAATAATGAGTTCAAAACAAATAATGGATTCATCAGAATAATCTTAAAAATATTAGTTTGCCTGATAATCCAAGAAACACAAGCATAAAGTGACAATGAAAAATGAACATATTCTAAATTACAACGATTTTATGAATCTGTGCAGCTAATATTTCTAAAGTGTAAACCTTTTGAATGAAAATGAGCATGGTGTGATTTCAGATCGGATGGGCGTGGTTTCTCTAAATTGTGCGCATCTGGAGCTTGTCAAGTGTAATATTAACTAAGATACAACAGCATGTACACTTTCCACTTCTTGAAATGTCTGTGTTAATGTATCACATGCAGTGGTTCCCATGAATTTAGAGAGAGAGAGCGAGAGACATGCGGCCATGCTGCATTGTGTGTCTGTGTCCTTATGTTTTATGTTGTTTAAAGTTCATTTATATCATTAAAGTTCACGTTGACTGTTCAGCCAGATCCCGCCTCCTCCTTGCCCATCCTTTACCTGTTACATTATTATTTTTATTATTATTTAACTAAATAATGGTGTCCCATCGTAAAAAATTCACGATAGACTTACGGGACTTTCACCTGTTTGTAGACTATTTGATTTATTATATATAATTTTTTATGCTTTAATTTGTCTTTATTATTCACAGCAAAATGTGTGCTTGGCATTTCACATTGTGCTTGACACCTCTTGCCTCCAGAATGTTGTTTTACATGAACAGGTAGATTTTAATATCAGAAATACCTGGAGAAATCAAAGTTTAACAACATATTCCAGAGTTAATGTGGCCTACAAATTCAGCTTCATCTGGTAATAAAAACAAATATTTGATTCTAATTTTTAAAAATAATAATTGTTTATTATTAATAATAATAATAATGCTTTTTTTTAGATAATGGCTGGCAACCTGTACATTATGCCTCAAATGGTCAATACCTCTCATTAATAACAAACTTTAATGCAATACAATATCATGTTAGCCACCAGAATTAAAAAATAAAAATAATAATAATCTCCCATACTTATAAATAAAACACAGTCACATACACGTATTCTGTACCTTATACAAAGGATCAGAAGTAAAATCCCTGACACAGTGCCTACAGTGTACCCACAAAGCAAAGAGTTTGTACAGCTCTTAGATTTCATTTTACAGCCCCTTATAAACTCATACTCATAAACTCAAACTACTATGCTGTATTTTAAACAAGCATCTCACCATCCCTTCTCACAAATATGCCCACTTACACACATCTGTACTCTGTGCTGTAACTACATCATCATATGCCACTGTGTTCCCCCTAAAAGGAAGAATCTTCTACCTTCACTTCCGTGCAGTCCCAATTCTGCTGTCAGTCAAGCACGACTCCTGCCCGAGTTCCTTTTCACACCTGAAGAGTGTTGCCTTCTCGATTTCCTCCTCTGACCATATAAAATCAAAGCAAGGTGTCAATGGGACCCATGAAGGTTAGAGGAAGCCTCTGTCTTTCTAGCAGTCTCTCTACTGTGGTGTCTGTGACTATCCCGGTATCAGATAGGAATCCTCTGTTGCAGCAGTATCAGCAGCAGTCGACCGACTCACTAGCTCAATGAGGGTGACTACAGGACTACTGCAGGAACAACAGCATCAGGCTTGTTCACACACACACACACACACACACACACACAGACACACCAGGCCACATTACTCCTGCTTTCACTCCACTCTACCTTATTCTGCCGAAAAGCAGCACCACTCTAATGGACCCTTTTCACATTTACAGGTTTGGAACACGGAAGTAAACTATAGCAGGGTAAATGTTTAAATGGGAGTTCAAAGCAAATATTATTTTTGCGTTTCCATTTAATCCAACACCAAAACAAAATAATCCACTATTATGTTTCTGACTTTCCAAAAGGAAAACGATGTTACTTTTACTCCCTCAGCAACTGTATTTGAAACCCTGTTGCAGTTTGACTAGTTTTTTTTAACAAAAACTGCAGCGATAAAAAAAAATACAAATGTTAAGTTTAAGTTATGTTAAGTATTTTTTTATTATTATTTGTTAGATTTACACTGCAAAATGAAGGCAGACAAGCCTTATCAAAGTCTGTGAAAAGGGTCCACTGCTCACAGTGATGCCTCCATTTCACTTCGGACTTACCTTGTTCCACAAGTATCCCTGATGCAAGGGTTTTCCTCCTCCTGGGATTTCCAGAAACGTAGCTTGTCTGTATAAGTCCCATGGTCCAGCTGGGAGAGACAACTCAGAGTGAAAACAGCTTTCTAGAATGTGCCAGGTGGAAAATATGGATTACGCTTGACTCAGATGTTACAGCATTCTCTACAATTATGTATGTATTCATTCACTATTGGATGCAAAAATGTACAAGCTGAAAATGTGCAAGGAGATATTTCCACCTAATCTGGCCCTTTAAATGACTTTCATTCAGTTGTATTAACTGAATTTATTTTTATATACATTTTTATAGTGCAGAAAGCTTAGAAGAGACAACACTAATATTAGTTCTAAGGCGCAAAGGTGATTCATATTGCTTAAAAAAATCCCATGTAAAAGGGTGTTCACACTAACAGTGATTTGAAGCAATAAAGCAACCACTAACAAAAGATGAGGAGAGGTCAACTTTGTGCAAATGAGCAGTGATGCGATAAGGCAACATCCAATATGAGTGCAGATCGTGGGGTCCATGTGATTTTAGGGATGGGCATTGTAAGAAAAATAACTATTCCAGTTCCTATTCCATTTATTAACGGTTCCATTCACGATTCTTTAAGTACTTTTGAGGAACAAAAATGTATCCAGTTGCCAAATGATGAGATGATTTCAGATTTCGACATAACAAACGTAACAAATCTGAAAGAAATTGAATACAATTCGTGTAAAACGCATTTACACAGACAGGTATAAATGCAACCTTTGAGACTGGAACGTGACTGCTGTGTGTATTTTCCATTTCACACAACTAGTAGCACCTTATAAACAAGCCAAAAACAAAAACAAAATCTAGAGCAAATAGTTTTCCTAAAAATGTATGTTCACATTTGTGGACAAATGGGTGGGTCTGTAATACAAGTGTTAAAATAGGGGGGTAACGGTAACCGTGAGTAACAGCTATTGTACTCGTGATGTTTAACAATGATAATACCACATAGTTGTTGTAGCACCTCTAGTGTTCATTTCACCAGGAAACTACAGTGAAACGTAGAAAGCGGCACGTACAAGTCAGTTTGCAAAAATTTACATAGAGTAACTTAATTCTATGAGACCAGGTTGGGACAGCAGGACTAAGTCGTTACATTTTAAATCATATCGAGCTATAGAAAGTTAAAATTTTTAAATTGTGTATTATATTCCCAGCAGTGTTGGTTATTAATGTTTTTGAGACGTTAAAGTTATTACAGCTGATTTTCTGTAAAGCTGAATAAATAAGCTTCAATAAATAATATTTAATACAAAACAGCACGTGTCTTGTGTGCGTGATGTTTTCTCTCAAGCTGTATCACTTTGGATGATTGATGGGTCTCAAAACCCCCCGTGACTCAAATCAGCACAGCAAAAAAGTATGCACACACATTAAAAAAATTATCTTGAACTCCAACAGCTCACACATCATATTTGTTAAGCATCAAGAATACCACTTTCCTCAATAAATTATCATACAATAGAATTTTGTTAATAAACAACAAAACATAGGGTCTGTTCCAAAACCTAGTAAGCGTACTCCAGAGGCAGCATTTCAAGACATCATAGGCATGCTCCCGACGCAAAGGCTGTTCCAAAAGCTAGATATCTTAAATATGTTGCCTCTTAAGATATCTCGTTTTGGACAAATTCTAAGGTAGCATCGGATGTATCCTTCCCCGGGTAGGCAATCCCAGTATGCACAGTGATGAGCTCAGCAGAAAAATAAATCCAAGATGGTGGACGAAGCGAGAGAAATTTAGATTATAAATATACTTTTTCAATACTGAAAAGTATCAATGGTTTAATATGACTCAAAATATTGAGTATAATATTTAACCCAAAATGTTTGTGCGTCGTACATATTTAGGCTCATTAGAGGAATTCGTAATTTCTCTTGAGTCACCTGTATTGAAATCAGTTGCGAGTCGAGTGTCTATTTGAGTGATGCTCGGAGCTGTCGCCGATGTAGAGTGTTCCAAAACACTCTCTTATGAGGAATCATTTCATTAAGGATGCTGCCATAGAAGACAGCTGCCTATGTAGGCAGTAAACAGCAGGGCAGCTCAAGTTTTGGAACAGTCCTATACAGTAGGGCGCTCTAAAAATGTTTTTAATAATTGTACTATGAACTCATTTTGTTAGATTAATTGTTTACCCAAACCAAAGAGCAGGAGGCGGGTAGTGGCAGAGTGTAAAATTAGACGCAATCTCATCAACACGTGAAGGAACCTGTGAATAAACGACATTAAGCGAGCGAGCAAAGGCAAAATGTTTTGGACGACAGATTTTCCCACTCTGAGTTGAAGTTCATTAGACCTATCGAGCTGGAACATTAGCCTGATTAAATGATTGCTGTTTTAGAGACTCTTAACCAAGGCAAATAAGAGAGAAGAGCACGCCTGGAACCTGCCAAAACAAATCGCTCAAGCTCCACAGCGTCCGGTGCTTCATTAGCAGAGTATGATGTACACGTTTAACCTGAGTTCATGGGGAGGGGTGCGAGCAGGCTGCTCACGTACTGTATGCCCAGACTCTGAGGTAATTACATTTCCATTCAGAGTGCACTTTCACAGATTCCATTGCACTCATCAAATATGTCCGAATCTGATCAGAGATCAGATAGGGATTCATAAAAGCTCATTAATTACAGCAGGCATGATGAACGACAGCGCTGGGGTAATTGAAAAAGGCTTCATAAGGTGTGTATGCGTGCGTGTGTGTGTGTGTGTGTGTGTGTGTGTGTGTGTGTGTGTGTGTGTGTGTGTGTGTGTGCATAATAAGTGAGTAATGGGAGACCTCCAACTCACAAACTTCTTGCGTTCTTGTTTCCCAACTTTGTGTCCCTAGACTAATCACTATTGTTGTGGAGTAAAGTAGCGACACTATTAATTACACTTTTCACTAGCATGACAATAGTTCAGCTGTTTTTATACCAAAGTACTTTTTCCACAAGCTACTTTTTCCAATAAGTAGCCGTGTACGGTGACTAAATGTTTTAATTCTGTTTTAATGTCACGTTGTTTGTGCACACAGCTTTACTTCCGAACAAGCTGAGCCTTGCGTTGTCGTCTCACTTGGCCAGCTGCTGCAGTTGTGGCCATGAACTCAAGTGGCCTGATCTTTTTAGTCCAAAGCTCCACCGATTCTTCAGCTGTGTTGATTGATTGGATATGCATCATTTTGCAATATCCCTCAGGACCTGGTGGTTGTAGACAAGCAAGCGTTTGCACATTAGATCATTTATTAGAGTTCAACCAATACATCTGATTAGTGGTGGACAGTAACAAAGCATTTTTACTTCAAAAGTGTACTGAAGTACATTTTTCAAGTGTCTGTACTTTATCAGAGTATTTTTGTTTTAGGAAAATGTACTTTTCACTATATTCAAATTAATCATCTTTTTTTGACTCCACTACAAATTTTTTAAATTGAGATGAGATATTCTTGTAAAAATCTTCTTTTGTGTCATCTGGGATGACACAGTAATAGGGATGTGCCCGAAGCCGAATATCCTATTCGGAAAGGGACAAATAATAATTTCAAAACGAATAACAGATTCATCTGAATAATATAAAACATATTCGTATGACTGATTATCCAAGAGGCACAAGGATAAATTGACATTTTAAATAAACAAACAAACAAAATTACAAAGAATTTATGAATAAATGCAGCCAATATTTCTAAAGTGAAAACCTTATGAATGAAAATGTGAACGTTGTGATTTCAGATCGGATGGGTGCGGATTTGGTCTCTGTTAACTGTGCGCATCTGGAGCATATCAAGTGTAACATTAAGATAAAACATCATGTACACTTTCCACTTCATGAAATGTCTTTGTTAATGTATCACATGATTCACACGTGATTACCATGTATTTATTTATAGCCTAAACCTGAGTTTGATGTTAAATTCCTGACCTGAAATGATGATTTCACGTCGGAGCTCATCTATCCACCTTTTAAAGTTGACCACATTTATGTCCACATCAGCGATTAAGAAAATGATCTGTTTAAGACTTTATTCCGGAAAAAAAAAGTTAAGATGCTCCATAAAGGTTCAAATGCTCCATAGAGTATTCATCTATTAGGAATATTCCTCTTTAAGTAAAATGAAGAAACTGAAACATGCTCCTTTATTATTTTTATTTTAAAACTGTGTAACCTCTGTCAAGGCGCTATATAAATATACAATTATTATTGTTATTTAACCAAATAATGGTGTCTTACTTTAAAAATTCCAGATAGATTTACAAGAATTTCACCTGACTGTAGGCTATATTGATTTGATTTTAATTTCAGTTAGGACAACTCTTGGAGTAGTATAACATATATTTTTTATTCTGTATATATATGACATGGTATGGCCTTGGTCTTGGCAGGCTAGATCTGCTCTACGCATGCTGCTACTGCTACTTGACATGAGTAAATATGCTGCTGCTGTTGCACGGAACGCATGCGCTGCTGCTGACAGAGAAGCGCGCTGCTTCTACTGAACAAACATAAAATCCCATCCCCATAGAGCAGATCTAGACCTGTGGTGATGGGGACGTGGAGGGAGAAATACTACATGTTACCATACTGCTGCAGCCGTGCCACTACGATGCGTAGGCGTGTTATATATAATTTAACGAGGAAAAAAGGGGTTCTGATTGGTTAATGTAGCAAGGTGCACTGACCTATCAGCCTGTGCCACAGAGTTTTCTAACTGAAATTAATTTGTCATTTATTTTCATGTTTGAATTTGTATTTATTATTCACTGCAAAAACGTGTGGTTGGCATTTCACATTTTGCTTGACATGCCTCCAGAATGTTGTTTTACAGGAACAAATGAGCGAAAATTACAGAAATACCAGGAGAAACCACAACATATTCCACAGTTAATGTAGCCTACAAATTCAGCTTCATCTGGTAAGAACAAAAAATAAATAAATAAAATATTATTATTATTTTTTTTTTTTTTTTTAATAAAGACACCAGAGAATACCTGCAGTTTAAAACAAGCTCACAGTCAATTAGCACTGCATTATGGGAATAATAAGATGCTGAACAGCATTAAAAAAATTGGTTGACAGACAGTGGGCGCTCAACACAGTTGAGTACTTTGCTGAAAATATTTGCCAATTTAGAAGTCAAAGTCTTCAAATCTCAACTGAAGCCCCCAGAGGCTCAGCTGACAGTTATTTTCCATCGCAACATGGAATGTAAACAAAAGCTAGCCTAGGGGTGTGCTGTCTTACATTTTGGACTCAAATTAGTCCGATCTAAGTTTTTATGCAACTGACTGGAAAAGACCAAAATTTGAGTCAACTAACCAGTCTCAAACAGTTTTATGCAACCTTGCCTAGAATGTAAAAAAAAATAAAAAATCTATAGCCATTCCTTACTATGACGGGCACAGACACAAGAGTCCAAAATGAACTAATCCCTGATGCAATTTATTGTGAAACCAAAATCACAAAAATAACCAGAAAAATTTGCATTTGGAGCATAAACCGGGACTATGAACAACACTAAAATATATTAATTTTGGAAATATTACTTCGAAACGACAGAGACTTGGCTCCATTACAATGCTCTGTACTGACGCATTTACCAAATTAAGCTTTTTTTCTAGTCTGTATTCACTTGATTAAGGATTTTATAATTGTTCACAATAGATAAAGTTGGAGACACAATGTACGTGCTATCAGGCAACGTTTCCATAGAGTCACGTTTTTCTTTTCATGCTCTGTCTTTAATTCAGAACACTTGATTTACACTCACCTAAAGGATTATTAGGAACACCATACTAATACTGTGTTTGACCCCCTTTCGCCTTCAGAACTGCCTTAATTCTACGTGGCATTGATTCAACAAGGTGCTGAAAGCATTCTTTAGAAATGTTGGCCCATATTGATAGGCTAGCATCTTGCAGTTGATGGAGATTTGTGGGATGCACATCCAGGGCACGAAGCTCCCGTTCCACCACATCCCAAAGATGCTCTATTGGGTTGAGATCTGGTGACTTTGGGGGCCATTTTAGTACAGTGAACTCATTGTCATGTTCAAGAAACCAATTTGAAATGATTCAAATTTGTGACATGGTGCATTATCCTGCTGGAAGTAGCCATCAGAGGATGGGTACATGGTGGCCATAAAGGGATGGACATGGTCAGAAACAATGCTCAGGTAGGCCGTGGCATTTAAACGATGCCCAATTGGCACTAAGGGGCCTAAAGTGTGCCAAGAAAACATCCCCCACACCATTACACCACCACCAGCAGCCTGCACAGTGGTAACAAGGCATGATGGATCCATGTTCTCATTCTGTTTACGCCAAATTCTGACTCTACCATCTGAATGTCTCAACAGAAATCGAGACTCATCAGACCAGGCAACATTTTTCCAGTCTTCAACTGTCCAATTTTGGTGAGCTCTTGCAAATTGTAGCCTCTTTTTCCTATTTGTAGTGGAGATGAGTAGTGCCCGGTGGGGTCTTCTGCTGTTGTAGCCCATCCGCCTCAAGGTTGTGCGTGTTGTGGCTTCACAAATGCTTTGCTGCATACCTCGGTTGTAACGAGTGGTTATTTCAGTCAAAGTTGCTCTTCTATCAGCTTGAATCAGTCGGCCCATTCTCCTCTGACCTCTAGCATCAACAAGGCATTTTCGCCCACAGGACTGCCGCATATTGGATGTTTTTCCCTTTTCACACCATTCTTTGTAAACCCTAGAAATGGTTGTGCGTGAAAATCCCAGTAACTGAGCAGATTGTGAAATACTCAGACCGGCCCGTCTGGCACCAACAACCATGCCACACTCAAAATTGCTTAAATCACCTTTCTTTCCCATTCTGACATTCAGTTTGGAGTTCAGGAGATTGTCTTGACCAGGACCACACCCCTAAATGCATTGAAGCAACTGCCATGTGATTGGTTGATTAGATAATTGCATTAATGAGAAATTGAACAGGTGTTCCTAATAATCCTTTAGGTGAGTGTATATAAACAAACTAACAAAATGCACTGAAGGGTAAAATATTTTTAAATATTGTCGGTCAGTGATTTTCTTTTTATTTCACAAAAGTAAAAAACAAAAACTGTCACCAACTATCGGCATAGATTTTTGTCGATAATGATAGTTCCAAAAAGCAACATTAATCAGTAAAACCAATATACCAGTGTCAACAGGTTTGTTTGAGCAATGGGGGAGTTGGGAGACAGCGAAGCAGGTTTTGAAGTCAGTATATTTAATTTGCTCTTTTCACACATGTGACGGTAACCGCCGTAAAAGTAAAACAAAACACACAGGTGTAGCACACTCAGGCTGTTGTGCTTTCTGGGCACTCTCTCGCCCTCTCCCGACATCTGGCGTTCCTTAAATGTCTCTCTCCGTATCACTATAACAAGACACAGGTGTTAGAAATAATTACAAACCAAGTGACAATCCTTCCCGCTCTCTCTCTCTCTCCCGCAGACCGACACACGACCACGCCCCCCCCATGCCACAACCGGTCTACCTCTACCATCTATAACTTTAAATACAAGAGCACAAATTTGCCTATATCTAATTTGTAGTTTTGGCGAAACCCATTTTTCTGTTTCTGGCTGAGAGATTGGCATTTCTGACCAAATTGCATATTAAATTCAATTTTAGTTTTATTCACAGCATTTTCTGAAGAAAATTAACAGCTGTTGACTTTTTCTTTGTTTTTTTTCTGAGATCCTCTTAAAAGATGGGACATGCCTTCTGTTGAACACCCCACCCAGGCCAAGCACCAACACCAATTTGGTCAATCAACATTGAGGAAGGAAAAGAGATTGTTGGTGTGGAAGGAGACAAGCCCTTCCATTCTGTTATTCATCCATTCCACAATGCTAAGGGGCCATTCAAATTGAACGTGCTGTGCTGTTTTTTTAATGGTTTTTCTATGTAAACCTGTGCTAGACAGATGGCCTTGACTATTGCACCATATCTCACTGTATTTGAATCACCTGCATTCTGTTCTATTCTTTGTGCTATGTCTAGATTTTTTTATGCAAGAATGCATTCAGTCTGAACAGCACCAAACACAGCTATCTTCAGAAACATTAATGGCATTCTCATCTCTACAAACTGTGAAATCCTTAGCATTCTTAGTTCGCTTGATCAAAGATACTACTTACTTGACTCTCAGCTATTTGTATCACTGCCACAGCTCTCTGCTGGTTTACTTCCTGCCTCTCTGACAGACAATTTATCATCTCTCCAGAAATACAAATCCTCCAGTGCTCCCCTCACTCAAGGTGTCCCGCTGAATTAGACATATCCTTTTCATAATCAACAAGCACTCCCTTGGTCAAATCATTTGTCGTTGCATCAGCTATCACCGTTATGCTAAAAAAAGTCTAACTGCGATTTAGATTAATGGAGTTTTTTTTACCAACACTCCCTTTCAGAAATCAATCACTTTTGAAGAGCAAATCAGCTCTTGTTAACAATGCATTCTTCAATATCTGCAACACCATCTCTGCATCTCTGTACAGTATATGCATCTCTGTATTCCTGTAGCTCAACTGGTAGAGCAAGGCACAAGCAAAGTCATGGATTCAATTCCTGCACAAACTGATTAATGTTTACCTTGAGTTGCTTTGGGTAAATGTGTCTGCCAAATGCGTAAATGTAAATTCAATTGGACAAAACAATTAAAACCTCAGAGAATGTTGTGAATTTCCATTCCCAGCTGATAAGCTTAGAAATAAAGAAATGGTGAATTGAAAGACTATTGTTAACGTGCGATGTCAATTGTCATAAAGTGCTAATGCATTAATTAGAAAGGGATTAAATAGTTTGGTAGCTTCACAATGAGCACAATTAGGAAAATCAGTGATCAGGTTTTTTATTTCAGTCTTTTTTCCTGATTAGAAGGGTGGCAGAAGGCAAGCTAGTTCTCTGAGAATTTTCAGAGCTTATTACTGAATGCTGAACAGCCAGATGTTGCATGAAGGTAGGATCAATGATTTGTGGGGTTGAATGGACAATACTAAACTGGTGCTTCCTCTGCAGAGCTGTGGAGTTGATTAACCACACAGACCCTGTTTACACCTGTATTAATATCTGTTTCGGCCCATCCGATCACATGTGGACAGCCCTAAAGGTGTAAACAGGGTCCAAAATTCAATCTGATCACTCAAACCACATTAAAAGGTAGTGAAAATGCATGTGACCACATTGTGTTCGTCTAGCCCATCTCAAACAATAGTGAAAGATGACAAATTATGGACAGGTGGCATATCTTAAAAGACATTTTTGCATCAATTCAACCACGATGACCTTTCCATTTGGCAATACTGATACTGTGTTGTACAAGCAATGATTGAGATACTTGTTCTGGATCTCTCTTTAATCACATTTTTTGCTCCTTTGATAATTAGGTCTAGGGTTGGGGGAAAATTGATAAAATATGCATTCCTGTTGACTGTAATACATCATTTACAACTAAAAATACAGCTCAGTTTTGGTGCTTTGATTGTGGAAATTTCACCCTGAAACTGGAGCTCACATACATTCAACTACATTTCCTGATTCAGTCACTGACAATTAATTGTCAAACAAATAATTGCGGTTATGACGATTAATTGACTGTTTTAGGGCTTTCACAATTATGACCATTCTGACGATTAATTGTCTGTTTTACGGCTTTCACGATTATGACTATTAATTGTAATCCAACTTTTGTCATTGGTGTATGTGACATGTGACATAGACTTCATAAACATTAAGAAGTCAATTAATATTTTTTTATTTTTACACAATTTGCTTTAAGGCTTTAAAATTATGAATGACATTTAAAAAATATATTTGAAATATCAAAATATATTAAAATACATAAAATGTCTCTCTTTGAGGTCAATTTTAGTCTTGGTTGATTTTGCATTTACACTGTTGTTGTTGGGACCCAGCCAGCCTGAATGGCTATTATATGACATTATACAATAATATAGGATATCATATTATAAGTATATAAAAGTTAAATATTTCTGTCCAAAATTCTTCACTTTCACACTTTACTTTAAGGCTCAGATTAAACCCATGAGCCCTAATTAAACATGAAGAAAGACCTTTGAGTTCCTCTGTTTCTTTCTACATCGACCTTAGGGTAAGCAGGCGTGTACATGGGTCATCTGTCACTGCGTGTCATCAACGCTGCATATATGAACCACAACAAATACAAATAATATTTGCCATTACACAGTCATCACATTAAAGTGAAAACGGAGTACTTTGCATTCACAAAAATCCTCGTGGGAATTTTCGTGTGACTCAGGAGTTTGGCATGAACCTCATGTAGCAAGGGAGTTAAGCCCCGCCTTTTAGGAGTAACTAACACAACACTATCCTAGAAGACTGAGAAACCAAAGGATCTTTGTCCCCGCCCCCAGTAGGTGGGCTTCAGGTGTGTAAATGTTTCACAGTGGCTTCATGAAGTGTATGGTGTATGTTGTGTGAGGCGCTGTAGGAGTCTGGCCTTGCATACCCCAACCTCCCAAAACCTAATAAGGTAAGTGAGACACCCCTACTCTGAGGTAGCTTTCAAAAGGTAAACACAAAAGGGATTAATGGAAAGGAGGCGGCGAGAACCGGCGTGATAATATAAATAAAATTTTAATGTAGAACTAAACAAAAAGACGCCCCATCTGCTGGAAGGTCATCGAGGTAGGGGACAAAGGGAGGGAAACAAAAAAAAAAGGTGCCACCTACACGCCGTAACAGTGATTGTGGCAAATTAATAAAAACATTGAAAAAAAAGATAGGGAAAGGCCAACACGGAGCGGCAGTGGGGGAGAGAGAGAGGAGAGAGAGAGAGAAAAAAAAAAAACTTACTCGATGGTTCATCGATACGCCGTAGCTTGGTCCTCGGCCTCTCCTCCAACAGATGACAGCCACGCCTCCCCGGACGGATCGGAGGCAGTCTTCCGGCCCCTGGTGGATGGAATGCCCTGTCGCATTCCCAGGAAACAGAAGGGATCTTCCCCGCCCCTGGCAGCGGTTCTCCCACTCCAGGCGGTCGGCCAGGTCCCCCTTCTCCATTTGTTCACTCTCAGGTGGCCGGCTCCTCCGTCCTTCTGCTGATGGCCTTGGCTGCTGTGTTGGGGTAGATTGTAGTGGCGAGGACTACTACATACTCCTTCCCAGATTTCATCTCCAGTGTAAAGGGGTTAATGGAAAGGAGGAGGCGAGAACCGGCTTGATAATATAAATAATATTTGAATGTAGAACTAAACACAAAGATGTCGGACAGCTGCCCATAAATCTCTCTCTCTGTCCCACTGTAGTCTCCAGTTGGCCTTTATCCCTCTCTTAGGCTTGATTAGCCTGATTAGGGGCCGGTTTTGTAGCATCACGACCCGGCCCCGCCCTCCGCCCTGTCACAAGTATCTTCTCTTCTTTTTAGGAAAACCTGTTTTTGTTCTCTTTTGAAGATTAATTGTATTAAACATGCTGTTTCACAAATAAAAGTGAATTAAATGCATCAATAAAGCAAAATACAGTACATTTAAAAGAAAAACAAATGGTTTGTGTCACTCTTTCAATGTCAGTTTTCACTTCTCAAAGTCAACAATAAATCAACTTTTAATTCACCCAAAGTAAAACACTCAATGAAACAACAATTGTTAACCCAGTTGTTCAAATGACTCAAATGATTCAGTTCAATGCAAATGATTATAATCAGTACATCAGAAATCAATAAAACAAAATCAGTATAATTCAGTTCAATACTCTTTTTACCTGTTTAATGAAAGTTCAAGTAATGTTAAACCTCAATGTCCATAAACTTTTAGTCGAATGTTCAATATAGTCCAAGAATGAATAGAAGAGTATACTAGTCTGTAGCAGTGATGAGCTGAGTAGGGATGAGGTTTATTTGACGTGGAATTAGTTGGTTTTTAGATGAACTGAGGTGAACTGAGATGAGTTAGCAAGGAGATGTCATCTTGATGGCAGGGTAACAACAATAATTTAAGCTGCACTGCAGCAGCATCAATACACGTGCACCAGACACGTGAACAGAGCGGGATTATCTAAAAACTACAAACTGCAAATGACTCAGTCTTTGTGACTTAAAAATGCAAACAAAAATGTTAAAAAACATAAATATCTTCTGTTTCTTCAGAAATACAGCATTAAATTGTCAAAAATTCACATGCACACTAGTGAGTGCACTTAATAGACTCGGCAGAAAAGACAATCTCTCGTGAACCATTTCACAGTCTACAAATGACTCTGTAGTGCTCTAAAACACAGCAAAAAAAAGGTCAAAAATGTTCTGTGGAAATTACACTTTTCATAGTTCCATCTTCCAAACCTATTCACTAAGTTAAAAACTCAATGGCAAGTTCTCCATACAATAAGAAGTTCATTAATATCATTCAGGTCCTGTGTTATCTACCCACCTCATCAAACTATTCAGTTTCTTCATAGCCTGTGCCCTTATTTTCTGTTTGAAAAGATATCTCTTTCATACACCCATACATGGACTCTCAGGTGCTCTGGTTTACTTGGTGACCCCAATCTGACATTGTGTAACATCTCCTGCAGTTCTACTTGAAATCTACTTGTAGTTGTTGCATTGTGTCCTTCCTGTGTACAATATTATCCTGTTGTAATTTAATATGTAGTTGTGTTTGCCGTCTAGTCTATTGATTTATGTTTTATATTAAATAATTGACTGAAGGTCAACTGGAAGAGCATAGTCCTAGAAATACCAAGGTCATGGGTTTTGTTCCCAGGAAACACACACAATGATAGTCACTTTGGATAAAAGTGTACATAGATTAAAAAATGTCAAAGTTATTCAATGTTCCAAAGAGTGACCTTGAGCTTGGGAAATACACTTTTTAAATAAAATATATTTTTATTTCCATATACTGTAAATCGCATGTACTTATGAATGAGATTTTTGTTTTTTATAAATTAGTGCTTTTTACTGCCAAAACTACTTGATGTGTGCATTAGGGCATTTTTGTGAACATTTTTGCATTTATACATAACTGCACTGTATAGATTATGGCTCAAACTTTACATAAGTGTTCACATTACACTGTAATTGCAATTACTGAGTAACAACAATTAACAGCATGCTTTATATATGAACTTATGTTGTACCACTGCTTGTAATTACACATTGCAGTTGTTAAATCTATTGTAATTAATTTTGTCACATGGTCAATGAGCCTGTAATGTTACCACATATTTCATACTGTATAGCATTTGTGTTTCTACTGAGCGCTATAGTCATGTGTTTATGTATAATGTGGGATAAAGGGTCTGTGTTTAAATGTGTGTGGGTCAGTTTCACACATTTTTAGGAATTAACCTGTCATGGCAAAGCGGCTAAGGGTTTTTGGAGGTTAAACGGAGTCAGCCATTTCTGCTGATGAGGGGCAAACTGAATGCCTGCAGCATCCCTCACACAAAGAGCATGGGTAAAAGAAAAAGAGAGAAGAGCAAATACTTGCCTTTTACGTGGAGCTACAGGCAATATTTTGCACAGCAAATGTAATTGCATTATGCTGGAGCATTCCGTAAAAGCTATGCTTAAGGAAAACAGTGATTTTGACAATATTTCACACAAATGTGGCTCGGTTTCACTCAAACATTATGTGATCAAGATGTATCTGTATTGCAGTTCCTACTGTGCAATCTGCTGGCACATCAATGTATACGTGCAAAAAGTGTAGTTCTTGTACATTGTTCATTTTTATAATTTTGCATAGACACTGAGACTACTATATAAAAATATTGACAGCATCTAAAATATAAAATCTTAAAAATTCAAAGAATTAATAGGTTAATTTTATTGTAATAAAAATTATTTTAATGAATTAGGCTGGAATGCGTTAAAAAAAAGTGGTAAAAATTACCTTCAAGGATCTAGTTCTAATTGATATAATACTTACTTTTGTAACATACATTTAAACATAATACAATTATAAAATCATTCTCATTGTTTGTATGGCATGTAATTTTACATATGTCATTTTATATATATATATATATATATATATATATATATATATATATATATATATATATATATATATATATATATATATATATATTTTATTTTTTTTTATTTTTTTTATTATTATTATCATTTTTTAATTTTAACAATTCATTGATACATTTTCAAAAAAGGTGTTTCTTAGACTGAGTTTCTCAAAGTTTGTCCTTTAATGATAAATGAGATCCCGCTATGGGAATGTGTGGTATTGTTTATTGAACTTGTTCACCTACAGCAATATCCTCTGAAAAGTCCTGGAAATTTCTGTTCCCTCCAGTCGTCAGAGGATTTGTAATGATTTGTACGTCTCTAAAGATGTACATATGTAAATGCATTTGCATTTTAGATGTTGACATTCAATGTTTTGGTGTTTATCCAAATAAATAAAAAATTAGCATGTACTAAGGTTTGGGGGGTTTTGGTTTTGTTTTGTCGGGCAAAATCCTGCATGCATGTAAGCAACCCTTGTACTATTAATTTCAATCCCCCTGAGGCGTGAAGGTACATCAAAAACGCACATGCAAAAAAAATACACACACACACACACGTCCCCACATACACACGGTGTGTACACACAGACATCTCATCTGTGGAGGTTAAAGGGTTGCCACAGCTCCCCTTCCAAAGATGGATGGGCTCTTCAAAGATGAGACTCACCATCCTTCATCCCTCTCTTCCTCCCATCTCTCCCTCTTTCCTCAGCCATCGCTCCATCCAAAAGGTAAATCAATATAAATTACACTCCTCTGTAATGCCGGTCTGTTCCCCTCTCTCTGGCAGAAGACACATAAATTAAACTGTAGGCCAGAAAGCAGAGAGATGGGGGAGAAGCAGCTAATCAGAGAATGAGACAGAGAGAGATCAGCCTGGAGGAGAGACCTACTATGATCAATACAAGCACATGAACACCCAGCACCTGAATCCATAACTCTTTCACACAAACAACTGGAGTGAATATCACAATATCAAATTGCCTGTCTTATAGTGTTCACACCTGAATATAGAGCAGAACGCAGTCTGTCTGGATGCTCTGCAGCATATACATTACTGCAGCATCACTCTGCTGTCCACTGTACAATACATGTCTTCTACAAAACACACATTACAAAAGCAGTTCATAGCCCATTTGTCTTCTGTACAACACATATGTTACCATCGCAACAAAAAGTCTGTCTGTCTGCTGTACACACAGCAGTACACAATCTGTTTGCCTGCAGTATGATTCATCAGCAATAAGCATACTGTCTGTCAGCCACGCAATAACATACATATATCATAAAGCAGAACACAGCCTGTATTTCCGCCTTGCAACACATATTAATGCAGCAGCCCACTGCCTACTCATCGGCATGACAATATACTTGTGAAAGTTATAATGGAAATATAGAGAGATTACGGATGAAGTCTGTTGTTTTGCTGAAACTTTGCACCAAGAATTTTCCCCCATCATTTAACCTTTTCATGAGTGGTGTATAAATTCCTCTGCCATGCCCCCTGGAATGAGTTATTTTTGTATGTGACACTACACAGCTGGTAGAGGGAGTCAGTGTGTAGGCAAGGTTTTTTATTATTTATTAAATTTTTTTGATTAAAATACTGTATATAATATAGTAAAACGTGAACAAATGGGTTATGACTGCTGAACTGTTTTAGTTCATTTATTTTGTTAAGTTGTAAAAAACAAATGAACAAATAACATCACCAGTCTGGTTTGCATAGGAGTTTTAAACTCCATTGCGGTGTTTTTGTGATAGTTTGGCAGAAAACAAAGTATATGCCTGAAAAGACTGTTTGAGTTGTTGTTTGTGTAAATGAAAACCACACCTGCACATAATCAGCAGACGTGGCTGCGTGCATGGGAAGATCACATTTAGATATTATGGCTGTGCATGTACAAGCAGTGAACTGTTATCTTAGTACTTTGGTGACAATTAAGCTGTTTGTTACATAAAATAAACTTATAATGTGCTTTAAAAGACGCTGTTTGTTTGATAAAAGACAACCGCTATTAAAAATCACATATGTGTGATGGTACGTATGAAAGGGTTAAAGCTGAAACAATCACCAAGTCAACAAACAGAATTGCAAAACAATAAATTATAATAACAATAAAAATAATCTATGCTTTTGGCTACACTAAAACCATTTTTTATTTTTTTTTTATAAAACTTTAATAATAAATGTACTCAACTAAAACAACTGATCATTCTGCTCTTAACATTTTGATCTTTGATTAAATGCACAATTGGCAAAGAACACAATGTGCTGCTTTTTATCCTTTGTTTTGGTTATTGTTCTTGTTTGTACTTTAGTATCATGCAGTAACACACTGTCATAAAGATTGATGTATGTAGTCATGAAAATAGAGGCCCTTTCCTGGAAATCCCAACACAATTGGTCAAAATAGATGCCTATTTCCAGCTGTAAATGCTGATGGTGCTTGTTATTACACATCTTAATACATCTTAATACCAGGGCACAAACAAACACATACAGCTGAATTGTATAACTTCACTCTCTCTCACACACACACACACACACACACACGCACGCACACACACATACAGCTGTAGTGTGTGGGTGAGTGAGAGAGAGAGAGTGAAGTCAAACTGATACACTAAATTAAAATTATTTTATTGTTTCTTTTTTCTGTCAAAATTATGGACAGCATTTGGAATAATCAGTCAATGCTTTAAAATCTATCTGTAAATGTAAATAGATGCATGAATGTTTATAAATTCTTATTAAATCCATGAATATTGGAGTCAAGGAATTAAACTTTTTATTTGATTGCATTTTATGGTTCAATGCCATCACATTTATATAATTCAGATAATGCATTTACCTAATATCACATTATAACATCTTATTTTGATCTGTTTATTTTCTTCATATTAAGCTAAAATAAGAGAAATAATTTTAAATGAAAATAATATTAATAATAATTACACAGCACCTTTAAGAAGTAGACCAAACTACTCTTCTTTCCTGCTCAGTCTCAGAAAAAAATGTCAGTTTTGCCTTTTTGTGATTTAAAGGGATAAAAAACAGAAATGGATGCAGTAGTTCAGCCTGAAAGAACTAGCATCAATCTGTAGCCTTAAACAACACCTGAGGTACCTCTGTGAGTGACAACAGACGATATTACACACACACAGAGACAAATATCAGTTTGCTTTTCACTGATATAATACGGGCTGATTTGTTGTATCAGGTATAGAACAGATGCCTTGGAAGTAGCAAAAATGCATAATTTCTTTCTTTGCGGCACAAAAAAGGTGGAATGTTCACCCTTGCGCCATTTCACAACCTCAGTTTATGTGTACAGAGGAGGAAAAGGAGCTCTCGGTGGCTTTAATGGGTTTTAAACTGGGTCCAACCTCTGTTTAAGAGGGTAGGCTATTGAAGAGTGTATGTACACAAGGTAACAAAAGTAGGGTTGTTACCAGACAATTGCAGTGGAATTAGAGTTGACAACCCTTACTCTCAACACAATGGATGGAAACTAGAAGAGGGATGGGATAGAATCGGGGGGGTTGTGGGGGGGGCATGGACTTTATTACACGGAGTGGTGAAAGAGTGCTGTTCATTAAAGACAAGTGTATTTTGATGAGGTTTGAGTGTGTATATGGTTTGAAGGGTCTCCTCTACATTTCTGGGATCTGGGGAGTTATGAGCAAATAACAGTTGTTTTCAAGTGGGTCTAATGGCCAACTCTTTGATGCTATTGAACATGGCTTGAGATGTTTATTCACATCAGTTTTAACCCCTGTCTTTCATCCCAGGTCCCCTAAAATCAGCCATCATGTATTTTCTGTCCAAGTTGAGATGTTTTAATATGTTTTAAAGACTGTGTGGATTAATTGAGGTGTGTGTGTGTGTGTGTGTGTGTGTGTGTGTGTGTGTGTGTGTGTGTGTGTGTGTGTGTTAGAGAAAGAGGGAGTGTCTGTCATAAATCAAACATGCCATTCTTTGGTAAATATTTGCATGTGCAAATTGAGATCATTAGTATTTTGAGTGGGGCACAAAGGCATTTGAGGAGAGTACAGAGAAACGTCTCAGTTATGTACGTAACCTTGGTTCCCTGAGGGGAACAAGATGCTGCTTATGAATGCTATGGGACACCGTCCGAGTGTCACATGGTCTGAAGCCCTAATATAATTACGGCAATTTATTGGCTGATGGCGCTTAAGCAACATGCCCAAGGGAGCTACATCACAGGCTCCATAAAGGCACACGCTTTCAAGCAATCATGTCAGATTTTCTGCAAAAGGCACCAGCCAATGCAGCTGCTAGAGAGTATGGCCAGCAACGCAGCATCTCATTCCCCTCAGGGAACCAAGGTTGCATACATAAACGAGGCGTTCCCTTTCATGGAACTTGAGCTGTGTATGAACGCTATGGGAACGATATACATTCAAGCCATGCGAACAGTAGCTGCCAACTGTCTAAGCCCATGTGGCAAGCATACAAGCGAGCGAAAACATCTGAATAAAAGAAATTATGGATTTACTCCTATTCCAACAGAGAGAACCTGGGAAGCAGGGGTCAAAACACTCCAGGTTAGTTGCGGCCACCAAAGCACACAAACAACTGCTCTGAATGACTTTTAACTAGTACGGTCAAGATAAACTCACAGTGCCCAGACTGGGCAAAGCATATGTAACGTTTCGTGCTCTTCCTACTCAAAAGGGTAAGGAGAGAAGAACTGTAAATTAATGGTCTGCGAGCAAAATGACACAGAAATAACCTTGTGCAAATAGCCTAAACAACGTCTTACCACAACCTTTGAACACCCTGGCGCAAAATCCATCCACAAGGGATTGTTATGTACATAACCAAGACATTTCTCTATACTCTCCTCAAATGCCTTTGTGTCCCATTCAAAATACTAATGATCTCAATTAGCACATGCAAATATTTACCAAAGAATGGCATGTTTGATTTATGACAGACACTCCCTCTTTCTGTATCACACACACATCCACAGGTTTGTTTCACTATATTAGTAATGATATCTCATAGAATTCCATTGATTTCATAGCTGGCTAAATATATATTCCATACCTTAACCCTACACCTAAACCTAACCCTCACATAAACCTGTCCATATATGCAGATTTAAAGCTAAACATGATTTGGCTGATTTATTAGCCTTTTTTACTAGTATCACCTAAAGAGTCCTCACTTTTGGGTTTCACCATATTAGTGTGGACATTTTCACTATAGCCAAACCTGAAAACACACACACACACACACACACACAACCTAAATGAATCCACACAATCTTTAAAAAATTTGGGAAACTTTTACTGTACAGTATAGCAATTGTTTTTCCTCTCAACATGGAGATACATAATGGCTGATTTTAGGGGACCTGAGATGAAAGACAGGGGTTAAAACTGATGTGAATAAACATCTCAAGCCATGTTCAATAGCATCAAAGAGCTGGCCATTAGAACCACATGAAAACAACTGTTATTTGCTCATAACTCCCCAGATCCCAGAAATGTAGAGGAGACCCTTGAAACCATATACACACTCAAACCTCATCAAAATACATCTTTAATGAACAGCACTCTTTCATCACTCTGTGTAATAAGGTCCATGGAAAACTCTCTAAATTGATGCCAATGGCACTAGCAGGGCCGTCTTATCAATAACTGTTATCAAGGGCTCGAACGGGGCACCCGAAAGCACCTCTAACACAACAGATAAATCCAATAAAGGGACGCAGATGGGACGAAATGGTCTAAGCCTGCATACACCCTGTATAAAAAAGAGAGATAATAGAATGTCAGCCAACAGAGACTCCATTGATAAGTGCATGTTCAGCCGCCATAGCAGCAACATAGATTTTAAGCATTGCCGGGGTAAACCCGGCCCCAAAATGCTCAGGCAACAATCGCAGCAGTGTACTGACAGGGCAGTGAACTGGATTTTCATTTCACGATCTACACCAAGAAGCAAAAATACACCAATTAAATATTGTGTATAGCCTCCTTGTTGGAGATCTAGCATTTATAATGGTATCAACCACAGCGGAGGATGAACCATCATTCAAAAGAGTGCCCCGTTGAGGGGCCACACCCATAACTTCCATAAATGTGCATCGATGCCAAGTGGTGCTAGGGGCAAGAGAGAAAACAAAACTTGAAGAAAACAGGTCTACTTCCACTCAGTCGAACCTCCTCAGATTTGCTTAACAATCTGTGGATGTGATGTCCATTCTCCAGGAATCAGACCCTGTGTGGACAGGAGATCCGCCCCTAAATTCAACAGAACGTGCATGGCTTTTAGATGGTTCCTTGTTCTGTGCCCACAGAAGGATGCAATGTGCCAAACTCAGCATGGCACGAGCAGCACCGTGAACATCTCCAGAAAGTGTATGTGTAAATCCAGTATGTGTAAATCACTTGTTCGTGAAAGTGCATGGTGCCAGAGTAAGTCCGAACGGAAGGACGCAAAATAAAAAAAAGCAAATCTGTGAAAGTGCCTGTGCTTTGGCACAATCTGACTATGGAAGTAAGTGTCCTTCAAATCTATTGTCACAAACCAGTCCCCTCGCTGTACTTGTGATATTATTTGTTTCTGCATCAACATTCTGAATTGACATTATATTAGAGTGAAATTTAAACATCTCAAATCCAGAAAGGGACACAAGCCGCAATGATTTAGCCATGCTCAATTGTCCGAATTATTCATTTCAAAATGTTTTGCAACTACTGCCAAGCCGCTAGACAGGCAGACAGAGGAATAAATACATGGCCATCTCCTTTACCTCAACAAGTAAACACTAGATGGCACTCTTGGCTTACTTTTGGCGATTGTTCTAATATCAGTGGCACAGTGGAAGGAGACACAAGTGCCTTTGCTACTGTGGCATATGAATGAATGACAGTAAATAATGTTTTGCCTGTATTAAATCCATGCATGCATAAAAAACACCCTGAAGTGTCTAAAGCAGGGACGCTTATGAATTAAAACATCTTCCCTGGCATGAATAACAGGGAAGAATGTAGGGAGAATTGCCTTTATTGTATATAGGCATGAATAAAATTAAATCTGAAATGTGTATACAAATTAAAAAATCTTCCCTGGCATGTTAAACTGGGAAGAACTTAACAAGAACTGCCTTTATTATATCTAGGCATGTATAAAATTTGCTCTGAAATGTGTATACTGCAGAGGCGCAAATGGATTAAAACATCTTCCCTGGCATGTTAAACAGGGAAGATTGTAGGGAGAATTGTCCCTATTAAATCTAGGTATGTATAAAAGCCACCCTGAAGTATGTATACAGCAGGGACGTTCATTGATAAACCTCTTCCTAGCATGGCCCCAGCATTCCTTTAGTGTGTTGTGTGAACACTTGTGCTTGTTGAACATCAAATTATGTTACGCATGCATCGAGACCCAGTGCGCGTCTATTCTCTCACCAGAATGCCCGCGTGATCCATGAAATGGGTAAAATATTTTTTTATTTATAAAATATGTTGCATCACCTCATAGAATCCTGAGACAATAATGGCACGACGAAGTACTCTTCATGCTGGTTCACTCAGTTGGGGAATATTCTTTTATTCCAGCCCCCTCTTTCTGCAGGCCGGGCTTACCGGTCCATGCAGGATCCCCTCTGCCACAAGCAGTGCTTCGAACAGGAAGGGGAGAGAGAGCGAGAGAGAGAAGCCGAGGCCGTGCCTCTATTGCCTCATTCATGTGCATTCTCCAAGAATGACATATAAAAAGACAATAGGGACAAAGAGGCCCATTTTGATTCCTTACTGCCTAATTTTCTCATGACAATTAGACTTATGAGATCTCATAAGACTTAAGCTTTTGCTCAGGGGGAGGGCAACAAACACGAGGAGGATTTTGGTGACATTCGCACTCCTATCTTCTCAGACACAAAGCCAAAATGGAGCACATGGAGCTCCAATCTGGAGACTGTAGAACTGGTACAAGTGGGGATAATGCCTCATGGTGAGAAATTGCGAGACTCAACAAAGCACCATTGTCCTCGTCGGTCCCTTGTAAAGTTTGGAAAACCACATTAAAATTGCTCAGAAATGTACACTGTTTCAACAACGTCCTTACGTGTTTGCCACTCAAAAGGGAGAAAAATCCTTGCTTTGACATGAGTCACTAGAAACTAACTCAAGCTTAGACAATTCGTGCACCGAAGAACAGAAAATCGATTGCGCGATAGCAAACACCTTTATGGAGCCTGTGATGTAGCTCCCAAGGGAGCATCTTTAAGCTCCATCAGCCAATAAATTGGCATGATTATAGAAGGGCTTCAGATTATGTGACACTCAGACGGTGTCCCATAGCATTCATACGCAGCTCGAGTTCCATGAAAGGGAACTAGATATGTACACAGCTACAGATTACTACCTTAATTGAAAATTGTTTTAGTCTGGACAGTCAGTGTTTAGATGAATACACTAAAACAGTGACAAGGTATGAAGGGTAACTGTGGTCAGTGTGTGTTCTGAAAGAGAGATTTGAAGCACAAAATTAGGGAAATTAACATCTAAAACAAATCACTTATTTAAACCTTATTTTCAACAACTTCTTTCTCTATTCTCCTATGAGCCAAGACTGTGTCTACAATGCTGGTTATTGTGATAAATCACTCGACAATTAACATAATTCTACCCTGGAGCTGTATCGGAGGGGTAATTATGAAATGTAGCAACCCATCATGCATCATGTAATCAGTATCACTGGCCAAGAGGTAGTACACATGCTGTGGAGAGAGAGATAAGCAGATAAATATATTATCTCCAGAAATGATAAGTCAGTATGTTTGTATTTCAATATGCTCATAACAGACTTTTTACATTTAATTTCCATGCATGTTCAATGGTTTGTTTTTACTGTTACCTAATGCTACAAATCTCTCTTCTGAAAAAAATAAAATAATAAAAAATTAAATCCCTTTTCCGATTTCACACACTGTCAGAGTATGTACTGATTTTGATGAATAACGTAATTCTTTTTGTTCTTTAAACATCCTTTTTCACTCCTATTTAGGTTCATATTTAGTTTGAACTATTGTTAGGTTTGGTTTCTATTTAGTTTTGATTGTTGTCCATTTAGTTCAACACTTATCCCAAGAAATCATCCACACCATTTGTGCAAGGACAATGCAAGAAATCCGATCCATGTTCTGTCTCCTGAGTGGCTCGCCATCTTTCTCTCACATGTGTGAAATGGATGGTTTCACAGCAAGCGATTTTTTTTCAGAGTGAAATCCATAAACAAACAAAAAATAAATGACCTGCACATGACAGGACTTTACACTTAGTTCAAGTTAATTATTTACTCAACTCGGTACTGCTTATTTAGGGGCAGAAAGTTGACTCAGTGGTTAGCACTGTCGACTCACAGCAAGAAGATTCTGGGTTTGAGTCCCGGCTCAACTAGGGCCTTTCTGTGTGGAGTGTGCATGTTCTCCCTGTGTTTGCATGGGTTTCCTCCGGGTGCTCCGGTTTCCCCCACAAATCCAAAAACATGCAGGTTAAGTGAATTGAAGACTCTAAATTGCCCTGTATGTGGGTGAGTGAGAGTCCCCCAGCCACTGGGGGTTGCATCAGGAAGGGCATCCGGTGTACAACTTGTGCCAAATCAAATATATATATATGCAGACAATCACAAAGCAGACCCTGCACCTACGTGGGACAAACGCTAGGAGAGAGAGAGTATTGCTTATTTAAGTCAGTTTACAATCACTGAGCTTTTAACTAATTATACAGCATACAACACAGTATTAATCATGTAAACAGTTAAAATACAGTACTGTGCAAAAGTCTTAGGAAATATGCATTTTAGAGTCCCAAACATTCCTTCTGCAAATATTTAGCCCTGCAACAGATGACATGGCCCCACAGAGACCCCCAATAAACATTGAGTCATTCTGGGATTACATGAAAGACAGAAGCAATTGAGACAGCCTTAATAGATAGAAGAACTGTGGGGAATTCTCCAAGAAGCTTGGAAATCCTATCTGCCAACAACCAAGAAAAACTGTGTCCACGTGTCCTTAGGAGAATTGGTGCTGTTTTGAAGGCAAAGTTAGTGACACCAAATATCGATTTAGCTTTTTTTATGTTTACTAGACTTTGGATGATGTTAATTGAAAAATTAAAACAAATTATGGCACTATTTTTGAAGAAATCCTCTCTATGCAAAATTTCACATGTGCCTTTTGCACAGTACTGTAATTCAAAATATCACTCAATATGAACATTAAACTCACCAATTCCCTTTTGAAACAACAACAGTTAGTGTGTTGATTCTCCCATGTGTGTCTGTAATTCATTTGTTTTTTATTACACCAGCTTTCTCGGACTTCTCCAGTTAAAATGTTTTTTACTGCCAGCACAGACATGCGGCAACGGACGCAACGTACCAGTGTAGACAGCATTATTGATAATAATGGGTTCTATTGCTTTTGACGTGACACTCCTCCCGCGTACAGTGTAGATAGGGTGTTACAGTTCAAAACATGGATGTAGTAGGTCACCCAGGTTTTATTTTTTATTTTTTTTTTGCCTACTGTTTTTCAATACTGTGGACTCAAACAACCAACTGAACAGTGGGCACAATTCATTCTTGGGGAATTTCCCCCATTGTGTATGTGTGTTTGAGTAGGTGTCATACAAAAAGAATGCATTACTAACAAAGATATTATCACCGAGTTCTTTTCCAGCTCCTCTGTTAATCTCTTCAAAGATTTGAATTGCTTGGACTGATTCTGCTTTTTTCTTATTGCTTAGAGCTCAGAGCTATACAGAAGTCCAGACTTCTCATTAGAATACAGAATAACAGAGTTCCTCACAGCAGGAATCCTAATCCTGCGGCTTGGAGCTTTGATTTCAGAAGAACCCAAAGATAGTGTAGCAGAGGCTGGCTGACAAGCCATCCGCTATGTGACTGGTTACATAAACTCAGATTTGCTACTGCAGATGGCTCCAACACCAATCACAGGTCTACAGAAGGCGTGAATAATGGATCACGTGACTGATGGAAACAAGGTATACATGATATTTTGTCTAGTGCAGACCAGTCTCCCAAGGAAACAACACATCAACATTTATCCACACCACAATGAACAAATGGATTGAGATTAGCGGTTGATCAATAACAGGTTTCCAATGGCAGATTCTTGAACTTGTATCTTTATTTGCTGTAATCTTGCATATTAGGTTACATCATTTGTTCCATGTACAGTACCACCAAAATGTAGCTCTTATAATGTTTAACCTTGTTCTGGAGCATTCTGTAAAGAATAAGATCAACTTGAAAGTTATCTCATGCTAGAATTATGCTATGATGTGTTTGAGTGAAAAAATAATGATATTTTTCACTACAGTACTTTATGAAATAAAGTGTGATTGTTCTATACACTGTACAGTCAAAAGCAGCACACAAACAGTAACAACACATATGTGTTCAGAAAGAAAGCTATTATTCCAGAAACAGGCATAGATACAGATTTCCTGATTTGATTAAGAACCCGATTCGCAGGCTCTCAATTCGATTATGATACGATTTGCTTTGATTCTGATTAATTTGTGTATATTTCAGTTATAACCTCCATTTTGTTTACATTTGAAATAAATTATTTCAGTTAATGCTGTAAATTATAAAGGAAACCTTCTAGCATGGTAAAATGTGAAAATATACTAGAAATTGTAAGAATTAACAACAGGGCCTAAACCATGCAGTTTTTTTGTCAAGATTTGCAACATTAAAGTAAGAATAAAAGATCGATCTTGGGATTTTAAGAATCAATATCAGGATCATTCAAATGAAGATCAATATTAAATGGAAAATCAATATAATGAGTAAAATCTAACAACACTGGAATGTTCAGTAACTTTACTTGAATACTTCTAATTTGTCTTGGTAAAAATACAATCAAGTCACAAAAAAGTCACAGTCAACAAAGTCATCCAAAGATAAGGTTTCACAGAATCCTTCAAAACAAGATAAAGATGTTACCAGAATAATATTTTGGTGGTACATGGATAAACATTGGTAGAGTGACCTTATGAGAGTCTTTTATAGTCCCTAGAGAAATGGGCAAATTATTGTCTTATTCAATATAAAGATGCGTGTCATGTTTGTGATTCCTTTTGGGGGGGGCAAATTCTGTTTAATTTGCATAAATGTTCTATAAATGTAATCCGATCTTCAGAGGCAGTTACATAATAACATAAGGATGGCATAATAGTTACAATATAATTATTGCACTGTGCAGTAATATCATTGTCAAACTACTTTGAGAAATGCATGGAAGTTGATATCAGCATCAAAAGTTCCATGGTCATTCTACCACACCAAACAATCCCAAAAAGTTTATAAATTACTTTGCATGAGTTTGTATGCAGCTGGTTCAAGCATTGCTGTCAGCAATCACACCATCACTTCCATGCTGTGTTTTGTTGTGTATTATCAGGAGAAATGCACTTACTTGATACCTTGAGATCTGTCCCCTCTAAAAATATGTGTTGCACTGCAATGTGACAGTGAAAAATGCAGCTCACGCTGTGTGTACACCAGACTATGGGCCTGATCTGTAAACTCCAGCACTGAAATACAGCTCAGTCTGTCCAAACTGACACACTCTTTGTTCTAACGTCAGGAACAAGAGAATTTACTCTGGGGAAAGTATAACTCACTTGGAACTTATTACAGACTGGAGGAACAAACTCTCCTATGTTTTGGACTTAATGAAAAAACTGAAAACAAAATTATATGCAGGAGATTTCAACAGAATAAATAATATACGTTCTTTTATTCATCCATGATTCTGTACTCTTGTAATCTAAGTGACTGGATTAAGGCAATAGAAATAAAATAGTATGCTGTAAAAAAATGTGTAGTGCTGATTGTTGCCTGGGTGATTTAATGAGAATATGCAGGTATAAGTCTTTAGAAAATAAGTATGGCAGATATTCAGGCAACTTGATGTTTTAACAATATAGCTTGTTTGTACTACAGAATCAGTGTAAATTTCTCTCTTACAAGTTTTCAAACAATTCTTTTTCTATTTCTTTCTCATAAAGTGAAAATTCACCCAAAAGTAGAAGTTCTGTCATCATTTATTCACGCTCAAACATGTTTGACTTCTTTCTTCCATGGTTCCATGAAGTTACAAAACAAAAAAGAAAATGATTACCTCAGCCTCCATTCACTATTGGGGAAAAATACAATAAAAGTGAAGGCTGACTGAGGCTAACATTCTGCCTAACATGTCCTTATGTCTCAAAGAGGAAAGACATACATTTTTAAGGTGAATAAATTATGGTTGATTTTTCGTTTTTGGTTGCACACTGTAACTCAGTAATGTTTTATCTCCACTTCCTCCTTCTCATTTCCTCACTAAACCAATAACTAAATGCAGTATAGAAGGTTTAAGGCACAACCTTCCCATAAATCAATCTCAGACATTTCCCCCCATACTGGCCTCAACAGAACCAGATAATTGTATGCTTATACTTCCATTCTGTGGACTTCCTTATTCCCAGAAAATGTCTCTGTTACGTGAATTGTAACCCTGTTTCCCCGAGTGGGAACGAGACACTGCGTAATTGCCAATAAAACGGCCTTTGCTTGGACACCAAAACACCCCTGTTGCGGCCACCAAAGCACACAACTGTTCTGACTTAAGCCACTGGCTAGTACAGTCAACATAATCTCACAAAGAGAGTTTATGGGCAAAACATAAGCAACTGGGCAAAGCATATGCAAAATTATGTAGAAACGACCTTGGGCAAATAGCCCAAACAAGGTCTTAACACCAGTCTTAAACACCCTGATGCAAAATCCATCCATAAGGGATAGATTGACAGGCAAGGTTGGGATGAAACGGAATAAATGTAATGGGATTACGTATTTAAAAACTAAATATAAGTAACTGTATTCCCCTACAGTTATAATCTAAATAATTGGTAATTAGAATGCAGTTGCATTCAAAAAGTATTTTGATTACTGAAGAGATTACTTTGCATTTTATTGTCCTTTGTTTCATTTAATATTTAGTCCTTTCAGATTGAAAAATATATACATATAAATGATGTGATCCAACCTGCATTTGAACAGCGGTGAAACACTTTCTTATGATGTGTTACATTCATACGAGCAGACAGAGAAGTTTGGAGCAGAAGAAATAGAAATAAACCTTGTGTAAATTGTTAGCTTTACGCTAAGCTAAAATGCTATTTCTAGCCATTTTACATGCACCAGGCACAATCATATTTATTTATTTTTTTATCAAGAAAATTCACGTTAGATCATAATTAATTTTTTTCTAATAAGACCTTTGATATTAGGGCAATAATAATTTTCTTGACAATAATTTTTGTATCTTTTTCCTGTAACAATACCTAAAAATCCTTAAAACTCCCCACTTGTTCCAGTTCCACAACCTCCAGACTGGAGCTCTGTGTGTGGGGCAGTTTGTGATTTTCGGCTATGTGTAGAGAAGATTGGAGTACAAACAATTCTTCCTCGTGTTTGTCGCCCTCCCATTTAGCAAATGTGCGAGTGGGTATTTTGTTTTTTTTATAGTCAAAACTTGTGAAAAAAATCTACCAGTGCTGAAGTAGTAATACAAAGTATTTAGAATATGTTACTGACCTTGTGTAATCTAAAGGAATACATTACAAATGACATTTTACAGTATGTATTCTGTAATCTGTAGTGGAATACATTTCAAATGTAACCCTCCCAAACCTATAGACAGGGCATGCAAATCAACAACCCTTTTAAGCAATGCCAATGTTACTAGCAGGGCCTTCTTAAAAGTCAGAAACTTTTAAACAGTGACTGTTGCCAAGGTCTCAAACGGAGCACCCAAGAGCACCTCTAAAACAACAGATGAATCCCATAAGGGAACGTTGACGGCAAGAAAAGGTCTAAGCGTGCGTACCCAGCGCATAAAAGGAGAGAGATAAGAGAACGTCTACCGACAGAGACTACACTGATATGTTAAAGTGGCAACATAGACTTTAAGCATTTCCAGGGGAACCTCGGACACAAAACTCTCTTGCAAATAATCCAGCACTGTACCAACAGTGCAGTGAACTGGATTTTCACCACGCTCTGTATACCAAGAAGCAAAAATATGCCACTTGAAAGTATAAAGCTTCCTAATTGATGGAGCTCTAGCATTCAGAATGGTATCAACCACAGCATGAGATAACCCATTATTCAAAAACAGAGCCTCATTGAGGGGCTATACCTTTAACTTCCACAAGTCCGGCCAGAGGTGCCAAATGCTGCCCCGTGCATGAGACAATATGTCTGTTCTGACTGGAATCTCCCAAGGCATTTTCTCCAGGAGAGAGACCAGAGTTGAAAACCATACTTGAGATGGCCAAAACATCACTAGTACCAGAAGCCAAACCCGATCCTCCTGAACTCTCTGCAGAACTGTGTGAAGCAGACTGATCAGTGGGAGCACATAAAGATGCTTTGTCAATGACTGATATGCCAACACATCGATGCCCAGTGGTGCCGGGGCTAGAGGGAAAACAACAGGGGAGAGTGTGATGTCTCGCTCAAAGCGAACATGTCCACTTCCACTCAGCCAAACATTCTCCAGATTTGTTCCATAATCTGAGGATGTAATGTCCACTCTCCAGGCATCAAGCCCTGTCAGGACAGGAGATCCACCCCCAAATTCAACAGGCTCGTAGAGACAACACATTGTCCCATGCCCACAGAAGAATGCGACATGCAAGTCTCCGCATGGCATGAGAACACACTCCTCCCTGGTGACTGATGTAGGACACCACCATCCTGTTGTCTGCCCAGATGAGGACATGGCTGCCCTGAATCTCCGGGAGGAAAATCTTTAACGCCAGCAGCACCATTAACATCTCCAGACAGTTTATGTGCCAATATTGCCACTGGCCCATCCAAATCTTGTAGGCTGGAAGATCCTTATATACAGCACCCCATCCCATGGAGGAGGCATCTGTTGTTATAACTTTGCGGTGACACTTCTGTCCCAATGAAACACCTGACATCAAAAGGGGTCCGTTTCCATGGAAGAGACCGAACGCATGCGTCAGTGGTTGAAGTCCCTTTGTGGAGTTCATTCTGCACTGAAAAGGTCTCGCATGCTACATGCCCAGGGGAATGACAGCAGATCATGCAATCATGAGTCTTTGAAATGTTCTTGCAGGGAGAACACATCCCACTCTGAACATCGCTAGACACTGGCTAGATGTGCCTGCATTTCTCACGAATCTAGTTCCACCCCTATAAACAGAGTCTGTTGCCCTGGCAACAGGACACTCTTGTCTAGGTTGCATACAGCCGTAGACAAATGGTTGAGAATGTCATCTCGATGTTGTATTATTTGTAAATATTTGTCAAGATAATTCAAAAAGTGGATGCCTTGAAACCTCAAGGGCATCAAAACTGCATCCATGCATTTTGTGAAAGTGCATGGTGCAGTGAAAGTCTGAACGGAAGGATGCAAAATTGATACGCTTGCCCCCGAAAAGGAATCCAAGGAAGTGCCTGTGCTTTGGATATGGAAATAAACATCCTTCAAATCTATTGACACAAACTAGTTCCCCGGCTGCACTTGTGACATTATTTCTTTCAGCATCAGCATTCTGAATTGACATTTCATTAGAGCAAAATTCAAAGGTCTCAAAATCCAGAATGGGACACAAGCCACCGTCTTTTTTGGGACCAGATAATAGCAGCTGTAAAAGCTGCCTTCTCTCTGAGAATGGGGAATCCCTTCTATTGCCCCCTGTTCTAAGAGAGAATGAATTTCCTGAATCAAAAATGGGGCTTTCTGAACAGAAACGTTTGTCGGAACACCCCACTGAACACCGGCAGAGCCCGCCTGAATTTAATTACATAACCATGCTTTATCGATCGAAGTACCAGTTCAAAATGTTATGTTGGCTTACTTTTGGCAACTGGCCCAGAAACAGTGGCACAGCAGAGGGTAGCCTTCGCTCCTCTAATACTGTGGCTGGTTGAAGGGAATTTGAGAATGTTTTTGCCTTTATTGTATTTAGGTAAAAATTATGAGCACCCTGAATGTATCTACAGCAGGAACGCTGACAGAATAAACATTTTCTCTGGTATTTGAAAGGGGAAAAGTGTATAAAAATGGGAGAGAATGTTTTTTTCAGAAAACTGGTTCGCCACAATGGTCCCAGCATTCTTTATGGGGGGACAATGTGTGGTGATTATGTTCACTGTGTGTTTTGTGTACACTTGTGTTTGATGAACATTGAATTCTGTTATGCATGTCTCAAGACCCTTGGTCATGGAGAATTCTTGAAAATTCTGTACTGAAAAAAACGGGTTATAACTATACCAGTCCCAAAATATAATGGGGGAATAACATGTAGCACCCAGAAAGCACGAAACACCTGCGTGAGTAAAAGTATCCCCTTGAACAACTCTTTCCCATGCGCAAGCTGGGAATTCCAAATGGAGCTGATATTAGCTCAAAGTTTTCCTTAATGCGGATTATACCTTGCACTTTGCTGGACTGCAAAACCATCATGTAGTAGATCCAACAGCTGACTGAAAAGAACAATGTCCATGCCGCCACCGAAAAATCGTGCAGAGATAGCAGTGTGCATCTCTTGTCTTGCCAGAATGCCTGTGTGGTCCACGAATGGGGGAAAGACAAAAAATAACAAGTTAAAATACATTGCATCTGCTGATAGCATCCCGAAAGAATAATGGCACTGACGAAGTGCTGGCGCGTTGGTTCGCATCTCTCCATTGATCACAATCCATGCATGATCCCCTCAGCCATGACCAATACGCTTCAAACGGGGAGGGTAGAGAAAGGCAGAGGCTGATACTCCATTGCCTTATTCATGTGCATTCTCCCAGAACGTTACAGAAAAAGACAATAGAGACAAAGGGGCCAATTTGTTTCTCATACAGCATTTTAATAGCGATGGCTCAAGACTCATGGCTGTCCATCAGAAAATGGCCACTGAGCTAGGCATCAGAGCAGGTCAGATGAGACTCGCACATTTGCTAAATGGGAGGGCGACAAACACGAGGAAGAATCCGATGTCTGTTTGCACTCCCATCTTCTCAGACACATAGCCGAAAATCCCAAACTGCCCCACACACAGAGCTCCAGTCTGGAGGTTGTGGAACTGGAACAAGTGGGGATAACGTCTGGTGGTGAGAAATCACGAGCCTCAAAGAGTGCCGCTGTCCTTGTCAGACCCTGTTTGGAAAAACACATTGAAACTTCTCCAAAATTATGCTGTAATAAATAAAAATATTGTGAGTCACTTTTTCAAATTCCATAGATTTGACGCGAGCCGTTGGTACAACACGGGACAGATTGTGCACTAAAGAACAGAAAATATTCCTCGATGGCGCCAAAGCGAGCACTTCAATAGAGCTTGTGACATAGCTCCCTAGGGGCATTGCTTAAGTACCACTAGCCAATAAATTGTCATGATTGTACAAGGGCTTCAGACCATGTGACACTCAAGGCGTATCCCAGTGTGATTACACAGCTTGAGTTCCAACAAAAGGGAACTACTTCAGCCTGTATGTGTGGGGGACTTTCAATCTGGAACATACTCAACATCATTACAGATGTTTAATGCTAGATATTGACCAAAAAAGAGAGAAAACTGTTTGAAGAGTGAGCTGAAATATTGGTCTAGATTACAGTTATTGTACTTAATACACAGACCTCTCAGAATTTTTTTAACAAAAGTTTACACTCCCCAGGATTTTACTGTTGTTGTCCATGCATATTAAACTACGATAGGAGAAAGTATTTCAAAGGAATGCTAAATTCAAGTTAAACTCAATCCACATTTGTGGAATAATGTTGATTACCACAAAATATAATGTCATCTTGTCTTTCGATAAAAAAAGCCAAAATTGCATATAATAAGGCACTTTAAAATGGAAGTGAAAGATGCCAATCGATTAACATTTTCAGTCAAAAAAATTGCATGATATGCTGATTAATTACAATTAAATTGCATATAAATATCTGATGAGGAAGCCTCTCAAATAAAATGTATTAAAAATACCTATAATACAATATATAATTCTAAAAAGTTAGATTTTAATAATTATAAATACAATATATAAATAAAAATAGTAATTCAGATTATTAAAATGCATTACTTAATTGTGGTAGATGAGTAAAGCATTGAGAAGACAACACAAAAAGTGGCTTTGGAAGGCATTATATTGTTTATTTCCATATTATTAAACATCAGCCTATCATTGACCTAAAGCCACAGCAACCCATTTTGCAATTGTACACCTAGTTTCAGCTTGCTGATAGTCCAGGTCCTTCTCGTGCACATGCTGGGTCTCTCTTTCGAGGTTTCACTTTTGACACTGGTTCAGATGAAACCCAGTGAGCGTTTTTGGGAGATGCAAAGAGATATGGCAGCTTGCCCATATCTCTCACATGCTAGATTCACTGTTTGCTGCTGAAGTCTCCATTCTCTGCACAGCAAATCCGCTCCTGTGTTTATTTTGCCCGGGACATACGTTTTGTGTAATGACTAAGTGTGCACAGTTCCATACAATCAGTTTCTGTACTAGGATGTGCAGTTCCTTGAACCTTGAGCGTGAACTTCCTGAAAATGTATATATGGCAATATTTGCTACATAAAGAGGGGAAAATGTTAGTGTAGTTTTGCGTATTGTACAAATATGCCTGGGTTTGTTCCTGGCAGGTAACAGATGCCCTAACCTCACCCTAATCAGAGCCTGTAAGGCCGAGTAGCCTGCCAGGAACAACTTGGGACACCTTTTTCCTATCGTTTGAAGTTTCAAGAAGTAAAAAATAAATGTAATATGCATTAATAGTATTCATTTTTTTAACCTGTTAAAATTATTAATAGCCGACATTTAAATTCATTGAATTCCCCAGTCCTAATTTTAATGTTTAAGGACTGGCAGAAGAACACCCTATCTAACCACAAAAAGGCCTTTGACAGCAGATATTATAATAAGAGCTGGGAGTGAAAGATGCTGAGGACCAATGCGAGGTCATTATTGTAGCCCTTGCCAGACATCCTCCAATTTAACAACCAATCTCTATTAGAGATACCGGCAAACACACGCTTAAACATGTCTCACACTCATTCACACAGCCATCATGCCCGGTGCACTTACACACACACAAGCTATAAATATCAGCTCCAATTACAATTATGACATTTATAAGGGGAAGTCACTCAGTGGGAGAAGTACGTTATAAATGACTGGACAGCACTGGCCACTCACAAGCCGCCATAAACACAAGACAAATGTCAGGGTGCCAGCAGAGTTTGCCTGAGAGTAGTGCAGATATTCAGTATTCAGAGGACACACTCTCGCTGTCCTCTGCTGCTCTGACTACCTCAAGAGGGCAGGAAGCCAGAGAGGAAGGCTGTTTATGAAAATCTATGTAACATTGTACATTCTGAATTTGTGCTACAGATCCCAGGACTGAAGAATAGGGAGATTAGGAATTCCCTGCATGTATTGTAGTTTAAGCCTGGAGATGGAGGGGATGGGCTTGGCAGTGCGAAAGAGAGCCATTTAGTCATTCTAAAAGAAATATATCAGCAGTTTCAGGGCTATATAGACTTGACACAAGCGCCGCAGCGGCCGGGCAGAGGCAACAGGGAGAAGAAGTCAAAGATTAGGCTAAAATGTCATTACCAACAATCCTCCATGCAATTGTCTAATCAGCCAATCGTGTGGCAGCAGTGCATAAAATCTTGCCGATATGGACCAGGAGCTTTAATTTTCACATCAACCATCAGAATGGGGGAAAATGTGATCTCAGTGATTTGGACCGTGGCATGATTGATGGTGCCAGACAGGCTGGTTTGAATATTTCTGTATGGTGGTGCTTTTTTGGCGGCATGGGGGGAGCTACACAATATTAGGCAGGTATTTTTAATATTGTGGCTGATCAGTGTATATCATCAGAAGCGACATGATAGGTGTAGGTGAGAAACAATTAAATATTTAAATCTTTTTTTACTATAAATTTCCACCTTTGACCTGCCCCAAAAAGTAGGTGGCGATATTCACGAACAATGTGAATTGCAAAAAACAAAAGAAGGAGAATGTATAAGGGAAAATGAAAGATTTATCATAAAAAAGGACTTCAGTTTTGATCTATTATATTGCTTCTGTATACATGGATTTATCCACTGGAATCATATGGATTATGTTATGCTGCCTTCATATGCTTTTTGGACCTGCAGATTTCTGAAAACCATTCACTTACATTGTATGGACCTTCAGAGCTGAGATATTGTTCTAAAAATCTGGTATGAGGGTGAGGAAATAATGAGAGAATACAAATTTGGGGATGAACTATCCCTTTAAAATGCAGCCTTTGCATTTTAATAGTCACACTAGGACATAAAGTTTTTTATTTGTGCGCTGATTTTTTAATGTTTTGTGTGTGTGTGTGTGTGTGTGTGTGTGTGTGCACAGAATGACATTTGTCTGTCGGATGGTATCGTTTTTGACAAGCATTTTTATAAGCACAAAGTACATGAGCGCAGTATTGGTATCAGGACATCCCTATTTGTGATCTACAGGGACAACAAAGTAGCTTTTTTGTCCATGTACCAATCTGTGTATTTAACAAGTGTGTGTATGTTAGTTTGTGTACACATATGCTGTCTTTAGTTATTGTTAATATGGTTTCTGTGCACTTTATGGTCCCTGCTGCTTTGCTGAAGGTCACCGGTGGAAAAAACATCATGCAGTGGAGATGCTCTTAACCTCCTGCACAATACATGTAAGAGCTCTGCCCTTTAGATTTACTCAATTACGGCATATATGCGTGAGTGTGCTGCTGTGTAAGGAAGACAGAGTACATCTGTCCAAAGTATGCTTTGCCGTACCAGTGTTTATGATACTGGATCAATGACAGCAAGATTACAAGAGTGTAAAATGTGCAAGATGTGGTTGTGTAAATCGGTTTAAATATTTAAAACGTCACAATAAATTATTCTGATTTGTTTATTATTTTTCTGTGCACTTGTCACAGTTCACATTTATATAGAGTGGCCCTTAGAAGAACTTGAAAATGTACATAATTTAAGTTAAAATCCATTGTTAGAAATAAAATGTCAAATCAAGTGTCATCTGCAAATAAAACCAATCCAAACCCTCCCCTCCCCCACAACTGACATGACAATAAATATAAAGGGCTGACATATTCATCCCTTCAGCTTGCATTCAACATCAAAAGAGGGATTTTAGCATTTCCCCTCCTCTTGTTTACTGCAGCACAGATGAACATGATCCGTCCCTTCAGGACCTGTGAGAAAGGAAAGATGAAAGGAAAGGAGAGTTTGTGCGTAGCTTGTCTGCTGTGTTTACGTATCTATTTGTCATAAAGCATTTCTAAACCAGCAGGAGCACCTTTGTTTATGTCAGCACTGACATCAGCATGAGACTGCTACAAGGCACCTTTGGTTTCATCATTATTCAGCTGTTTGATGCAAACAATTACAAAGAAGTCAGTTGGAAGCATAGGCCATTTTCCAATTTGCAAACTATCCAAGATTAAGATTAGTGGATCTTAAGTCATAGTATGTAGAAAATATTTTGTCAAATGTAACTGTAAAACTCTACTGGACTGGACAGGGGAAGCAAGACACGATGACAGGAGGGTGAACTCAAAGGTAAGGGTTTTAATCTCCAAAACAAAACGTACACACTGAACATAAACTGTTTATAATTGACAAAAGGAACGATCACTACACTAGCTCTTGGGCTTCGCTTGGCAGCGTTAGGCTCTCCCCCCACTGGCGTTGTTGTGGCTCTTATCTGCCGCTCTCCCCGTGCTCACTGAAATTAGAGACAGGTGTTAGACATATTTTAGCTCAGGTGCAAGCGCCCTTACCGCTCCCTCTCTCCAAACGGGCGCTTGACCACGCCCCCGCTGCCACATACCCCCACCGCCCGACTCAGGCCGGGGCGTCATCCGGCCTGCCCACCACTCCCCCCCCATTTCTGGAAAGGAAGTCGGCGACAGCCATCCGCACCCCCGGTCTGTGGATCACCTCGAACTTAAAAGGCTGGAGAGCCAGATACCAACGGGTGATCCGGGCGTTAGTATCCTTCATGCGGTGGAGCCACTGCAGTGGGGCATGATCCGAGCAGAGGGTGAAGGCCCGCCCCAGCAGGTAGTAGCGGAGTGTGAGGACCGCCCACTTGATGGCTAGACACTCCTTCTCCACGGTGCTATACTTAGTTTCCCTCAGTGAGAGCTTCCTGCTGATGTATAGCACCGGGCGCTCCTCCTCCTCCACCACCTGCGAGAGTACGGCCCCCAACCCTCTGTCTGAAGCGTCCGTCTGTAATAGAAAGGGGAGAGAGAAAGGGAGGGCTCGTCCGCCCTCGGGATCGCCGCCATGTGGTCCTCCGCCAGCTGCACGGCTGCCTCCAGCGACGTCGGGCGGTGGCACTGGACCCACTCCGCCGTTCTCCTGGGTAGCCGCTGAGTGAATTGCTCCAGCACCACCTGATCGATGAGACCCTCGACGCCGCGGTCCCCCACTAGCAGCCACCTCCGGCAGGCATCACGGAGCCGCTGAGCAAACGCGAACGGGCGGTCGGCTTTGTCCAGCTTCATGGCCCGGAAGAGCTGGCGATTCTCCTCAGGGCTCCGACCAACCCGTTGCATGATGGCTCTCCTCAGATCGGGGTAGGCCAGGAGGTTCGCTGTCGGCAGTTGTTGAGCCGCGAGTTGGGCTTCCCCGGACAATAATGGGATGAGGCGGGCTGCCCATTGGTCGTGCGGCCAGGCCCAGATCTCCGCCGTGCGCTCGAATAAATCGAGGAACGCCTCTGGGTCGTCCGTCGCCCCCATTTTTTGTAACATGGGAGGGGGTAACGGCGGGTGATTGTCCGGGGTCGCGGCTGTGGCGGGAGCGACCTCCCGGCTGAGGAGGCTCCGGATGGCAAGTCGGTCCTCTGCTTGAGCCCGCATGATCTCGAAGAACCGTCGATCCTGGTCCTCTCGGAGCTCAAGCAGGGAGTGCTGGTGGCTTTGATGGAGTGTAGCGAGGGACTGGAGGACTTCGGTCAGCTGGGCGGACTCTACGGGGCGACCTTCCATGCCTAATCTCCCGGGTTTCGGCACCAATGTAAAACTCTACTGGACTGGACAGGGGAAGCAAGACACGATGACAGGAGGGTGAACTCAAAGGTAAGGGTTTTAATCTCCAAAACAAAACGTACACACTGAACATAAACTGTTTATAATTGACAAAAGGAACGATCACTACACTAGCTCTTGGGCTTCACTTGGCAGCGTTAGGCTCTCCCCCCACTGGCGTTGTTGTGGCTCTTATCTGCCGCTCTCCCCGTGCTCACTGAAATTAGAGACAGGTGTTAGACATATTTTAGCTCAGGTGCAAGCGCCCTTACCGCTCCCTCTCTCCAAACGGGCGCTTGACCACGCCCCCGCTGCCACAGTAACCTTTTAAATAGATTTTCCAAGTGGTTGTGATTTTCAAAGGGTTATGCAACTCCTTGCGCTGCAGAGAAAGAGTATGCGACCGGTCTCTTTTTACTTAGTTGTAGAAAAATGGTGACAAATGCAATTAAGAAGTGGCTTTTGTAAATGTATTCACCTACAAGTTATAACAAACCTTAAATTTATTTACCTTAAAATAATAATACATTTTGAGGACATTTGTTTAGCTAGAATGCTAACATGTACATGCAAGTATTTAAAGAAAACAACTTTCTACCACAGTAGTACATCCTATAAGTTATTACAAACTAAAAAGTTTAGGTATGATTGACATTGTACTCGTCTGCGCTGTTTTAATTAGTGATGTCAGCGTTAAAGCATTAACATATGCAGTTCATTTAACCTGTTGATATGCATTTTCCCACATGCGGTGGTGACGTCACTCTGCTTATGTTTAATATATAATTTACCGTCTATAAATGAAATGAATGTTAACAAATTATGCATCTTTTCAAAGGTCTAAGGGTTCAACATTGATATCCGATCTCTGTTTCACGATAGCAATGCTCCAGAAACAGCAATTTAGTTATTTGTGCCAGGAGTACAAATGAAAACATGCAATATCAAAATGGGACTTCATACCTTTGTTATGAAAACGCGATTGCAAGATGAATCCAGTTCAACACACTTGGGTCAATTGTCCATCACAAGCGTTCATTGAAAAACATCCAATAGCTCTTTTTGTCCATAAAAGTGATAAATCTGAGAAATATTGATATATTCTCCATTGTTTACATGAGATCTCGCCTGAAAGAATTACACTTAGTCATCGTTCTTCAAGAAACTGCAATCTGAGCAGCATTCATGTTGTAAAACTGTATGAACTTATTCATTAGTCTCGTAAACAAATGTCTCCAAAGTCTATTTTTAAAAATGTGTCGTAGTTTTATTCATAATAGCCAAGCAGTGCGGTCAGATTTTGTGTCGTCTTGAAAGGCAGAGCCTTAATTTTACTCTGTACGCTTCCAGCAATTTTACAGAGAAAAAAGCTTGTATGAACCTCATTTTTTGTTTGATCATCTTCAAATATGAAACGTAACTTCTTTAGACTTGTGGATTTGAGAACTTTGTATTTCTGGGTTGTCTTGGCACTTTTATTATAGTTTTTTTAGATTATGAAAACATGTTCAGCACAAAATATTTCCATTACAAAACATAATAGTTCTCTAACTTTAAAAAAAATATCATTTTTTCATCAAAACATACATTAATTCTGAAACTTGGGAAATAAAGACAAAAGATACTACAACTGTGTCCATACTCCATGTGAGCGCAGCGTAGTTCTAGCGGAAAGACTAGCAGCTGTACATCAACACAATATTAGCTGGGTAATTCCTAGCCAATCGCAGGTAAGCCATTGCTTTATAAGTCTGCTCCCAATCTATCACATTGTTGTTTCAGTGCGCTAAGATGGCAACCTCCACCACCCCACCACCACCAGTTGAGCCCCGTCCCACACGGGGGTAGGCTCCTCGCCCCTGCCTCCTATCTCAGGCAGGATATGATGGTTCCGAGTACAACTCCCTCGGACCGCCGGACGGGGCCTACGCCAAAGAGAGACATTACTTTTCTGTTCTACATTCATCAAATAAATGGCATCATAAACCTCACTCAAGCCTGCGTGTCTTCCCGATAGAAAAAGGGTCCAGTAAATACAACCATTTAAGTTCAAGTATGTCATTTTCATGGTTTGTGCTCAAAAAGGGGGTGCATATCAACAGGTTAAAATATTTAACGCATTAATTTTCATAATCACGAACATTAGATTTAGCTCCGTGTGACTTGTAAACACTGTTAGAGGGTGGGGCCTTTGCGATGAGTTTAGTGGGAACATCACACTCATATACACACTAAAAACAAACACACAACAGCAAGTCCGTGCCAATGGTCAAATCCTGAAAAAAGAACCTCTTAAAAAACTAAAGCTCAAGGGACATCACGGGACTTCACTGGAGTCCTTCACGCATCTTTTGTCAGTCAGCATTTTACCACATAAGCATGTCAATTCCAACACACCTGCTGTGCAGCTAGATTTTTTCTTGTTGGCGCACCACTCAAATTTAATATACTGTAAATGTCAACTTTGTACCCATTGCCGCCAAGCATTAGAAGTGTCAGCTTATGATCCTCAGTTTGGACGAATTATCTTTACATTGGAAGTGTCTCCGCTAAAAGCAGAAAAGACGCTCTTTTGATATGGAGTTCAACACAGCGTTTGATGCCCTGACACGAATTATGTTTATTCCAAATGTGACGCTCCTGTTCTACTCGCTCCATACGGGACTTGAGCCAGTGTCTCCGGCATGCGAGGCGGGTGGGATAACAAGGAGGCTTAAGGCTACAGCCCCTAGCGTCAGATGATAGTGCACCTCTTGAGGTCAGGAGAGTGAGGTTTATACACATTGCACAGCTATCTATCAGCCGGCTCCCGTTAAACATATCTAAAGATAAACATATCATATTAAAACATATCTACATCCCACTTAGACTATGGGAAATGTTTAATGTTACTTGAATTGGAGCTATTTTAGTGAGTTTCTGTCTTTATACTGTGGAGTTTGGAAAATGTTAATAAAGCATTTTTGTTACATACTGTATTGTTTTGTTCTATTGTGTTGTTCTTACAAATAAATAAATTCCTTATGACAGGAAATAAATATATATATAGAGAGAGAGAGAGAGAGAGAGAGAGAGTCAAATCTCACTACTTTTAAAATCTGAGATTAATCTAGATTAATTTGGAAAAATTCAGAGATTTATTGTGATTAAAAATTGTAATCTATTTTTAATTGAAATCCAAAACCAGATAAATTTCACAATTCTCAGAAAAAATAAAAAAGGTGCTATTGTACACATCTTTTTTCTATTTAACAAAGTTAATACTAAAAAAAATAAAACAAATAAATAAAACAGTTGCTTGTTTCCTTGAAGAGTTTCTCAATTAGGTAAATATTGCTTCAAGGTTTTTTTTTTTTTTTTTTTAGTTATTGTTTAGTTATTGTATTATTATTATTATTATTATCATCATCATCAGGGCCTGAAATTCGGCACGGGATGGGTATTGAATCAATCCCGCATGTTCCATGTTCATAATGTTGGAACTTATGCACTATTTTATTAATTTTAAACAGTACATACAGATGAACAAATCAAATTATCTTGTTTTTGTATCAAACTGTAATTCCACAATCTGGATGAATAATTCAGCTCTTCTGTGTCTCTCTCTCTCTCATGTGCAGCTTTCTGCAGCTCATTAAATGCATGTTGAGTTTAGTGTGAGCATGCGCAGTGATGAAGTGCATATCAACTTAACTTAAGTAATTACAGATCTATAAACTCTCTGTAAGCGAACGATGTGTTAAAACTATTGCTCCTGTTTATAATCAACAAAGCTGTCAACACTGCAAGCGCGCGACGTTGGGGCGATCTAGTATTGCAGGCTTTCATATTGTGGTGCTCCATAATAATAATACTGCACCAAGAAAGGCTGAAATAGTGCGATAGATAAATAAATAAATAAACAAATGCCTTGTATGCAACCAGAACTGCTCAGCTGTAGGGTCAAGAGAAACAGTTAAACAGCTATTAGGCTACATCTCTCATCTCTCTAGAGCAATTTTAATAAATATGAAATGTACGTAAACAATAACAATATAGTAATATTAATACTATAATATTAATAATATAGGCTACATGAGAAAATATTAGCAATGTATCTATAATATACATATTATATATGCAAAGTTCTCTCGAGATTTTCTTTGTTAAAATTTTTATTATTAATTGATTTTATTTCATTTTGTCAACATTAAACTGACTGTTGAGTATTGAGTTGTACTCTTAATGTGAAAAATGAAAATTCTGTCATCACTTACTCATCTTTGACTTGTTGCAAACCTGTATAACTTTCTTCATGTTGAACATAAAATGAGATGTAGGGAGAATGTTATTTTCAGTCACCATTCACATTTATTGTATGTAAAATAATGCAGACTTGAGGTGAATAATCATAGAAATTTCATTTATGGGTGAACTGCCCTCTAACTACTTGTTAAAATATTTACATTTACATGTATGCATTTGGCAGACGCTTTTATCCAAAGCGACTTACAATGCTCTTATTACAGGGACAATCCCCCCGGAGCAACCTGGAGTTAAGTGCCTTGCTCAAGGGCACAATGGTGGTGGCCGTAGGGTTCGAACCAGCGACCTTCTGATTAGCAGCCCTGTGCTCTAGCCACTTTCCCAGCACCACTTGCTGGGAAACAAATGACTGAAGAGAAGGGGTGTAATGTAGACTGTATCCTTTAAAAAATATATATATATATATCTGAATAAAAATAGAGGTAATCAGTGAGAAAAGTAGACCCTGCATGATATTTAGGTGACATTGTGTTACATTTTTAGATGTTTTAGTATTACAAATTGTATTCCCCCCAAAGCGAGTTGGCGGAGGGGTGGTGGAGCATTTCCCCTGCTGCAAAAGCTGAATTCTGTTGGAAACACTGCTCTAATCAACTCTCTTTTGGCTGAGAATGTCACACATGCAACCGTTTTGCTGAGATCTCACTCACTTCAGTCGGAGATATTGCTGTCTATGGCACATATGTCTATACGAACCGAACCAAGGGAGAAAATGCACATGCCCCAATATATAGTAGAGGTATGCAAATTGGGATTAATTCATAGTAACGCAAGTAATGGAGTGATGTTCACTCTCCCTCATGTTCTCACAGTCTCTCTTTCTAAATCTCATTTAATATGTATGTACAATGGTGGCCAAAAGTTTGGAATAATGTACAGATTTTTATCTTATAAAAAAGAAATTGGTACTTTTATTCAACAAAGTGGCTTTCAAAATATCACATTGTATAGTCAGGACATTAATAACGTGAAAAATTACTATTACTACTATTTTTCTCATCAAAAAAAATCCTCCACATGCAGCAATGCCATCCTTGCAGATCTTTGACATTCTAGCTGTCAGTTTGTCCAGATACTCGGGTGACATTTCACCCCACACTTCCTGTTGCACTTGCCATAGACGTGTCTGTCTTGTCGGGCACTTCTCAAGCACCTTACAGTCTAGCTGATCCCACAAAAGCACAATGGGTTTAAGATCCATAACACTCTTTTCCAATTATCTGTTGTCCAATGTCTGTGTTTCTTTACCCACTCTAACCTTTTCTTTTTGTTTTTCTGTTTCAAAAGTGGCTTTTTCTTTGCAATTCTTCCCATAAGGCTGCACCTCTGAGTCTTCTCTTTACTCTTGTACATGAAACTGGTGTTGTGCGGGTAGAATTCAATGAAGCTGTCAGCTGAGGACATGTGAGGCGTCTATTTCTCAGACTAGAGAGTCTGATGTACTTATCCTCTTGTTTAGTTGTACATCTGTCCTTCCACATCTCTTTCTGTTCTTGTTAGAGCAGTTGTCCTTTGTCTTTGAAGACTGTAGTGTACACATTTGTATGAAATCTTCAGTTTTTTGGCAATTTCAAGCATTGTATAGCTTGAGGGTGCCTGGGTAGCTCAGTGAGTATAGACGCTGACTACCACCCATGGAGTCACGAGTTCGAATCCAGGGCGTGCTGAGTGACTTCAGCCAGGTCTCAAATTGGCCTAGTTGCTAGGGAGGGTAGAGTCACATGGGGTAACCTCCTCGTGGTCACTATAATTTGGTTCTCGCTCTCTGTGGGGTGCATTGCGCATGGATGCCGTGGAGGATAGCGTGAAGCCTCCACACATGCTCAACAAGCCACATGATAAGATGCACAGATTGACGTCTCAGACGCGGAGGCAACTGAGATTCGTCCTCCGCAACCCGAATTGAGGCGAGTCACTACCCCACCACAAGGACTTAGAGCACATTGGGAATTGAACATTCCAAATTGGGGAGAAAAAATAAGAGGGAAAAAAGCATTATATAGCCTTCATTCCTCAAAACAATGATTGATTGGCGAGTTTCTGGAGAAAGCCGTTTCTTTTTTGCTATTTTTACCTAATGGCAATAGACATGCCAGTCTATTGCACATGGTGGCAACTCCAAAACAAAGACAATGTTAAGATCATTTAAAGATCCAAATATCTTTCAACTGTGTTTGATATAATGGCAAGTGATTTTCTAGTTCCAAATTAGCAATTTAGCATGATTACTCAAGTATAAGGTGTTGGAGTGATGGTTGCTGGAAATGGGGCCTGTCTTGATTTTATCAAAAATTACTTTTTTCAAATAGTTATGGTGCTGTTTTTACATCAGTAATATCCTGACTATACTTTGTGATCAATTGATTGCCACTTTGGTGAATTAAAGTACCAATTTCCTTCCCAAACAGCTAAATATGTACATTATTCCAAACATTTGGCTGCCAGTGTGTGTGTGAAGAACAACACAAAGGAAAAAAGAAAGGACTCTATGCAAAACTCTGGTGTTCTATAAACAGTAGTGCCACCCAGACACATCATCATCTTTCTCTTACACATACAAACATTCATATCTTACCCCCCCCCACCCCCCCTTTGTTTCCTCTCCATTGCTCTTTCTCTCTTCTGCCCTCAGCAGTTCCATTTTCCTCTGTTCACTTGATTGCACTCCCTCAATCCAAATTGGCACCCGTCTGCTGAGTTACTGAGCGGACCGAATGCACGGCAGGAGAGCAGGACTCAATCACCTCAGCATCAAAGACCCACACAGGCCCCCCAGTGGAAATTTCAACATGCTCAAGACAGAGAGCTGGAGGCTGTAGTTTATTGTCTATCTGGCATGGCATCCTCTGCGGGGCTTCTTTGAGAGCAGACACTGAGCCTCGTCCAGCTCTTTGTGTTGCTGAGCTCCAGGGGCAGCGACGACAGCTAAAGCAGTGGTTGAAGCTAGACTGCCCTTCTTCACACACCCTCCAGAGACTACTGTACACATTCAGAAGTGTCTTGTGCTTGTGCTGAGATGCTGCAGACTAACAAACACACTAGTGTGCATATATACAGGTTGATATTTATTCCAAAAATGAGCGGTTACAGTAGATTTTAAGCATGCAAAATTATTTATAATGAATATGCGCAACAGTATAGGATGTCATGCTATAGGGCTTTATTAAAAAGACATTAATATTAAGTAACTTACTGCTGCAATTTAGATAGGGATGTTTTTCAGTGTGATCAGAGCTTCTATGAAGTGTGAGATTAAAGGCAGAAACATACTATACGCAAGTACGTGATTGCAAACGCGAACTCTTGGCCACCACATTGCCAATGCATGGCCTAGTTGAACAAGCGGATTGTGCGTTATTGCGGGATGTGTTATTATTCTAGTGAGTTTCTATAAATATACTGACTTTATCTTACTTATTTAGCAATATTATTTTCAAACTGTTGCTCTGCCCTGACAGCAGTTAGTGTCACCCTGAAATCAAAGTTGAAAATAATTTTTGTCTTATTGGATGTTGCTATTTTAAATGATTAATCCGTGCATGTTATTTAAAACTCAAAGTAGGCTTGTTAATGATTATCAATGTAACTTTATAGACTTAACTTAACTAGCCATAGCCATAACTTCATTGTAACAGGTCATCCACCCACTCCTTAACCCTCTGGGGTCGACGGACGCACCGGCACATCCTGCTGGATTTTTTCGTCATTACAGCAGAAATAACTTAAAATACTCCGTCATTTTGGGGCATGCAGATACGTGCAAGACATCATTAGAGACTATAAAGGGTCTACTTTTATTTTTGTGCACTCATAATAACAATGAAACATTGTGCTTTTGTAAAATAAAGAAAATAAAAAGGGTGAGCTGTCAGCAGTCTCTGTGTTCACGAGCATATTTCACAAACACGTCACAAAAATTAACTGAAACTCTGCGAATACTTACACAAACATGAAACATATGTCTAAAGAAAGCTTAAAATGTCTACTTTTAAATAACACAATTCAATTTCAAACAAATATTCTCCTGCAATGTAATCTGTATGAAACAAAGCACTGTACAGTTTTTACCGGTTCATCTAATTATCTGTAATGTGATCACACCCACCAGCAGAGCGCGCCATTCATACGCTAATGTGCTGAGACGATCAGTGCAAATGTACACGCCCCCAACTGTGTTCAGAGGTTTGATGTAAACAATTCATTCATTTTACTGCGCATTTGTAATGATACACAGGTGATGAAACTTCTGGATATTAAGGAAGAGTTAACTTTTTCATCAGAAGAAGAGCGGGACTCCGATGAACATTTGTATTTTGAAGAGAGACTTGATCCAGCCGAGGATACAATTTCGGACGAGTAAGTCATTTAGTTGTCATTAGTTGACATGCTATTTTATATGAACATGTACATATTTTACTAGTGGGACTGTTTACAGACTTGCCAGCTAGGATTCAGAGTATTGGCATTTGAAATATGACTCCTAATAAGCAAGTTTTAGTTCAATTTAAATGCTGTTTCGGCTAAAGCAGGTATTTCAATTGTATGCTGTATGATATAAATATGATATGTAATATGATATAAAAATAATATGAATGTTTAGATTATATTTTATCTAGTGTTTATAATGCCTCATTATCATCAACAAAGCTTGTGCTTGCAAATATGTGTTCAGGTTAAATGAGTAAAATGCACTTTAAATATGCCCATATTAGAAAATCAGCATATTATAATGATTTCTGAAGGATCATGTGACACTGACGACTGCAGTAATGATGTTGAAAATTCAGCTTTGATCACAAATTGCATTTTACAATATATTCAAATAGAAAACTGTTCTTTTAAATTGTAAAAATGTCACTGTTTTTACTGTATTTTGGATCAAATAAATGCAGTCTTGGTGAGCAGAAGAGACTTCTTTTAAACGGTAGTGTAGGTCTAAAATTAAGAATTTATTTAAAGAAAATGTACAGTCAGATTATTTCTTTTAACTTAACTTGATTTTGATCATTAAGTCTCCTCACATTCATTCTCTATCCCTGACTGATAGGCCCATGGGAGGGTTTTTTTGTCTCTCAGGTGTGAATTACAATCCATATTCATGATTGTTCATGCCTCCTCACATATCGCCTTTCAACACTAAAATTGTCTTACAAAAGTTAAATACTATATTGTTTTGTATGAATGAGCGATCAGGATGGTTTTCACATCATTTTGTAGCAAAAACTCTAGGCTACAAGAACCAGTTCTCAAAAGGCTTGTGGACAAATATTTAGTATGTGTTATATGGCCTTATTTAAATTACTTAAATTTTTAGTTTTTTCAAAAAACCATGCATAAACGTTATTTTCTCAAAAATACAAACATGTACACACATGTTGCTCACATATTATTGTAGTCCAGTTTGTGCTAAATACAGTGTTATCAGACTTTAGCCATTAATATGTTTTTAAACAACTGAAAAAAGCACAAATGTCAAGGCATGTCAAAACTTCTCCAGGGCCCAAAACACCCTCAGACCCCAGAGGGCTAAACTGACAACTGAGGTGCTGTTAATAAACGGTCACCGCAACACTTAAACATACACTTACAGATTTTGATTAATTGGAAATCAGGTTTATAAAGGCTTATTATAATGTTACTAGTAGTTTTAGATATGGGGATTTAGAATAATGGGCTGCTTAAAAATCAACAGTCAAGCAACTATTTAAAAAGGCCACACTGCGGTTAAATAATCTCCATCACCCAAAAAGGAGGTCTCAAACTAAATGAGGCCCAGAGGCTCCACATTATCCCACATTTAAAACAGAAACACTGGGACTGCAGCTAGACAGCAGAAAATAAAATCTGCCAGCTCTGTCAAGTATCTTGAGTATCATAATGAGATAGAATGTGAGAGTACTGGTAATCTCCAGTAAATGTAGTGTGGTTGCACTGAAATGACTTTGAACTGCAGAATAATTATGCATCACATAAAAAATATAATATATACCACATGAATGATGCAATCTGAAATTACGATAATGGAATGCACCACATGACTACAAATACTCACTCTCAAAACAAGCATATATCATGGAGATTATACTGTAGATTAATAATTTAATATCTAAAATTATACAGCACTGAGCAAAAGTCTTACGCGCATTATATTTTAATCAAAAACATTTGTCTTAAACATTTACGTTTACATTTATTTATTTGGCAGATGCTTTTATCCAAAGTGACTTACAAAAGAGGAATACATTATAAGCAAATCTTAAAACAGTTATTTTTAAAATTCTGCTTTTAGTGCATCAGTAGGAAATTACATTTTAGATTTCAACATTCGATTTGCAAATAGAATTGAATATATGAAGTACTATATATATATATATATAGTACTTCTTATATATATATATACACACACTGTATATATTTTATAGCATATATGACTCTAAATCATGTTAGAGCTTAAAAGATTTGAAAACACATTCAACAAATGTCTAGCTATCTCATCCCTGACTGGAAACCACAAGCAACTCAAGCATTAATGAGCCACAGGGCTGATTCAAAACACCTTTTGCCTTGGGTTAGCAGGACACAGTGGTCAAATGGCATTTAGACAATAACAGTTCGGTCAGCGCCTCCGCTGTCACCCCTAGTGACATCATCTTGAGTCCACATGTCCCCACAATGTCCTCCTCCTTGTTAGAATGCCACAGTGGGGTGACATTTTCCTCGTTAAGGGCCTAACGAGGTTGACGCCTCATTAAAGGTTATCTGTTAATTTCCATAACAGCTTGGTGCAACAAGCAGACTGGTGATGGGAGGGGGAAAGTCTGGATTCTTATCACATCAAATCTTAACCTTTTCAACGCACTCCCACTCTCTGCTCCCATTCATCCCACTCACACACACAACAAACATAGATGCCCGCTCTCACGGGGGATTGCGCCAGTGTTGGTGTGTCCACTGTAAGCTGCTGAGTTGAGCTCAGAATCTTAGAAAGGCCTAAGCATTTGGGAATTCCCCTATAATAAAATAAATACCTCTGGTCAGGCCGATGTCATCTCAGAACTTGACCAAACATTTCAGGAGCAAACTAGACTAACCAACCAGAGATTAACTGAAGAGCCCATTAAATGACCATTGTCCAACATATCCAACTAAGTCTTAGAACAAACAGTGCATGTAAGATCAAATATTATAGATCAGTGTTTTCAAATCCAGAACTGAAGCCATAAAGAACTGATGGGCTTGTTTAAGGAGCCTTTTGACATGCAGCATAAAGTCTGGTCCTTCTTGCCATTTATTCTGGCAAAGAACCTCTTACTTATACATGAGTAGAGCACCTTATCCCTGAAAATCCTGTGTCCTCACTCCCAGAAGCTGTGTAATGCCAGCCAATCAGATTGGAACTGGCCATTTCAGACAGCCCTTCCTATTTCTGATGTGCAATATGCATCAGACGGCCAATGAACAGACCGTGGGCGGTCTGTGAATATGCCATCAAAGGCTGTAAACAATCTTGTCGTAGATTTGCAATAAAAAAAATATCATTGTCATATGATCATTAGAATACAATGTGGGATCAAAACATACAAATAATATTGTGAAGTACAATATGGCATCATCTAATTATGAGCACAAAAGAGTTTGATCTGGGGTGTATCAACTGCAATTTTTTATTAATACCTTAAAACAAAGATCTAGAGAACACCAGGGCTGCTTCCCCTGCAACTGTACATTATCCAGTGAAGTGAATTGCACACTTTGAAGGCTATTATCTAAATGAAACTAATGTCTACTTTAGCCAGCATAATAAAAACAGCATTTACCAGGTTCATAAACTCCAAAGAAAAGCAGAGTTACATAACAGTTTTTTTCTCATTTGCTTTATTCCCAGAGCAAGGCCGAATTTAACACATAACAAAGCTAGGCGCTCTCTTTTTCATTAGCAAATCCACTGTGTGCAAATGCTCGGGGGGGAGGGAGGCCACATGGTCCTCCATATTTCTGTACTTTTACGTTCCTGGATTGTCACAGTCAATTCAAATACACTCTGAGGGCATTCAACTCTGTCCCATTCATCAACCTGAAAGGAATTATGTAAAAATAAATATGCAATGCCACCATTAAATATACTCTCAGCCAGGTGTATGGTGCAGTAGTACATCCCTGCCGTGCGTTGAACGTATATTTTGCGTCAAAATTAACTAAGGATCTTTTCACGCAAAGAGAAAGAAAAAATGGGATTGTGAATTGAAGAAGTTACAGAGAGAGTGAGAGAGAGGGAGTGATTGAGTTCATAGGGAAACATTGCAGCGGTTTGATCCATGTGGATGTCACGGGGTGCTGAGGCAGCAGAAAGCAGACATATTTACAGATCAGTCAGTCCTAATGTACTCCACACCATTAAACCACTGGCACTATAGCAACAGGGCTGTCACCACAGAGACCTCCCTTAACAACAGGCCATTTCCCACAGTGCACCAGCAGAGATTTAATAACTGCACTCCCAGTAAGGTACACATGCAATCATAACGCATTCAAGCCCAGACTGCAATACACACACTGTTTATACTAAACTACTATAGTGGATAGCACCTGTTCTTTGATATTTTGTGTGTGCTGTAGTACTCATGCGGGAAATTAATTTGAATCCAGCACATGTCACTTCCCAAACCTGGTCTACTGTTTTACCCACCATCAATATTTATAAAAAAGTGATGAACAAACAAAAGATAAAAAATATAGCTGCAAGCAGTGTTGGGTAACATTACTTTTAAAAGTAACTCATTAGAATATTGCATAACTCCTTAAAAAGTAACTTTTTAAGGAAAGTAAAGCGTTACGTTACTTTTGCATTACTTTTTTCTCACCGCCACACTCTCTTCTGCTATGCTATGCATTCTATACAAATAAGCCATGCGTTGCATACAAGAGATATTACAGGTTATGCTAGCTACTGTACAACATGCATGTCAAAACAACATACTAAACAAACCGATATTAGGAAGTATACACGTCATATTTATAATACTCAATAACAGGAATATGAATTGTTTTTCATCTACATGGCAGCCAACATGAATAATGAAGAATAACCATTGTCTTAACAAATGCTACAAAGTTCAATGTCTGAACTTGCATCATATGTGGTGCCCATCAATAATGCCATAGTCAGCTTGAGATGTTTTTCAGAAGTCAGGATAAAATTCAGTGGGCAATGCCACCCTAACATGTTCAAGGAATAAGTCTGATGATTAAATTACTATTTTTCACTTAAGTCATCTCAGTACAAGCTTGTTTTGTAACTTGTTTCACAGTGCATACTGCGTATAGCCAACTGCAAACATGCATGTTGATACACGTTTTTAATGCTACCAAAATGTCATGAAAACAGTGTTTCACAAATCACATTTCTTGTTTATTATAAAACAAAATTTTTGATATTTTAAGAAATTAATACATTTTGTCAGCATACACAAATCATGTTGTATGTTGCTCACAGCCACTGATCCAGAGTCAGCCTTTCTCATCCCATGCTCCCAGTTACGGGGAGCTGTAACACAGAGCAGTTTGGCTGCATAAGTCAGTGAATTGAGCGAGTATTTCACCCTGTGTATCATGCCGTGGCTAGTGGAAGGCTAGTTTTATAATCCCTCTGCCTAAACACATTTACTGATTTTTTTAATACAGCTTATATTTACAACTGAATCAATCGTTTTGACTCTTTCAAATGTTGAATGTTAAATGCTTTAACACAGATCAGTTTGGATGCAAACTGATCCTAGAGAAGTAGTTATAGGCAGCTTTAAAACAAAGCAATTCGGATGCACAAACAGTCAGCAATCATTCCACGTTGTATGTAACTGTATGTTCATGTCGTGGTCATGGAAAGACTTCTCTGGGCTTATGCCTGTGCTATATTATACAATAAAATGTGTGTTTAAACACTTTTAAATGCAGCCTACATGAATCAATCATGAGAATCAAAGTTTCACTTACCAGAATGTTACATTTTTGACAAAATTTTGCTTTATGAGGACAGATTTCTTAACTCTTGCTGTGATTGTCATAACAACGAAAAAGTTTATGATGGCTGCTCATATAAGCTCCAGTCCCCAAAACATTAACCGCTGCAAATGATGAGTACAACTGGATTCCACTGAAATGTTCAGATTTACATCCAATACTTTGCAGTTTTTAAAACATAAATCTCAGGGTGGGCTAATAGAAGACATATTTTCGATACATCGATCGATCACTGCCATGGAGGCTGAATTCACTGATATGGTTAAAAGAGTGGAGGATGTCAAGAAACGGATAGATTATCAGAGAGGAAATTATCTTGTTATCTGCTAGCAACCAAGGTGGGTTTGGAGCATGTCTGGGAGAAGTTGGAGGACATGGAAAACCGTAGCCGGCGGTATCACGTCCGTATTGTGGGAGTTCCGGAGGGAGCAGAGGGACAAGATATCCAGGTGGAATTCCTGGATGGCTCATTCCGAGTCTGCTCGACATAGCAGGCTATAAACTGGAAATCGAGCGAGCTTATAGGGTTCCGGTTTGGTGATCCACGAAAGGAGACAGGCCTTGATAAATTCTGGCCAAATTTCTGAGATCATCCGTTGAAGATCTTGTGTTACGCGAGGTGAGGAGTAAAGGAAGGCATTCTTGGAAGAACCACAGCATTTTCTTTTTCCCAGACTTTGTGAAATTGACAAGAGAGAAATGTGATCGATTCAAGGATTGCAAGAAACTTTTACATCAACGTAAGGTCGCTTTTGCACTTATATTCCCAGCCAAATTGAGAATAGATGCTAAGGATGGCCGTGAAACATTCACATGCCCACAGCAAGTGATGTTGTTTATAAAGTCATTGGAGTAAGTCATCTTGTGGTACTCAAGTTGCAGCTGAGTGGACCGGCTCACTGAACATTTGTTTGATTGTTTGATGATTCTGCATGCTCTTTTTTGCTTGTTCCGCCTAGCGGCTGGATTTTATTTTGTATAGCAACACACCTTCCGGAAGTTTTTGTGGATGTATCTGCATGCTCTTTATGCTTAGTCTGCCTATTAGCTGGAGTTTATTTGTGGAGTATTTCTGGCTAAGTCATTGGAGAGAATAAGTAATTTGTTTGCACTTACGTTGCAGCCTGTCACCAACTCATCTCTGGCTGCTCCTCATCCTCCCTGCAACTGTATACTATTTTTTCAGGTAGGCAGTTCTAACTCTGCAGCCCATGCAAGACCCTTTGAGCCACCCAGTGGGGTAGCTTATTTCTAACCCACACACAGCCCTTTCTAGCAGCATACTGTCAATCAAACCACACAAAGCCTGCCCAGCTAGACCAACTCTGATCCTCCGTTCAAGGACAAAGGGAGTCGGTAGTCACAACACCACTACCTCAGCAACTGCTTCAGCAAAAGGAGGCAAACTCTCCCTACTCTATTGTGATGTCTTAATAGCTTGTCAAGAGAAACATTTTTGTGTGTGAGTCAAAATGGCACACAGCGCAGAATTGGAATCAAATGTTAACAAATACAGTTGAAAATGTTGTCATATTGTCATCACACAGATCAAAGAGTATTTGCTCATTCCAACAAAAGAAATTAATTAGAAAAGAATGATTATGCTGTTACAACTGATGCCACTATATTTGAGAGGGTGAGAGAAACCAACAATTTTTAATGTGGAACAGCAACAGGTGGCATATAGTGGCCATCTGGTTAAAGCTAAGGACTTAAAAGAAGGTTGGTGGTTCATTATGACTAAAAAGAGTTTCATGAGTGTCATTTAGTCATTATGTATTTGCAGTATTTCCATTGCAAATATTGTGTAAAATAAAGTTAAATATAGTCCCAAGTTGCGATCAACATTGTCCAAGAAAATGTGCAAAAAATTAGAAAAGATGACCACAATTGGCATTATAGATGCTGTAGATGCAGTTTCATTGGGATATTATGTTCAGAATGTATGTGGGTAGTGTAGCGAAGGGCTACCTAAGGCGCTGTAGGGCTAGTTTTGTATAGCAGTGAACCAGGTGTGTCGGTCAGAACACTACAGAGGGAGTATCAACTTATTATTATTTATTGTCACATGTATGCAAATAACAACATCAGAGGGAGAAGTCAGCCTTTACATCCGCATTAGTCACTGTCTGCTTAATAAGTGATATGAGCTGAAGGACTGCAATGGACTTTAGAGGGTTTGTGGATCACAGTCAACGGGGGCCCTTTGCGGTATCAAGGGCAATGAGTTTCCTTAAATTAGTATGAGCCTTCAGAATTGTTGCAGATGAGCATGCTAAGGCTGGTGGTAATGATGAGATGTGGAAGAGCACAATTGTGCGAGGGGGAACTTGGAAGAAAGTCCTTCATTAGATGAGCCTCATCATAACCAACAGGCTTGGATCTGTATGAGTGTGTTTGAGAGTGGTTCCTCTGCAACAGACGAAGAACAAAGCTCTAATAACAACAATCACCATAAACAGCACTAGAACATCCAAATACAAACTATAGGCTGCTCCCTCTACACGATAACATAATGTAACACAGATCACGTTCATGGGCAAGGAAGAGGCGAGAAACCGGCTCGTCAACATAAATAATAATTTAATTAAGAACTTAAAACAAACATTTAGGACAGCAGACGTCTGCTGATTAAGCTCTCTCTCCCGATCGCCGTCTGCGAGTGGCCTTTTAACCCTCTTGCCGGCTCAATCAGCCAGATACGGGACCGGGCGTGCGCAATCACGCGCCGGTCCCGCCCTCCACCGTGCCACACATAATGATGCATGAACACTTGTTATAACATCTTTTATAACATTTACCATCATTATTTACCCACACAAACTACTATAACATTATGAACATTATATTTTTTAACAGTGTAGATCGGCAGATGAATTAGAAGAGCTAGCACGGATTAATGAACAATACCACGTAACATTACACAGCCGATAACTTTGTAATTACTGATAATAACAAACATAACAGCGTACATTGTAGGATTAATTGTACTCACTCAAATAAGATGCACATGAACACAAAATACGTCCAAACCGAGGCTGATCATAACTTTAACGCACATCTCAGGCGCCCGTGCAACGTGAACAGATCTCTTGCAGTGGCTGATGCAGTATGTTCTTCTCTTCCTAGTGAATAGCGCCACCTCTGGACTCACCCGCTACGTGCTTCCATAATAACAGTCCCAGCCATGGTTAGCGCGATAGCGCTCATACATTCTCTTATTCCAGTGACCTTTTGCACAGGTAGTGTGGTGTAGTGGTTAAAGATCAAGACTTAAAAGAAGGTTGGTTGCGGGTTCAATCTCCACAAGGGCAAGTCACTAGACAACACCATTGTGCTTATGAATGAGGCACTTAACTTCAGAGTAGCTCCGGGAGAACTGTACCTATAATAAGTGCACTAACACTTTGAATGAATGCTTCTGTTAACTGACTGCTTACAGTAGTCATCGGGGTCCACCAACCAATATGGTCAGCCAGGCCCACCGGAGCAACATTATAAAACGTAGAAAATATATATAATAATTGTGTGTCTGATTGGTCCATATGCTACAAATATATTTTCTGTATGAATCATGTTTTATTATAATAATAATACAGAAATGGCCTTGTTTGACTTAAGATATTCCTAAAGATTAATTAAATCATTAAGAGCCCAATGTATGGAAAAATAAATAGGGTAAAAAAAACACACTAGCATAGCCCCAACTCAGTTAAGAGATTTACTCATGGTATGGTCAGAAAATTATAACTAGTCTCATAGAAATAAGTTGTTAATATTTATTTTATTATTATTATTATTATTATTATTATATATAGCACCTTAAAAAATATTTTATATCAACTGGATATTTTTCTTTCTACATTGTACCTGCTTGGCTGCAGCTTCACCTTTTTTTCAACAACTCTAAATCCTACTCCAATGGATTTCCACTGAATGGTGAAACACTGCACAGCACACTGAGATGGAAACAGAAACTGAAAAGGTTGTACAAGCCCAAGACTTTATGCTACCCTTTATGCTGCAGACAGAAGCATCAGCTGTGCTGCTTGGAGCTTTAAAAATTCTAATGCGATGCAATAAGGCGGTTTTGTTAATTTGCTTGTCTGTAGTCTTACAGAGGATCCACAGAGATCTGAGCCTATCCCAGGTCACTCTCTACTGAGATTTAGCAATAAATCAACACACACACTCTTACACAAGAGTTATGATTCACTCCGATCCCTCTCGAACAGGTCATTTTATAATGAGAAGTTTATGAAAACACTGCTCCACAGATGGAGAGAGACTGGGAGAGAGACAGAAACAGGAAGGTGTGCTCACGCACGCCTGGCAAGACAACAGGCAAGTTTAGAGTCAAAATGGCCACATTCATAATTCATGGGGCCCAGAGAAAAGGCCTCTGCAATATTTATCTGTGATATTGACATGAACTGTGAGTGACTGCCAGGGTACTCACCCACCCACACACTGAGATCACAACCCTACAGCTGAGACAGCCAACTTTCCCAAGGGCCAGATTGAATCAAAGTGCTGATACATACACACACATACACACACATATACACAGGCTTACGTAGACATTCATATGTTAAACAACAAACAGACATTTCACATGGGTTTATACACACAAAGGGTTTCAAATCTCACGAGACGCATGAATACCCACAAACCAAGAATAACATAATGCAAAATACACGTTTACTTCTAAATGGGGACGTACAACTGACTTCTATTGTGATTATATGAAGCAAATTTTAAATGCTAAAGCCTGTCCCTGAATTTAGAAAAATGTAAGCTCCATTTATGAATTGATTTTCCAATTGAGGACGTTGGCAAATGCCCCAAATTGAACTCCCCAGATTTTGTCCCTTAAGTAAACACAAACACACTGCACACCAGGGGTCGGCAACCTTTTTGACATATTTCTGGATTTGCTGGTCAAATGAACTCAAAGCCCAAATTTGAGTGGTAGATCATATGAGGATAGATGTAGCCTGAGCAGTGCTATCTCTGTTAAGTTCTCTATTTAAAGGTCACACTGCAAGCAAAACACTGATTCAGATTGTAAAACAAAATCAGTCTTTAGAGGTGTTTGCAAATGGCCTCAAGGATCTCAGGTCTTTAATGTAAAAGTGCATGCAATACAACTAGAGAGTACAAAAATACATGCATAAAATACTATATAAACAAATATTAAGGATTCCTTCTTAATGTACGTAATCGGTCATGCATATTCCTGTGTATTTACATACACTTTCAGATCTTTACAATTTGCATGTAAATACACCAGCAAAAAGCCAGATAAGCTAACAAATTCAGGGCCTTTTTGAAACACTAAAAAACAACAGTTAGATTAAAAATGACATGCACCCATTATCCAGTGACTACCTTTCCTCTGATTTAATTATATGTTATAATGAAATTACACCAACACTATTATTTTATTATATAATATTTTTTAAAGAGGTTTTTTGAAAGCTCTGACAGAAACTTTGTGCACCAACGCACTGTTGGACAGAGTCCCTGAGATGCAAATATATATTTATATATATCACACAGTAAAGCTAGGCCTATTTCATATTCCGTCCCATTCTTTCCTCTTCAGACATGAGAGGAGCAGGTGAGGATAGAGAAAAAAGGAGAAGAGGAAGAAGAGAGGAGAAGAGAGTGCTGAAATGTGCTTTATTATTCTGAATTATGGCTGTGGGCCAGTTATTGATGAGCTATGTAAAGGCAGACTCCATATCACAAAACATCTTCACTAAATTATACAAGTAACATAGTATTTGCATTTTCATGTCATTTTTAATCTTTCTTCCTGTTAATTAAGACACTCAGTTATAATCCAACTACAGCAGGTTTTTGCATTGTCAAGCTATAGAGTTCATCCAGCTGTGCAAATATACATGACCCTGTTTACACCTGGTATTAAGATTGCGTTTTGGATGTAGTGCTCAGCGTTATACACTGGTGTAAATGCGGTGCAAAACATTTTGTGATCTAATCACAAAAACCACATTCAGAGGAAGTCAAAAATGCATGTGACCATGTTGCATTCAGGCGTAAACACTAATCTGTCCTGAATGTGTCCCATACAGCAGCGAAGCCAAACTGGGCTCATAGTGGAAATGTAACTCAATATACATTTTTGCAAAACTTGTTATGTGTCTCCAGGTTCAATTCCATGCAGTTTCCAGGAGAAATGAACACTAGAGGCACTACAAAAACTGTGTGTTTTATTCACTTTCACTCAAATCATGACTTTAATGGCTGATTATGACTTCTTTTTCTCTCTATTACGCAGACCAATTTTATGTTATCAGCAGTTACAGAAATACTCAAACCAGCCTAACAATCACCAACAATAATCTATGTTATTATCTAATCAGCCAATCGTGTGGCAGCAGTGCAGTGCATAAAATCATGCAGATACGGGTCAGGAGCTTCAGTTAATGTTCACATCAACCATCAGAATGGGGAAAAATATGATCTCAGTGATTTGGAGTGTAGCATGATTGTGCCAGATGGGCTGGTTTGAGTATTTCTGTAACTGCTGATCTCCTGCGATTTTCACACAGTCTCTAGAATTTACTCAGAATGGTGCCAAAAATATCCAGTGAGCGGCAGTTCTGTGGATGGAAATGCCTTGTTGATGAGAGAGGTCAACGGAGAATGGCCGGAATGGTTTGAACTGACAAAGTCTAATGTAACTCAGATAACTGCTCTGTACAAATGTGGTGAGAAGAATATAACCTCAGAATGCTATTATGAGATGCAGTTGGCGCCGTTTCATGGCACAAGCGGGACCTACACAATATTAGGCAGGTGGATTTAATGTTGTCGCTAATTAGTGTAAGTGTAACAACTATGGTCTAACAACACAAAGCAATCATTAGTGATTTATGGTTATATCTACCATGTAGAGGCTATGGGTGTGTCTCAATCAGCTCCCTAGTTCAGTATTCAGGGCACTGATCAGGGAGTCAGATATTTTTAGGGCTGTCTGAATTCCAAAATCGTTCCAGTGCACTAAAACCTTTGCTCCCTAAAAAAATCCCACAATGCACCGTAAAAACTAGGGAGCACCGTTGCTCACAATGTTCCCTTACTGGAAAAGACATCATCTTCTGAAGTCTCTCAAGTCATTAGAAGATGAGCACAAATGTAAAACTATGAAGTCCAAGCCTTATTTTCTCTTAAAAAGAGATGTTTGTATGATTTTATTCATAATTACCATGAAAATATTTGAGTTGTTAAAAAGTTTAAAATACACACCTTTATATTTTCATTTCTTTATTTATGCCATTTATCTATTATAATAACACTGTACGTTTGAATATATTCAACGAAAATGAACGATGGTGTTATCCATACAGCAGTAGTATAACAGCTACGCTTCATGCCTTATTAGAAAAAAGTTTTAACAAGAGTTGAAACTTTGCTGGTTACGAGCAGCTTTAAAAAGATATAACCATTCGAACGGAAAATTTGAAAAAGCAAATACATACACAAGCACATGGAACTTCTTCAGTGTGTCTGACATTAACATGCAAGGACACAGAGGACAAGTACACACATTTGAAGCTGAGGTACTCCACTAAAACAACTGAACATACTGCTCGAAATGTTGTTTTTGTGATTAGATTGATTTCAACTGCATCTGGGAGAAACAGCACAACAGTTTTATAAGCATTTTGTCTTTTATTAATTTTTTGCAGTTTATTATCATGCAGTAACACACTGACATAGAGATTGATGTATGTAGTCATGAAATCAGAGACCCTCCCCTCGAAATCCAAACACAAGTGGTGACTGGAGATGCATTTAAGAGACCAGTGTAAACTAGGGCTGCAACTAATGATTATTTTGATAATCGATTAATCTAACGATTATTTTGATAATCAATTAATTTACCGATTATTAAACTATTCTGCGATTATTGCAACAATTAATCATTAGCTCGGAACTGATTATTCTGCTTGTGTCCCAACTTAAAATGTATTAAAGTGGACAAAATAATCTTTCAGAAATACCTCTTCATTACATTCACCGAATTAAAGGGGAAAAAAATACTTTTTATAAATTTAATTCAGTCAAGAAATTCACTGCAAAAAAGTGTTTTTGTCTTGTTTTCCATTTAAAAATGTCTAAAAATCCTTAAAACAAGATGCATTTAATTGAGAAGCAACATCTAAGATATTTAGACTTGCTTTAAGAGAATGTATCTTAAAATAAGTGTATTTTGTTTATAAGTGTATTTTTCACTTGGTTATACTTCTGCGAGTGCAGTAAAGACAAAATATACGTATACTCAAGATCTATTCTCTAAAAGCAAGTCTAAATATCTTATATGCTGCTTCTCATGTGAATGCATCTTTTTTTAAAGGATTTTTAGATATATTTAGAATATTTGTATTTTTTATATTATATTCAACATTCTCAGATAACTATTTTTTTTCTTCTTGAAGTATAGTTGCTAAAATGTTTACATTATTTTAAAAGAGTTTTACATATTTATATTGGAAAACAAGCCAAAACAAAAACAAATCAAAAACATATTTTGCTGCAGTGTATAATGGGGCGAAGACTACACTCTCTCACCTTTCTGTTCACTTTAATCCATCTTTAACTCACAAAAAAGCATATTAATAAAGCTGCGTATTGCCAATTTTCTTCAAAATAAGAAATGCACAGTGACATTTATTATGATTCAATAAGTCACGAGCCATCACGTTATAAACTAGCTGCAGCAAGCGCACTGACACTTCTCCAGCCAATCAGCAACAGGGGGTTCTTGAGCATGCACAGGTTGGGGGGTGGGGGCAGAGCGAGAGGGAAATTCATTAGAAGAGTGATGGCAAATCTAGCTGATGTGAACTTTCAAAACTGAGGACAAATGGCTGAGAAACAAACCAAGAGAAAAAGGTCAGATGAATAAGTTGATGGCAGTGCTTCCAAAAAAGCACTGAAGGGAGAGGCGTGGTTTTTTTTGCATTTGAGTTCAAATATCAACAGTGTTTCTTAGGAATCGATGATGAATCGATTTTTAACAAAAACTTGAATAGATTGGACTGTTTCAACAGAATTGAAATTGGAAAGGTTAAAATGACTTAAAATATTTGTCCTCTATGGACACTATGCATCAAAGGGTTTAAAGGTAGATTAGTCCCTGTGGTTACATTAAGACCTAGCACAGGAGGTTTCAGTATGTAGCAACAGGGATGGATGGAGGTGCTGATGGATGAATGAATGGATGGAAAAATCCCGTTATTCCACTGTGACTATGACAAAGTGATGAAGTCCTGACGCTCAAGCAAGCCGTTAACACTCATGTCTCCAGTCGTCATGGTGTCACAGCGGGAGTGAGAAGCCATGACATCTCAGCGGAAACACGCTATCAGGTTTTGCTTCGCATCAGCAGGCGCCATTAATTACAGGGCCGGCGAGAGTCGTTACAAATACAGTATGTAAATACAGCAACCATTGCTCTGTGCTGAATACTAATGTTTGTGTAGGAGACAGAGGGGAAAGGGGGACAACGGACAACTCGGGAAAGACAGAACAGTTTGTGTAAAGCTGTAGAGTTAAAGGAATAGTTCACCTAAAATGAAAGTTCTGTTATCATTTACTCATCCTCATGTTGTTCCAAACTCACTTTAATTACTTTCTTTCGTAGAACAAAAAAGGAGATTTCAGACCGAATGTTTTTACATTCAATGCACATTCAATCCTCCTTATTTTGAAATTAAATGAGATTGAGGCTGTCAGTCTCTAGCATTATCTGCCTAATATCACCTTTATATCTACATCAGTGTATCTTCAATGAAAGGTCATATTATCATGACATAACAGCACAATAAATCAAAGGACACAGAAAAAACACACGATCAGTGTTAAAACTACACATTTACCACAAATTAATACATGTTAGTGAGAGAATGTAAAACTAAACTCTTAACTGTATGTGGGGGGTGGGGAACAGAAATCCAATGATTTAGCATTTATTTTTGTCAAAGATGTTTGACGTGCAGATTTTGGGACACGAGGAAGTGACACGGTGCAATAGAAAAGGATTTCAATGATTTAAAATGTTACTTTTAAGCCCACAGATGTGTGTAACATTATAAAAAGTCTATTCTTTTTAACAAGCCTATCAAAATTGTAATCGGGTGAAATTAAACAATATAAATACCACACACACTTGTAATGAGGACTTAAATGACACAGAATTGTAGGAATGACCCATATTTAGAGTCGTTCCTGTGTGAGATGCTGCTTTACACTGTAAAACAGCTCGAATGGATGCAAAAACGCATTCAGTGCAAACGTCCCCTACTAAACTAAAAATGAAAAATGCTTTAATACAACTACCAGGGAGAGAGAAAGTGAGAGAAAAGGCTTAACATGAAAATAGTGCATTTCTCCTTGGATAAGTGTCATTGTTTGGCAGTAAATAGTGTTTATCAAAAGGGAAAAGTTAGAAAATCACATTTGGTGTTTTAACTACTACTGTACTACTGTACTTTTATTTTGAATTAATGCAGTTATGCCGTTTTTCTTACCTCTCTCTCTCTCTCCATCTCTACCAGAACGAGCTCTGACATATGCAATAAAATGTAATGGAATTCCATGAGACGCAGCGTCAGCTAATTTTGCCAGGGCTTCAGCCCCGATTGTTTTGAGTGTAGCCCCGAATGTATTTTGAAAAGTTGACTGACAAATATGAAACCGGACAATAGCCTATGTAAACCCCTGAAATCATAAGGTGCCTTATTTCATTGTGCTTTGGCTTTGCACGTACTGCATTCATCCTGTAAAAATAGACAAATGCCCTACAAGTTCTAGTCTTTAGCCTCATTGTTAGCGCACCCGCCTCCCACGCCGGAGACGTCAGATTCGAGACCCATTCGGAGCGGGGCGAGCAGGACTGGTTACACATTGAATACTTTCCTTGTTTATCAGGTGTTGTTTTCTCTAAGGATAACCAATAAACATTAACATAAATTGTACGTGTGACTTGTTTTGTGATATTAGTTTGTAGTAAATGTACACTTTGATTTTATTAAATGGTTTTGTAGAGGGTAGCAAAGATGAGCTACAGACTGAGGAGACAACAACAGCAGCTGTGCCAGAATCAGGCATGGAAACTGGTAACAATTAATCAGTCACTTTACTTTAGAGAAAGTTAAAAGTGAAACATTGTTTATCCCAATGCTCCTAATGAAAGGATTTTGACAGATGAACATTGAGAATCATATACATTTCGATGCCATGGTGTGTCAGTGAACTTAGACTAAAGTCATTCATGTATTGCTTTAACTTAGGATCTTATACATCATTTTGACTATTTATGTCAAAAAATATCAATTATCAATTTTTTTTACCTCACTTTACTCACTATAATATAACTCTTTTGTGATGACTTTATGGTAATGTACATGAAAATTCAGGAATCATGATAGATCTTAGGGCAATCCCACTGATCTGCTCTTCCCAATACATTTTCTTCAATGGTATTGGTCTACAATTTGAAATATGTAGCACTTGATGAATTAGTTGTTTGAAGCTTGAAGTTATGGACTGTATCTGTTCTTTTGCATCACAGACGATTCAGGGAGGAGAGAGGATGAGTTAGTCGAGGATAGTACTAGAGGGGAAGATTTAGGAACTGTAGAAACAGGCCCAGGCAGAGCAAAACTCAAAGAATACCCTCTCACCAGCTTTGGACTACAGAGAAGTGGTTGCTAGTTTGAAAATAAAATGGTCTGGGCTAATCCCCGGATGTCCTTCAATGCTGCTAACGCCTCTGGGTGCGTTTACAGGTGTTTTTAAATCCAAAAGGTGGAAAACAATTAACATGCACTCAAATGCTATACAATAACACAGATATACAGAAACCACAAGCTGATTGTCACTGATCTTCCATGTAAAGCAACAGCCAATATCTCGCACAACTCACACAAAAGGTGTGTGTGTTTCAGGTCAATTTCTCTCGATTTGTGAAACATTCTCAGTAGTTTGGGTGTGTGATGCTAAAACACGGGACAAACGGCATCGTGTATGGATTTCATACGGAACACAATTTTTTCCATTAATTATGGGACGATTCCTTATTTTACAGGACATTCTGCATATTTTGTTAATTAATTTGACCTGATACTGCTTCAGCTTGAGGGTGACTCTCTCCACTACTTTCCATCCAAGGTTGTTTTTCTTTCGCTGATATAGCTTATGGAAACACAAATTATTGCTAAAATTTCACAAGTGTCGACATAATAGTTTTCCATTTAGAAGTTTGGAAACACTTTTTTTCAAGAAAATATGCATTAACGCTAAAATATAGTGTCACATCAATTTACCTCAATCGTTAGACTGTGTTAATCGTGATGACAAGGTATACATCCTTAAAAGCAAATTTATTGTACATGAAGCATTACTCACCATTATGGATTGGTCTAAATGGCATACCTGCACAGATCCGATGCTGCAAACACATCTGCGTCATGACACTTCCAGGAGTGCCAACAAATATCTCTTATAAGTGCGCAGAGAACAAATTAATGGCCACACTTTGCAATTAATTTAATCAATGTAGCCATCCATATATTTATTAAAATTGATTTTCCACACAATTCAAATTAATAGATGGAATTAGTCATGAAATTAACCCATAAAACATAATTTCTGTGTACAATGTTTTAAATAAAAAAATACTCCTTGGAGAAAATTAAGCTTTTTTGGAACACTAACATATATCCCAAATCTATAACAATTTTGTTTAGCTTACTTTTGAAAAAACAAAGGTAAAATTCCCTGTATTCAATTAAATAAATTACCAAATAAACCTCAGTTGCCTCCGCCAAAGACGTCAATCCCCGTATCCTATCACGCGGCTTGATGAGCATGTTACCGCAGAAGCGTATCGTGTGTGGAGGCTCACGCTATTCCCTGTGGCATCCACGCACAACTCACCACATGCCCCACCGAGAGCGAGAACCATGACCATGAGGCCGTTACCCAATGTGACTTTACCCTCCCTAGCAATAGGGTCAATTTGGTTGCTTAAGAGACCTGGCTGGAGTCACTCAGCACACCCTGGATTCAAACTCGTGGCTCCAGAGGTGGTAGTCAGCGTCAGTACTCGCTGAGCTTCAAGAACATTTTAAAACTTTTAAATATTTCAAATCTAACACTCTTTACCTCAACCACATTTGCTGAGCTTCTTCAGAAAATTTAAATTGCATTATGACGCTAAAATACATTTTAGATGACAATCATGTTCAGTTGAATGGGACATAATGCAGTTGTGATGGCAATGGTTTAGATTAGATACATTTTTCTATAATAGCTGTGCACACAGCATATACACATCGATGGATGGTCCTTATACTATGACCGAAAGTTTCCCCTACTACTTGGTGCAGGTTTTCAGCTTGAACAGGGCCATAATGATTCACTTTCGGGTTGGAACCGGTAGCAGCCTGTGATATAAGGGCAACTGCTCCCTTTTGATTGCAATTCCTCATCTTCTAATTGCATTTATTTGTGAAATTAAAATGACAGGAAGATGGCTAATTTCAATGAATTGTCTCAATACTCAACCCATTTTGGAAAATGTGTGAAAAATGGATGAAAACTAGATTCTCATAAATTCCCTCAGTCGATGATGGCGGCGACAATGGTTGTCAGGAGCAGAGAATGGCAGAATTCAACTGATAATATACCAATTAAAACAAAGAATCTATAGTTTCACAAAACGGCATCCAATACAGTTAACGGGAAACATATGACAGTAGATTATGGACTTTTGAAGCAGCAGAACAAGTGGGTACATCAAGGGTCTACGCAAATGTTGATCCTTAGAAGTCGTTATTTGAAAACTGCCCTGAGATAAAAGCACACAGTGTATATATATATATATATATATATATATATATATACACACGCACACACACACACACACACACACACACACATATACACACACACATACATACACACAGGTGGCCAAAAGTTTTGAATATATAGATTTTGCTCTTATGGAAAGAAATTGGTACTTTTATTTACCAAAGTGGCATTCAACTGATCACAATGTATCAGTCAGGACATTAATAATGTGAAAAATTGGTATAACAATTTGAAAAAATGTTTCAAAAATTCTTAAACTTTTTTTTTTTTGATGAGAACTTTAAAATGTTCTCATCAAAAAATCCTCCACATTCAGCAATGACAGATTTGCAGATCCTTGATATTCTAGCTGTCAGATTGTCCAGATACTCCAGTGACATTTCACCCCACACTTCCTGTTGCACTTGCCATAGACGTGTCTGTCTTGTCGGGCACTTCTCACGCACCTTACAGTTTAGCTGATCCCACAAAAGCTCAATGGGGTTAAGATCCATAACACTCTTTTCTAATTATCTGTTGTCTAATGTCTGTTTCTTTACTCACTCTAACCTTTTCTTTTTGTTTTTCTGTTTTAAAGTGTCTTTTTCTTTGCAATTCTTCCCTTAGAATTCTTCCCTTAGAGTCTTCTCTTTACTGTTATACATGAAACTGGTGTTGTGCAGGTAGAATTCAATGAAGCTGTCAGCGGAGGACATGTGAGGCGTCTATTTCTCAAACTAGAGTCTCTGATGTACTTATACTCTTGTTTAGTTGCACATCTGTCCTTATACATCTCTTTCTGTCCTTGTTAGAGCCAGTTGTCCATTGTCTTTGAAGACTGTAGTATACACATTTGTATGAAATCTTCAGTTTTTTGGCCATTTCAATCATTGTATAGCTTTCATTCCTCAAAACAATGATTGACTGACGAGTTTCTAGAGTAAGTTGTTTCCTTTTTGCCATTTTTGACCAATACTGACATTAAGACATGCCAGTCTATTGCATATTGTGGCATCTCAAAAAGAAACACAAATACAATGTTAAGCTTCATTTAATTAAACAAATTGCTTTCAGTCTTGTTTGATATAATGGCAAGTGATTTTCTAGTACCAAATGATCAATGTATCATGATTACTCAAGTATAAGGTGTTGGAGTGATGGCTGCTGGAAATGGGGAAGGTCTAGATTTGATAAAAAATGACTTTTTTCAAATAGTGATGGTGCTGTTTTTTACATCAGTATTGTCCTGTCTATACTTTGTGATAAGTTGAATGCCACTTGAATTAAAGTACCAATTTCCATCTGAAACAGCAAAATCTGTACATTATTCCAAACATTTGGCCACCAGTGTGTGTGTGTGTGTGTATACAGTACACACACATCCACACCCACACACCCACACACACACACATACACACACACACACACACACACACAGAGCTCGGGAAAAAATTAAGAGACCACTGAATTATATGATTCAGAATTATGTTTCTCTGGATTTACTATTTATAGATACGTGTTTGAGTAAAATGAACATTTTTGTTTTATCCTATAAAGTACTGACAACATTTCTCCCAAATTCCAAATATTGTCATTTATTTGCAATGTCAACTGGTCCAAAAAAAAAAAAAAGATGCAGCGTTTTAAGACCTTAAATAGTAATGCAAAGAAAATAAGTTCATATAAATTTTTTAACACAATACTCATGTTTTAAATTAGGAATAGTTCAGAAATCAATATTTGGTGGAATAACCCTGATTTTCAATCACAGCTTTCATGCTCTCTGCTGTTAGGTGACTTTATGCCACTCCTGGCGCAAAAATTCAAGCAGCTCAGCTTTGCTTGATGGCTTGTGGCCATCCATCTTCCTCTTGATCACATTCCAGATGTTTTCAATGGGGTTCAGGTCTGGAGATTGGGCTGGCCATGACAGGGTCTTGATCCGATGGTCCTCCATCCACACCTTGATTGACCTGGCTGTGTGTCATGGAGCATTTGTCCTGCAGGACAAAATAATCCTCAGAGTTGGGGAACATTGTCAGAGCAGAAGGAAGCAAGTTTTCTTCCAAGATAAATTTGTATGTGGCTTGATTTATGTGTCCTTCACAAAGACTAATCTGCCTGACTCCAGCCTTGCAGAAGCACCCCAGATCATCACCGATCCTTCACCTAGTCATCTAATGGTTAGTCGGAGACCTGGAGAGGCCTTCAAGCCACAGTGTCTCACAACCACTATGAAATTTGAGCACTAATACCTCAGGAGAGACTTTTATGTCCCATTAGCTTTCATATCTCCCTCCCTGTTTCTTTCTTTCCTCTGTCTCAAAATTGCTCTGTCTGATAGTCTGACCTTTACATGCCTCTTGAGTTTGAACAGATTCGACTTGAATCTATGAGCTGCCATCACGGAACAGTTCAAACAGAAGATGAGACAGATACAAATAAATAAAGTTTAACAAAGAGCACTGGGAATGAAATAGGCTGGCACACATCCAGCATCATCTAAATCCACATGTGTCCATAAATACAGACACAAGAAGAGCTCAAATTAAAATCAGGAATGCATATAGTACTACCGACACTGTTTTCAAACAAGTTTTCCTGAATACTTCCCATCTAAAGTTGATCGAAAAAAGCAGATAGTCCTGCCCAAACTCACAGCATTGAGTCAATGTTGCGGTGTCTGGCAGTCGCACACTTAAACAGAGCACTACTTTCATAATGCCACAGAGACACAACCTTTGAGGAAATCAACCTATAAGTTGCTAACTAATATCATTGTCTATGCATATTAAGCTAAGTTAGTCAGTTGCAAGTAATTTTTAAATTTAACTAGTTACTAAGTACAGTTTTAAGACTGTATGTATTTTGACAACATACTGGGTGTTTTTTAAACTTTAACAAAAGCCATTGTAGACTGCCACTGAGCGTTTGTTATTAAAAACATCATGTACTGTACTTCAGTCATTCCAGCACATTGGATATGTCAGCATTTATTTGATTTTTTTTTCTGTTTTCTACATTCCCCTCACACACACAAAACTCATACTCGATACTATAACCATGTAGTTGGTACTTTATCAGTCTTTAGGGATGCAACAAAACCAATCCTTAATTAAAAAGCAAAAATGATTGACAAACATGCCTGACTAAAGAATCATACACATAGGCCTGTAGCTCCCTCCAGTAATTTCATGAGCGCGATGATTCTTTGATGACTGGCAATTTATTGAAAGGTTCACCATTGGATCACCATCCAACTCAAGATGCTGTGAGAACTAAAATATAGACAATATATAAATGTACGATAAAATACAGAATATTAAAAGGGCACAACAAAACAAATATACAAAATAAATGTCTTTGTAAAATGTCTTAACAGAGTTAAATTCAACTTAACAATATCACTATACTCTTTGTATAGGTTTTACTCTTCACAATGTATTAAGCATAAGAGCGGAAACTACAAGCCTGCTTTGACTGCACTGATTTGAGTGTTTTTGAAGCTGCAGCTACAGACCTGGACGAGCTCACAGATACTGTTACATCATATATCAGTTTCTGTGAGGACATGTGCATCCCTACTAGGACATTTTTTATCATTCAACAATGATAAACCATGGTTCACAGGAAAACTCAGACAGCTTCGTCATGCCAAAGAGGATGCCTACAGGGGTGGGGATAGAGTCTTGTATAATCAGGCCAGGAACACACTGAATACGGAAATCAGAGTGTCTAAAAGAAGCTACTCTGAGAAGCTGAAAAACAAGTTTTCAGCTAACGAACCTGCATCAGTGTGGAGTGGCCTGAAACAACTTACTAACTACAGGACTCCTACCCCCAACCCTGTGGTGGACCAACGACTGGCTGACGACCTGAATGTGTTCTATTGCAGATTCAAACGGCCCATTCACACCCCACATGCAATCGGACCTTCATTTCACACAAACATTAACACCTCCTGCAACCCCCTTCCTCCCCCCTCCTGCTACACAACCTGCACTCAAGATCTGTGAAGATGATGTGTGCCATGTCTTTCGGAAGCAAAGGTCAAGGGAGGCTCCATGCCCAGATGGCGTCTCACCAGCATGCCTTCGTTCCTGTGCTAACCAACTGGCCCCCATCTTCACTCAGATCTTCAAAAGATCACTGGAGCAGTGTGAAGTCCCATGCTGCTTCAAACGCTCAGTTATTATCCCTGTCACTAATAAACCTAAAATCACAGGATTAATGACTACAGACCTGTTGCCCTGACATTTGTGGTCATGAAGTCATTTGAGAGACTGGTGTTGGCAAACCTGAAGGACATCACTGGACCCTTTCTGGATCCCCTTCAATTTGCTTATCGAGTAAACAGGTCTGTGGATGATGCAGTCAACATGGGATTGCATCATGTCCTGCAACATCTGGACAGACCGGGGACATACGCAAGGATCCTCTTTGTAGACTTCAGCTCGGCTTTCAACACAATCATCCCAGCATTCTCCGGACTAAATTAAACCAACTCCCTGTTCCCACCTCTACCTGTCAGTGGATTACCAGCTTTCTGACGGACAGGCAGCAGCTTGTGAGGCAGGGAAAATTCACTTCCACCTCCTGTAACATCAGCACTGGTGCCCCCCAGGGATGTGTGCTCTCCCCACTACTCTTCTCGCTCTACACAAATGACTGCACCACCAAGGATCGCTCTGTCAAGCTCCTGAAGTTTGCAGACGACACCACTGTCATCAGCCTCATCCGGGATGATGATGAGTCTGCATATAGAAAGGAGGTTGAACGGCTAGCTGTCTGGTGCAGTCAAAACAACCTGGAGCTGAACACACTCAAAACGGTGGAGATGATTGTGGACTTTAGGAGGAACACCCCAACATTGTCACCCCTCACCATTCTAAACAGCACTGTGGCAGCAGTGGAGTCATTCAGGTTCCTGGGCACTACCATCTCACAGGACCTGAAGTGGGAGATACACATCGACTCCATTGTGTAAAAGGCCCAGCAGAGGTTGTTCTTCCTTCGTCAGTTGATGAAGTTCAACCTGCCACAGGTGCTGCTGAAACAGTTCTACTCAGCTGTCATTGAGTCTGTCCTCTGCACTTCAATAACTGTCTGGTTTGGTTCAGCTACGAAGTCGGATAACAGAAGACCACAAAGGACAGTCCGGACTGCTGAGCAGATTATTGGTTGCCCCCTGCCCCCCCTTCAAGAACTGTACACTTCCAGAGTGAAGAAAAAGGTTGGCAAAATCACTCTGGACCCCACTCACCCTGCCCACTACCTTTTTGAACTGTTGCCTTCTGGCCGGCGCTTCAGAGCTCTGAGCACCAGAACCGTCAGACACAGGAACAGTTTTTTCCCTCAGGCTATCCATCTCATGAACAATTAAATTGCCCCATTGAGCAATAATTATGTACAATACACAGTTTAAGTCTATTTATATTATCCAACATATCCACTTCTGCCATTACTTACATTGCTTTGTACATAATATACTGTATTTTTGTTCTTTATATAACAGATTGTAATAGATTGCACTACGTGTGTGTATGTGGGTATGTATGATGGTAAGTGTATGTACGTATATGTATAATTATTCATTTTTAGTCTTTTTTTGTTTTTAATTACCTGTCTTGCTGCTGTTTTTGGTATTGTTTGTATTGTTGTACACTGGAAGCTCCTGTCACCAAGACAAATTCCTTGTATGTGTAAGCATACTTGGCAATAAAGCCGATTCTGATATACATGAAATAATATACAAAACAATGCAATTGTTTACGCATCATAAGACTTACTCAGATAAGAAGCATTTACAACCACATTAACAAATAGTAAGTTCACAAGGAATAAATCCAAACTTACTTCATTGGTTGCTTATTACAATGGGAGAACTTAATCTTGAATCTTGTGATTTCTGCAACTTCAGATAAGCAGGTTAATCTTAATAAACAGTATTTTAAAACTACAGCACACTCTCTCTCATACCCCATTTGGAAGTGCCATCATTCTTGTGTCTACCTCCATGTTTCTGTGTCATAATAAAAGTCCTGCTTGAACAGTTCCTTCCTAATTGGGTTTCACCTTACTAATAAAAGTCATAATATTTCTTAAATACAAAATATTGGGGAAAATAATAAAATAAGCATAAATAAATCTATGACATTGATGTCAGCTATATAGGCCTAAAAGGCATAAAACTGTGCCTCCTCTCACAGTTTATGAGCCATGGCTATTGTCTCCTTACTAAGAACAATGAGACAGTGGGACTGTTTTGTGTTGGCTGAGAGAATAAAAATCGAGACGTTTCCAATCTGATCTGCTTCTTAGGAAAGTGATCTCTCTCTCTCTCTCTCTCTTTCTCTCTCTCTCTCTCTCTCTATATATATATATATGCCTTTGTGTGATGATCAACTCATCAGTAAAACTAGGGCTATTATGCTATTCAGCTAAACAAATAAATGTGACACGGAAGAGTTGGCAGAAATGCACTATTATTATAGCACGCACTATTAAAATGCAAACACATATGTTGCAACGTCTCCTATAGTAGGCTAGTTAAACCAACTTGACGTTTTTGATTTGTCATGATTAATTTATCATCATCAAAGTATGTCAGCTTAGTACATTAACCCTTAAACGCATACCTCAGATCTTTAGAGACTTGGAAACTCATTCCACCTCCTGTACTTCTCCTCCTGTACCTCATTCACATTATCAGTTTGTGATATAATGATCTGACCATAACTTTACCCAGCAGGAATTATTTTTTTTCTATTTTGTTGTGTCCTAACTTCCCCTCCACGACTTGGAGCCATGCAGACTGAAAGGCTCTTTGAGCTTCGGCAGGGGAGGATGTCACTGAGGGATTATTCAATGGAGTTTTTTGTGCTATCTTTGGGCTTCGGCCACAGTCTTGCAAGCTTTTAAGGCTGGTTTGAGTGAGCCCATAAGACCTTGTGTGCCTGGAGAGGATGGAGGAAGTCTTTCAGCCACCATCAAGTTTGCAATTAAGTGGGATGAGCTTGTGCTTCTGGGGACTTCCTTCATCCCAGCCCGAAGACAACATTGCTCCCTCACTGGCAGTGGGCGACTCTCATCTGGTGGCGGTGGCCACTAGTCCCCATGGCTGCAGAGGCTGTTTCCCTGTTGCCTGACCTTGCTCCCATCCTGAAGCCATCTGTCCTTACTCCCACCCTGAAGCTGCCTGATCAGTTCCCTGTGGCCATTGACAAGTCTGTTTAGTTCCCTGAGACTTTTCCATTCCCTGAGACTTTTCCATTCCCTGAGAATTTTCAGTTCCCTGAGACTGTTGATAACCCTGTCCAGTTCCCTAAGCTTGTCAAGTTCCCTGAGACTAGTTTTGTCAAAAGTACCGGTACTTCGGTACCAAGGCGATACTATAATAAACTCAGGAAAAAAAGAAACGTCCTCTCACTTTCAACTGCTTTTTAGCATAGTTGGGGCATTTTCCAACGGTGAAACATTTCTGTGTTTTACAATTGCTGAGTAACGCATGACAGTACCAAATAAAGTGTAAATACATGGTGCTATCACATTTACAACTGTGAAAGGATACACTTACCGTGCAAGATGTAAACATATACAGGATACATTCACCGGTGTTTGTCGCACTGTTGTTCATCATATAATCATCTTTCATCATATATTCAGTGTAGTGACAAATGCATACGTTGTTCATTACAATGAGTCATTTTCATTAAAAGAAAGAGACTGTCTAAATATATTGATATCAAGACTCTTTAGGTGCATCTGTGGCAATTGTGCCATCATGCCAACAGAACAAGAAAATATATGCTGCTTAGAGATCCCTGTTCATTAAAACGAATACACGAGCATCTAATCTCACTAGGATCAAATCAAATACTCAGTACACATCTAATAGTCTGTAACATATGAAGCAAAACATTTAACATGTATACTCACACTTGTTTGTTGTGACATCACTTTCGGGTCCAATATAGATGGCACTGCATCAACTTTTAATTTAAGTCACTCTGCAAAGCCTGTTTCAAACTAAGTCTTGTTTGTGAAAGAATCATCGGAAAAATGAAGCGAGCAAACAAACATGTTCTTACAGACATGATCCGGGACTTCAAAAATGAACGTCAGCCACTCTTTCTTAATGTTGAGATCCTTGTGAAGCAAATGCAAGAAATCTAGTTTCCTCACAAACATCTTGACATCTTCGTGGCCATCGTGACAACTCCTGTTGCTCCAAAAATAATCTCACCGCTCTACTCTAACCCTGACTGGTGGACGGGCCTAAGCAGTGTTGATGATAGAGTAGGCATTGATCTGTTTTTGCAGAGGCTGGCCTGTGCTGATGTGATACCTCACTATTACGTATTAGTGAGGAGGAAGTAGAGAACAAGTCATTTTGGCACTTTGATTTCAATAAAGCCTTTTTTTGGACTAACAAAGTTTTCGGTTCTGAAAATGACAGTATGTTTTTATAGTACTATGACCTCTTATATGTCAATATATCAAATGGTAAGTTTGATTTTTCCAATTCATGACCCCTTTAAAACTTGAACGATTGTTTTAGAGGTGCAGGATTTTAATGTGCCAGTGTAACTCCCAACAAATGTTTTATTTTCCACATCAGGACAGATTAAAAATAATATATTTTGTCAATAAAATAAGGCATTTTTAATCAGAAAAGTCAATAATTGTAGGCTAAGCCTAACGCCTATTATGCTCGGGAGGCCTACTTTTTTACATAAAAAAAAAGTTTATTTAAATAAGCAATATAAGTAAAGATTATGTGTGAGTGAGGGGAGTTGGGAAGCAGAAAATGGGGGAAAATGTCAATTCTCCATTCTCCCAATAATTTGTTTATCTTGTGATGTTATTTTGCGCATTAAAATTAGCGCATTTAGCTGTCACATTATCCAAGTTTATCACGCATCATAGTTTTCCTCCTTACCATGCATCCCTGGTGGTCAGGTCTTAATTCGTTTATTCTTTACAAATTCTTTAATAAAAAAAAAATAGGCTTACATTTAATATGGTGGGGCAGAGAAAAAAGAAATGAGACTTGTTATATGAGGTAATAATTTTATTTTGCCAATATTACTCTTATTTTCTTAATACCAATATTTTTAATATTATGCTTGCAATATGTCCCTACCAACTTTCAAACCAAACCTACACCCTTGGTCTGCAGCCCCTGTGAGACTGACCTAAACGTTAGACTCTCTCTCAAACACATACACACACACACACACACACACACACACACACATACACACAGTACACAGACTATAATAGGGATCTTTGTCAGTCCTATCCTGAGTCCCTGTGGAGGAGACGTATCATGGACTGAGACTTCTGGTGGAGAGACTGAGCAAATAATCTTTCTGTTTTTATTTCTCTGAACTGGCGCTCCCATTCTCTTCCCTCTCATACAACATGGCATGCCCTGTCCCTGAGAGTGCGAATAATGAGTATCATTACAAAGAGCAGACAGGCAAGATGTCCACAAGGATTTCACCAAACCAGCCCGCACTCAGTCAATTATTCAACCCTGCTCTACAGAGAGAGACAGAGTGAGCACTGTGCTACTTACACCACATCTAAGTAGGCCAAAGAGACAAGGAAAAAGTACAACTGCTCATACACGGATGGCTGAACCAGTTCTAATAGAATAATGCCTGACATATTTAACTTTTCTCCCACAGTCTTAAGGGCATTGAAGGAGGAATAATGTACAACATTACAAAACCCCACTTCTGTGAAAAATCTGATTGAGATATACTATGATCTAAAGTATGGACTACTACCCACATTTACTGATAGACAAACCCACCTAGCAAAAAGCTGCTAAATTCTGCCATCCCTTCTGAAAAGACCAGCTTAGACCAGCATAAATATCCATGCTGGTCTGGTGCTGTTCTTGCTGGTTGAACAGCATAACCATGCTGTTCACTAGCAAAAAATGCTGGTCAAACAGCATGGATTTTCTTTTGAAGCTGGTTTAACAAGGATGTCTTGCTGGCCTGATAAACATAATAAAACACAACATATGCAGGTGACCAGCAATGCAGGCCTTTTCAACAAGCACCCCTAAAACAACAACCTCCCTGCACGAAAACATACACAATTTTGATACGGTAGGGACGTTTGGGTGAAAAACATATAAACATTTAATTCATTTTTTTTACTATAATTCTCCACTTTCATTTTCACATTCTTCTTTTGTTTTTGGTGATTCACATTCTTCGTGCATATTACCACCTACTGGATTGGGAGGAGAATTTACAGTAAATAAGGACTTAAATATTTATCTGTTTCTCACCCACACCTATCATATCACTTGTGATGACATGGATTAAACCACTTGAGTTGTATTGATTACTTTTATACTGCCTTTATGTGGGTTTTGGAGCTTCAAATTTCTGGTCACCATAGATATCTTCTAAAAATTTCTTTGTGTTTAGCAGAAGACAGAAAATCATATACATTTAGGATGGCATGAGTAAAATATTTGCGAATTTTCATTTTGGGGTGAAATATCCCTTTAATACATTTTAAAGCGGGAGGGACAATGTAAATATACACAGATCAACTTTAGCTTTGGTCAATATTATTTTAATATTCTATTTTTGTTTAAAAATATAAAACAATTATTGGCAGACCCCTTGTTGAAGACACCTGACTAAGCAGGTGAATGTCCAGTTGAAGAGCCCAGCCATTCTATTTATAAGGCTGACCAGCAAGCTGGTTGACCAAGGAAGTCATGCTGTTAGCCAATATCCCATGCGCATCTAAAACACACCATATGCTGGTGAGCAGGTATCTCATTTCAGCAAGGAAAGTCTCTTTGGCATTCAAAATTAAACATTACACTACACACTCAACTGAATCCTGGCAGAATTCGATACCAGATTATTATGCAATGCTCCTGAAGGCTTACCACGATATGTACACTTATCTTATCACAGCAGATCGTGTGTGTGTGTGTGTGTGTGTGTGTGTGTGTGTGTGTGTGTGTGTGTGTGTGGCAGATATGGGAAACTGATGCTTCCTAGTAGCCTAGAATAAAAGTTGAAATAAAAAGAGAAGCATTTAAATAATTTGTAGTGCCCCCAAAATTTTGATTTTTGGGCACTTAGCAACACTTCAAACTGTATGAATATAATTGCATAATATAGCAAAATATCCAAACATGTGGCATTAAATTTAAAGAAAAATAGCACAACATTTAAAGCAAAACATTTTACATACTTTAAATAAACAAGTTTATGTAAACTATATTTACAGTATATTGTTTGAAATTAAGACAAAAGTATTTGGTCACATTCTAGTAATCCAATTTAGTGCAACATGACCATAGTTAATGTAAAGTGAACATCTAGGTTACTATTGTAACCCCGGTTCCCTGAGAGGTGGGGACGGGACGTTATATCAGTGAAATGTTGCTCCTGAGAGCCCCAAAATCTGAATGGTTTTTCTTCATGGCAATTTCATTGGCAGATGTCTTTCGAAGTCCCGCCTTCTTCAACCTTTTCAGCGTGGTTGTGGCAAGTATTGTGGCAAAGCTACATAACGTCTCATTCTCTCCTTTCAGGATACCGGGGTTATCATAGTAACCTAGACGTTCCCTTTCAAGTCAGTCACTCAATGTTACGTCAGTGAACTGATGCTAGGGGTTCAAATATCACAGCACCACAATATTGATAGCTACCAGAAATGTGGTAGAAAGTTTGAAGAAAGTCTGCTTCCACAACTAAGTGGAGAAGAGTCCGGGACAGTGAGTGACATTGAATAAAACGTATATACATATTTTGCGTGAAATGAGTCAAGATAATAGTTTGAGGGTTGTGGTGTACTGAAATATATTTTCAACCATTAGGGGTCACTGTTACACTGGTTACCTTGTGACATATGCAGAGGTGTACTGAAGAAGTATGTGTGAAGTGCGAGTTAAGTAAAGTGAATACGGAGATGTACTGATTGATTTCTGCATGTTCTTTATTACAATGCACAACAAGGGTAGCCAGTTTTCTCCAATAAAACTCATGTCAGGTGAGGCGATGAACTGTTTGGAGGGAGGACTGAATCCACAGTCCTTTGACTGCAGTTATAAAAGGAGGCCGCCAACAGGGCACCCTAAACCAACCTGAGGAACATACTGAATCTTCCTATATGGAATCTAGGAGTAAATCACCAGATTAATAACCACAATAACTGTTTTACCAATATTGTGAAGCAATTAAGGTGATAAGAAAAAGCTCACCCATGGGTGAGTGGATTTAAATATGAGAGACAGGAATAGAGAACTTCCTGTGTGGAGTCTAGGGATAAATCACTAGATAAATGATCATAATAAATGTTTTTGCCATGAAGGGAAAACAGCTAAGGTAGTAATAAAAGGGCTCACCCGTGGGGGAGCTGCTTTTACTGACGATAGACAGTAATCAGGAATTAATCACTTGATTAGTGTGTTCGACTGTTTTGTCGAAAAGAAAAACAGCTAACAAACAATGGTTGGAGCTCTGGTATCCTACGGCGATTTGACATAGTCAGAAGAACTTCAGCTGGCCTGGTGGGTTTTCCGCACCATGGCACAAGCATGGCCACAACGCTTTGCATCTTGGTCATGAGCGCTGTAGTCTCACTACCAGCATGGCATCACATGACGGGGCTGAATTTGGAGGAGCATTGGTTTTGTAAGGGTGTGCCATGATGAAAATCATGAGTGAAGCAGCTTTTCAGTGGCTGTAGCACGAATAGTAGGAAATGTTTCCTAGTCTGCGAGTGCTTCTACCTTGATTGCCTTGAGCATCTCTGAAACCCAGAGATGCTGCTTGAGTACCACTAAACTCTCCAGCAATCCTCTGATTGTCTGGGCAATCATCTCAGTTGCGCACAATGCGAGGTGCGTTGCGCAGCTCTTTGAAAAGCACGAAGTTCATAATTCACTCATCCATGTCCTCCAGGTTTTTGCCTGAAAGACCTGCAAAACTGCATGGTGTGCAGGTCTGATGTGGCTTGTCCTGGGGCCGTGTAAGATTTAGCCATGAGAGTGGACGTAAATATGCATGGTTTGGAGGGAGTGAAAGGTGTTACTTCCTAAAGCCCTTCTGCTTTGCATGTTTCAGTGCGGTAGAGGCGTTCACTCCTAAAACGAGTGTGCGAGCCGAGTAGGGCACACAGGTCCATGAAGAGTGCCACTTTTACACAAGAGAGCAGCTTGATGCCGCTTGTTCAGATACCATTATCCCAATCGAGAGTGTTCAGACTCAGACTGAGAAGACACCTGGAGCCCGATGCCTCACCTTCGATGGTGTGACAGAAACCACATAATTGTCTGGGGATATGCCAAATTAAATTGAATCATCCATCAAATTTTGTTGGCACATACCACAGCAAAAATGCTATGAATGGAGTGCAAAAAGCCCATGGGCACCTTCTTGAATTCTCCACACTCCATGTCTGAGTTCCACAGAGAAGGTGTTGTAGGAAACTGTAGACATTACATTTACATTTATGCATTTGGCAGATGCGTTTATCCAAAATGCCTTACAGTGCACTTATTACAGGGACAATCCCTCCGGAGCAACCTGGAGTTAAGTGCCTTGCTCAAGGACACAATGATGGTGGCCGTGGGGAACGAACCAGCGACCTTCTGATTAACAGTTATGTGCTTTAGCCAACTACGCCACCACCACTCTAAAAAGGGTTCAAAAAGAACACCTACCACAAACAAAGTGTCTTAATGCTCATGCATTTGCAGAGAATACTTAGTGCATCATTGAATGTCTCTTCAGCATGGGGGCTTGGCATAAAAGACAGCAGTTGTTCACGAAATACACCTGCGATTATTCTGTCCTGAAAAGGATGTTTATAACACAAGTTTTTGCATCTGTTTGTTTTGTATGCCAATGAAAATATCCACAATATTTTATCAAGAGGGTTACCAATCCTCTTTTGTAAATATAAGGATACACTTCATCGGACACCCAGGGGTCAGAAGGTCTTCTGCTGAACATCTTAGGTGAAAAAGGGAAGGGAAGATGTCTCTGTCCACTGAACTCACGCGATCCACAGAGGGAGAGATACGTACATGCCTCTGAAGAATTTCTGAAGAGGATGTCTTCTGATCCACCTTTTATATGCGCGCTGAGCATGGATGGTGGGACTTCGAAAGACATCTGCCAATGAATCTGGAGTGATGGAAAACTATTCAGAGAGATTGGGTCTCTCAGGAGTGAACCCTTGTGTCAGTTCATTGACGTAACGTTGAGTGAATGTCTTGAAAGGGAACTACACCTACGTTACTCTGAAAAGACACCTGTGGGAAATTGAGAGGAACTGTCTTGCAGATTAGCTTGTGGGTAATTGATACATGCACTGAAAATCACATTGACAAAATAATTTCCAACATTTATTGCACATGCTATTCAGTTGTATAATTTGTAATCTTATGCATTGGAAATAATACATTTTAGGTTTGATTTTACAGCATATGTGAAATGATCTCCCAATAGATTTTGTCTTATTTCAATTAGGAAATCACAGAGTGTCAAAATGAAGACACCTACAAGAAGTTTTTGAGGATTATTTTATCAGAGACAATACAGCATGGAGAAAGAGAGAAAGAAAAAGTCTGTGTGTATGTATAACTAACAGAGAGAAAAAACGTTAAAAAAAGTGGGAACATATTTTCAAGATGAGATTAAATGGAGTTCTGTTGAACTGCAACACTGACCAAAGCAATCCGTTGGAGTTATTAAGCCACTGATATTAAAAGTTGAGGAGTCCCAGTAAGAACCTCACAAAGAGGCTCAACATGACAAAGGATTGAGCCTCAACTGCACTGTGGTCATGGATTAAGAGTGGAAGGGAATATAGAGAGTTTCTGAAAAGGGAGACAGAAAGAGAACGCAAAAGATGGTGAAGGAAAGAGAAAAGAGAAAGAGAAAAAAATCAAAGTGAGGATAAATCCCTGAGCTGATGCATCTAGCTGTGAGGATGTCAGATAAGACCAGTTGTGGAGTTCCAGCTAATTCCTAAAAGTGTGAGCAGCAGGCCACTGAAGCAGGGGCAATCCAATGAGATAAACGCTGAAAATAGAATATGCACTAAATCCCATTTACGCTATACAAACTAGCAGCCTTTTTAAAGAGCCGTGACATCCATTCCCACAACCACTGTTTCCTGTAATTCCCAAGTCTGGAGTCACAGAGTGGCTGAGGTTAAAATATACACAGTTATGTGTATAGATATGCTGCAGGAATTACATTCTTATTGAAGTTTATAAATATCATAATCTAAACACTCTCCAAGCATCAAAAGCAAGAAAAAATTGGTTATAATAAAAGTTTCTTACCAGATGGCTGATAACTTTTTTTAGGACCTTGAATTTTAAGAATGAAAGTCTGACCCTGTGTGATGTAACTGACTATAGTACATAAAATCAAAGATGTACAAGCCACATTTGACCACCTAATGTAGGGAAATATATGCAAGGTAAATGACACCTGAGCAGATTAGAAAACTGCTTTACATACTCCACCATTCAATATGTGATACAATAGGCCCGTTGTGTCTGCTAATAATTTATATGCAGGGAATTTAGCTCAATAAGGGAATTAGTGTTTGATTTGTGGAATATTAAAAGAATCAACGTTTACGTCTGATCAAAGTCTTTGCCAGCGATGAGTTTATCAGAATGTAAGATTAATTTGTACAGTAATACTACTTTCATGGCCATTGAAAATAATATCACAAATAGATTGAAATACTTTTTACGAGCATGTAGCTTAGGATCGATAGACCTCAACGAACCGATATAATTTAATCAAATACACAATCAACTTCTCTTTGAATACAAATAAGATTTTATTAACTAATCTACAACAAACAACTAAACTAACCCACAGACAAACAAACATAAACACGGGTTAGTAAGTGAGCTTTGACAGAATGGAATGGAAAATTATCTGTTAGATAAAAACTTCGAGTCTGTAACTTATCTTGAACAAACCCTGAGAACTTAATTTATTATGGCGTGATTTGCGATCGGGTTACTCAAATTATATTAAAGAAAGCCTGGAGGTCTGTATTTGTGTTGTGCTGTGTTGTGTTACGTGCGTTGTTTGGTGTGTGGAGTTCTTGAAGTCCTTTGAAGTCCCTTGGCTTGGTTCAGTTCAAGGAGGCCTTTGTTTGGTTCGATGGAAGGGTGATGGAATGACCTGGCAGAGCCCTGGAGGCGAGGACTCCTGCAAGGGAGAACTCTGGACTTCCCAGGACAGAGGTTAAAGTGTGTGAAGGCCGTAGAGCAGAGAAGAGTGAAGGGGGTTGTCCAGGCTGGTCTTTAAACCCATTCGATTTGTTCAAACACCAAAGAGGCTTTAAGCCAATCAGAGGCCCTGAAGGTGATTTATGAGTTTTGTTCTCAAAAAGGTGAACATTTTAATCATGAATTTCATAAGAAAACTATAACTGCAAATAGCCCGAATATACATCACACCAAAATTCTGGATTTTAAGCAACAATCAATTACATACCAAACACTTATTAAATTATAGTTATAATTCTGTTATATGCATGATAAAACTTCCTACTAATCTACTTTGTTAGTTTTAAAATGGATAATACATTACGCATTATGAAAAACATAATAGTCAGGGTTATCATCTGTATAGGATGCATTTGGCCATATTTTTTGTATAATCCTACAAATGGCTGTATAGTACAGTATATACAGTACTATGCATATACATGTATAGATTTAAACTATAATTATAATTGGCCATAAATCTTTAAAAAATATAGTTACATGGCCAGTAAAAAATATTTTTGGACAGTAATTTTCTCAATTCACCCACCATTGTCAGGGGTTGCAAAAATATATTTTGGATCCTGTACACAATTAAATTTAAGGACGCACTCTGTGAGGCAAAGTGAGGTGAAGCATGGCTTAACATGTTGATAAAATACAATGGGTTTTTCACCCTGGGGAAAAAGAGAGAATGGTTTATGTATCAGAGAATGAGAGGTCACTGTTTTGGCGATGTATAATGAAAGTTCAGCGGTCAATATAAAGATTCAGCCTGCAGGAACCAAGAGGTTCATGAGTGCTGTCTCTGACACGTCTCTCTTAGTAAGTGCACGGCAGTTTTTTTGTTTTTTTTGTGACAGTCTGAACAGAATATTTTCAAATAACAGGAGATGCCATAACCATTGCGTTTAAATATGCGTGTTAAGTTGAAGTTCAGTTTAGAAGATGCTGCACTGTGTTCAATTTAACTGCGCTCTGTCTAGCTGTTTGAAACACTCGCCTGGTGTGTAAGTGTGTGTGTGTGTGTGTGTGTGTGTGTGTGTGTGTGTGTGAGAGAGAGAGAGAGAGAGAGAGAGAGAGAGAGAGAGAGAGAGCATGCATTTATCACTTTGTGTGGACCAACTGTCCCCATAAGGATAGTAAAACCCGACATTTTTGACATTGTGGGGACAGTTTGTCAGTCCCCATGAGGAAAACAGCCTATAAATCATACTAAAATATGTTTTCTGAAAATGTAAAAATGCAAAAAGTTTTCTGAGGGTTTGGTTTAGGGGTAGGGTTAGGGGATAGAATATAAAGTTTGTACAGTATAAAAAACCATTATGTCTATGGAAAGTCCCCATAAAACATAGAAACCCAACGTGTGTGTGTGTGTGTGTGTGTGTGTGTGTGTGTGTGTGTGTTTTGTGTGTGTATGTTTATGTGGTTTACAAGGACAATATTCTTTATTGATTGAGTAAATTACGGTACTAGCAAAGAAGTCGATAAGGATACATTGCCTTGGAGCCCTTCTCTCTTTCTACGCGACCGTCGATAATGCAATCAATTAATCAAGTCAGATGAAGAGGCATGTGGTGAGGTAAACAAAACTGGTATCTTAAATTGTGCTCTTTTCGGTCATTAGGCCAATACAATGTCGTTACATCACACAGTTTAATATAGTAAATAGTAAACATGAAAAAAAAATTATAAACTCTTATATAGTATATTAGATATATATATATAGTATATATAAAATAGTTGTACAGAAGATTGCATAATAAAAATATGATCCATCATATTTTGTCATTATGTTAAGATTCGCTGCCCAACTCTGAAAGAATGTGCACAACCCGTGCGTGTCTCTCTCTGTTCTTCCTTCAGGTTGCCATAGTAAATTTAGTGCACTCTAAATGCACACCAGTTTTATTTTTGTGAATGTCTGAACAGTATATTTTCAAATAACAGGAGATGCCATAACCATTGTGTTTTAATATGTGTGTTAATGTCACGATTCCCTGTTGTCTGCCCTGTGTTTCTCCCTTGCCATCTGTCCCGGACTACACTTCCCATAATTCCCTGCCCTCATCACTGCCAGCTGTTCCTTCATTGTCCTCACCTGTGGTTCATTTAGTCATCATCCCGTGTGTATTTAAAGCCCTGTTGTTTTATCAGTCTTTGTCAGTTGTTAAATGTAATGTATGTCTTTGACTGTATTCCTGCCCGTGCCCTTCGTGGATGTTTCTCTTGTTCCCTGTGTTTTTAGTTACCCTGTTCATCTTTTGTGTTTCCATTAAAAAAAATCTGCATTTAGATCCTCACTCCTCGTCTGCCCTCGTTACAGAATGAACCACAGGTGGGGACAATGAAGGAACAGCTGGCAGTGATGAGGGCAGGGAATTATGGGAAGTGTAGTCTGGGACAGATGGCAAGGGAGAAACACAGGGCAGACAACAGTGAATCGTGACAGTTAAGTTGAAGTTCAGTTTTGAAGATGCTGCACTGTGTTCAATTTAACTGCGCTCTATCTGGCTGTTTGAAACACTCGCCTGGTGTGTATATGTAAGTGTGTGTGTCCAAATGTCCGCTCTTGTGAGGAAAGCTGCTATGCTCTGTATTATTGTTGCTGTGATTCATGAAGCGTTCCATTCAACTCGGAGAGCCTGAATTTCCACCTTTCAACTGAGGAAAGTGCAATGGAATGACATTTTACATCGGATATCTAACTTGGAAACTCGAGCGGAAATCTTCATTCATTTCATCGAGATGCAGGTGTGTGTTACTTCGTGCAAGACAGGGAGGTTTAGTAAGTGACAATCATTCACTTTATCAAATAATATCCATTAACGAGTCAAAGTTCTTACATTAAATGATAAAGCGTGTTTAGCAAATGTTTTATAGAGACAGGTGTTTATATAAACATGGTTAATTACACTCTCTTTGTTTTAATTATTGTAACGATAGCATTGCAGCGTCGTATCAGTTTGTTTGTCATAAGAAACTGAGTCTCTGATAATCAATGTACCCTCAAAGTCACAACGTAATCAATCGCAAAATTAAAAATAAGCTCCCTCTTTGACACTTGTTTAGTTGTCAGGTAATTGTCACTGGATTTTGAATTAAGTGAAAAGTCAATGATGTATGATCACTGTCGATCATCGTTTTCATGTACCTGAGTACTCGTGCCCATCCCTAATGTCCACATTAGCAATCGCATTTTCTCAAAAAAATACAGAATCAAACCAATTGTACATACAGTGCATAGTGAATAACACACTTAATTATAGCACACATGGCGCGCTTGTGAAGTTGCACTCACACACTCCAGCGTGGATCCAGCGTGAGCAACATTCTCCTGACAGTTTAAATAGCCTGGAATGCCTGCTTGGATTGTCACAGAGGGACCGTCATGAAAAATTTGGGGTCACTTGACTGAAATGTTTCTCATAATCTTAAAAACCTTTTTATTTGAAGGCATATGCTTAAATGTATGAAATTAGTTTTGTAGACAAAAAATATAATTGTGCCAACATATGATTTTTTTTTTAATTACAAAACTAAAATTTAATTTAAAAATTTTTTTAAATGGATGACTTGGACCGAATAATAAAGAAATTAGCTAATAAGTGCCCAGTATTGATGGGAACTCCTTCAATACTGTTTAAAACGCATCCCAGGGTGAAACCTCAAGAAACTGGTTGAGAAAATGTCAAGAGTTCATGTCTGCAAATTCTGTGCAAAGGGTGGCTACTTTGAAGATGCTAAAGTATAACATAGTTTTGATATATTTTGGATGTTTCACAACACAATTCCTATAGTTCAATTTCTGTTCTTCCATAGTTTTGATGACTTTACTATTATCCTTAAATGTGAAAATTAATAATAAAGAATGAGTAAGTGACCCAAAACTTTTGACCGGTAGTTTAGATGACCCTAAAGCTTATGGATATGGACTTAAAAGCAGCAAAACTTCTTTTTGATTTCACAGGGTTTTAAAGAGACATTCGATAAATTCGGCATTCCCCTGTAGGAAGAGAAACCAAGGGCCCTCCCACATTTGGAATTCCTAGGACTCACGTTAGACTCCATTCGCATGCAAGCTTCTCTCCCCATACATAATCAGAACAGATTCATTACACATGCTACCACCCCCTATCAAATGGATATACTACTTCCCTGATGAATGACCTCAATTCACTAAGAAAATGATCCCTCAAGGTTCTGTAAGCAATTTTAGCCATAATAGAATTTCCACAAGCTGAACCGTTGGATTCTTCCAACCCATACTCCAAGATACCAAATGAGCTTACTGAAACCCCAACATAAGCAGAATGAAAAAAGGACATATATATATGTTAAATGTAATGTATGTCTTTGACTGTGTTCCTGCCCGTGCCATATATATATATATATATATATAAAAATTCCCAGAGTCAGGGCCTGAAGCTTCAACTGTCCCAGAGCCAGCACCTGAAGGGGCCTCTGCCTTTCCCAGAGTCAGCACCTGAAGTTTCTGCTGTCACCTTGTAAATAAACTGCACATGGGTTCTACCTTATCTATGTCATCTTGTCTCATCTTCGCCTGCTCCTGCTTTGCCAATGTTTTACAGTGTATCATCTGAAGAAGACTGTCACCCAGGTACAAAACCAACTGATTAACAATGATAGTGAGGCAGTTTAGTCTTCTTTCCTGTGTTTTATGGTTAATTTCTTTCTATAAAATGTATGAAATTTGCATTGCTTCTCTAAATGTGAATGGAGTAAAAAAAAAAGAGTAGAAATATATAAATAGTTAATGAGAAAATAATTGATGCGTTATTTGTGCAAGAAAAAAATAAAGTGATGACAAAAATGCTGCTGAGTGGATTAAAGAATAGGACGGTTTATAATTCTTAAGTCATAACACATCCCTTAGTGGAGGAGTTGCTAAAAATTTTGTTCATAGACAGTTAAACAGGAGGAGGTCCTAAAAGGAAGACTTCTGAGAGTTATTGTAGTTTGTTTGTTTTTGTTTATGTGTGTTTATGCCTCAACTTTACCAATGCAATGAGTTTTTTTAGATACAATTTGTACAACTTTAGAAGGGTGTAATAGTATATCTAATAGTAATAAAGAATATCTTTTTCTGGGTGGAGATTTTAACTGTGCAGGAAGAAATATAGACAGGAATCGCATCAGCCACATATGCACACTTACAGATGACTCACTCAACTGATTGAAACACATGAGTTATGTGATGTATGGAGAAACTTTCCTAAATATTCAAAACAATATACATGGGTGCATGCTCATTATCAAGGTTAGACAGGTTTAAAGTTTTTAAACATCAACTGGGGTTTTTAGTTTTTTTTTTTAAATGCATTATTTCTCCAGTTGGATTTTTAGATCACAGCTTAGCAGGGTGCATAATTACTCTTAATTCTATTAAACCAGATAGTACTGAGCCCCTACATGGTAAAGGTAGTGGGGGGAAATTATTTGGGTGAGGGAAAAGAAATATGCAAATGCTTTCTCATTCTCTCGCAAAACACCACATTCACCCGAGAATTTTTAGAGTGCTCTCGCAAAACTTGTGCATTTTCTTGCTAATTATTTTGCGTTCTCTCGCAAAATGTGCATTTTCTGCTAGCTCTCCTATGAGTATTCCAGCTTTTAAGTTCAACAAGAAGAGAAAGCCAGTGCAATGAAAGAGTGAAGCACAAAAGTCAATACGTGCACAAATCATAATCTTCAATTTATGAATGCGTGAAAAAGACAACAGTTAAAATTACAATAAATGGGAGTGGTCTAATTGAAATGGAGTGCTGATGTTGTTTCACAAATTGTCTTAAAAAATCTAGTAAAAGGACTATTCCTAGTTAACTTTACTTAAGCCACATAAGTACATTTACTGTCAAATAAATACATTTATTAAGATTTTCTAAGGCAATCGGTTTACAAGCTTTTTTAAGTAAGGTTAACTTATTGGATTTTACAGTATTAAATCCTGGTATAAACCAAGAATATTTTTGTTTTCCATTGTTTTATGCACTGTTTTAGGTTTATGCCTTTGTTTGACATTTTAAATAGTCTTTTTATTGTTTTAATTACAAATATTTATTTTGGGTTTTAAATATGTTGAAAGACGAGGAGAATGTTAAAATCAAAAATGTCTATATATATATATATATATATATATATATATATATATATATATATCAGTAGAAAGTTCCAGATTGAACAGAGAGGTGATCATGATGTTGTAAATGTATTTACTGCTATGATAAAATCCAGAATTTTAGTCAATTTTTTTTTTTTTTTTTTTTTAAACAATGAACAATCATATATTCTTTGATGGTGTATGGTGTCACGGAGGAGCTTTGTGCACTGTTGTGAATTATTAACTTATTTTTGCACATTGTTGTTTTTTTAACTCTTTTGAATTTATCAGCCTATTTATTGTGAACCATTGTTTATAGACTGATTGTGTTTAAATCTATAGTAATAATTTTTTTTATTCTCTCTCTCTCTCATTTAAACAATCTTTTTTCTTCATCATGTCCCCTATTCCTCATTCTTTCCCAGCAAAACAAGACTGCTCCACTAGAACAATCAGGTCATACTATCTTAAGTTTGCTTTCTTTTCAATCAGTCCAAGCTGTGGTTTGGAACATACTAACCAGCTCAACACAGGGATGGCTGCATATAACCTAATCATTTCAATAAACCTTTGCAAGGTTGTATAAATTACCATTTGATAAGATCAGAGCACCTTGTAGTTTATATTTTCACACAGTCATTGTTTGGGATTTACAACCTCCTTCTTACTACTTAGTGAACTGAGCATAGCCATGGTCTCTAACATGTTGTCTCAATCTCTCTCTCTACAGTAGATTTTTATTCAGAGTGCAGAAGAACTACATAAACTTCAAGGCTTTTTTTTTTTTTTTTTTACAGTTCTTTCAATGTTTACTCAAGCCTCCATTCAAAGTTTGTTGAACATTCATGTTCTGTTTTTATTGCCATTCTAAAGAACAATATAGCGAGAATATGGTGTGTAGGAAAATGGAAAAATAGTATTATCAGGTATATTGATTTAAGCATTTGCATAAGCCTTTATTTAAATGAATACTTCACTCACCCTCATGCCATCCTAGATGTGTATGACTTTCTTTCTTCTGCAGAACACAAATGAGCTCTGTAGGTTAATGCAACCTATCCAATCCATTCAATGCAAGTGAATGGTGACCAAAACTATGAAGCTCCAAAAGCACATTAAGGCATCATAAAATTAATCCATATGATTCCAGAGGCTTAACACATGTCTTCTGAAGTGATCCAAATGGTTTTGGACTACAGACCAAAATATAATTTCCATTGCAGTCTATAGGCATGATCATGATTTCAAGCTCAACACTTGAAGCATGTGCAGAGAACTATTGAGCTAGCAAGTGTACTTGAGCTGAAATCATGATTGCCAAGATTTCTGATGTCAAGATTTGTAGTGAAAGGGGGGTTATATTTTAGTCTGATCTCACCGAAACCATTTGGATCACTTCAGAAGACATAAAACATTTTCATAAAAGTATTATCAACATTAAAACTTCGAAGCTTACTACAAAAGTACATATGGGCTTTTCTACAGAAAGCATCCACCTGATAATCGGTCAACTTGTCATCAATGACAGTGCCAAGATATCTGTAGTGCTGCACAAACTCAACAGCCTGATCATTAAACACTACAGGGGATATAACCGTTGGGTTCCTTCTAAAATCTATGGTCATCTCTTTAGTTTTAGATACATTTATGTCCAAAAAGGACACCTTACACCAATCTGTGAATTCTTTCACTACAGGGCCATGATCAGGTTCATCGCTACTGAGGAGACACGATCACCGAATCATCGGCAAACTTCATGAGATGACTCCTCACATATTGACTTTGGCACTCGTTAGTGCATAGCACAAATAAAAGAGGCGAGAGGACGCACCCCTGGGCGATCCGGTAGAGGAGAAAATAACATCTGATGCAACACCATTTACCTTCACACGTTGCAACCTTCCAGTTAAAAAATCCATCTGCCAACATATCAGGCCAAGATCAATGTTGCTTAGCCTATCTGCTAAGATATGAGACTGGATCCAATTAAAAGCTGGGCGAAATCAATAAAAACTAATTGTACAAAAGTCTTTGCACCCTCAAGGTGTGATTGAATCATATTTAATAGGGTGCCCGTTGCATCGTCAACACCCTGTGCCTGATCTGTAGGCAAATTGGAACGAGTCCAAATTTGCCTGCACTGTATTTAGAAGAGCATTCTTCACAATCTTCTCAAATGATTTTATAATAATGGAGGTAAGTACTACAGGCCTGTAGTCATTGGGTGACTTTGGAACATTATTTTTTGGCACAGGTAGGATGATGGACAAAAGACAAGGAGCCCTATGTACATGGAGTGACAACTTAAAGATAAAACAGAGTATATCTGCCAACTGTTCGGCACAATTTTTAAGAATGTGACCTCCAATACCATCAGGACCAGGACTTTTCCTTTCTTTAATGCCACAGAAAAGTTTCAGGGCCTTGCCCTTTTCAACATGTACAATATTCTGTTCAGGAACAGTATTTTTGAAAACTGACAGTTTCTGAAATCATGAACATTAAAACAATTATATAAAAATTTCAGTTTATTAGATAGGTCAAGGTCAAGCTTGCCATCAAAGGAAATTTGACATTTCTTAAACAGCATCCCCATCATTGATTTTACACCTTGTATGGACCTGCAGAACTGTAATAATTGTTTTTATTCAGCAGAAGAAAGAAAGTCATCCACATCTGAGATGGCATTAGGAGGAAATCATGAGAGAATTTTCATTTTTGGGTGAACTATTCTTCTAAGGCTATTTTTAATTTGGACAATCTTTGATTCGATCAGAAGCTGGTTTTAGCCGAATTTTGTGTCAGAGAACATAGTCTTAGTTCTTGTTTAAAAGCCTTAGAATGAACAGCTGGTTTGAATTAAATTATAAGGTATTGTTGAAGCTAAATATAAAACAGCTGATTAGATCCACCAACATTTTGCTCCTCTTATCTGTTCTTCTCCAGAGTAAATGGTGAAAAATAAGGAAAAGTGCAGTGCAATATTACCCAGCATCCTCCTGTTCATTTAACATGACCGGAATTAAAACACAACACATTCACTGCATTGAATAACACTTACCTCATCGGGAGAGAACAGTTAATAAACCAACAGAGCAGAGAGATGGAGAGTGGAGTACTGCAGAGGAGTTAATAGTAAGAGCTGTAAAGAGCACTTTAAAAGTAACAAAGGCTTCAATATGAAAAAATGATAACAGATTTTCTCCTTTTCTTTTGTTAATCCTATAGCTCCAGGAGAATGCACAAGAAATCTGAGATGCATGGCTGTAATCTAGGCCATTTGTTGAGATTTCAGCCAATATGGCTGCCATTTACACACCACCATGGAGTTAAAACTGTATACTCTATTCCCCGATGAACTACTGGCTGCTTAAAATTCAATAACCAGGGTCTTCCGAGCCCACATCCTTTCATGAATTTCCATGTGGTTTATGCTACTTTGGGATAGTGATCCAGCATAATCATGTTGCTCACCAGCAACCAGGGCCGGCCTGCAGGTTTGTGGGGCTATAAGTGAGATAATAAAAATGGGCCCGACTGATGTAAACTTGTAATAATAATGTAATCCTACACTTTAAAAAGTGGGAACACAAATGCATGAATATAAAAAAAAACTCCATAAATGTAAAAAACTTTATAACACATATATACATACATATAATACACATACACTTTGTGTGTTGTTTGGGTGCAAAGCATCTTTGCGTCTGAAAAAATCTCAACAATTCTCTATATGTTCCCTTTAACTCCAAATCAGCATCCCCCAGATCTCCTCCTCCCATGTAACTTGTAATAGTGCATCCAACTGGTGACAGTTTATGTCAGTCAAGGTTTCTGACCCCTGCTCTTCTCTGACTCACTGTAATGAAAAACAATTGTCCCTCAATGATGGGCCATGGAAGAGCCTGAGCCAGACAATCAAGCAGAATCAATGTGTCCAGAGCATACTCATTACCTTCACTCCAAACACACAAACACTGCACTTTCACAGGACGGGCAAACTATTTGGAGACAGGGCGTCTGGAACAAGGTTTTTGGGATAGAAAAGGTTAGGAAGAAGAGAACGGGATTTGGACGGGGGGACAGCTGGTGGGGAATAATACTAGATGAGAAATGCGGATGCAAGGAAAGATTTGTTTCCTGTCAAACAGAGACCATCCAACAAACTGCCAATTTTATATAGATCACATGTGGATCTGGCCACATTGTAGATGCTAAATGGAAAAAAAAGAAAGTGTGTGTGTGTGTGTGTGTGTGTGTGTGTGTGTGTGTGTGTGTGTGTGTGTGTGTGTGTGTGTGTGTGTGTGTAGACTGATTAAGCAGGTGTGCCAGCACTCCAGGTAGTGACCTAAAATTTTTTGGGGATGAATTGTACTGGAAATAGAGAGAGAGTGAGCGAGTCTCTGATCTGATGGTATCAGGGTGCAGACTAGGACATCACTCAGCTCAAACACCCAGCTGCGAACTGCCAGAGAGCCAGCGATCTGAGTCAGCTTGTATCTGGCACACATAGTGTACATGCACACACACTTGCTCCTTACACCACACACTGGTTTATGTTCTCTCTCTATATCTCTACAGGCTGTTTTGAGCTTGGAAATTCTCAAAATCTGCTTTCATGTATTGTCAGTCTGTTCTTTCTCAAAGGAATTTTTTACCCAGTTCACCCATAATTCACTCAAAAATGAAAATTCTGTTATCATTTATTCACACTCATGTTGTAACATACTTAAATTAATTACTAACTTTTGTTGTGAGTTTTTGAAGAATATACTGCCACTCTTTTTTATACAATGTAAGTGAATGGGTACTGGGGGTGTCAAGCTCCAAAGTGTCAAAGAAGCACCATTAAATTAAAATTTGTTAATCCGACTAATCCGCGATGTCCATGGCACCTAGTACTGCCATATTTGGTTTGAGAACTACAGAGAGGAGTATATTTCTGAACTACAGAGAGGAGTATATAAGTGAGTAAAAACTTAATTTTTGTTCTGTTCCTCACTCAAAGCTATCATATGGCTTCAGAAGACTTAGAATATAGAGCATGACAGGTATGGGCCTCTTTAGGTTTATTTTATGGTGTTTTTTTTGTATCATTTTGGAGCTTGACAGCCCCAGTCCCCATTCACATTAATTATATGCAAGAGTGGCCAGGAATTTCTTCATATGTGTTCTTTGGAAGAGAGAAGGTCTTGTTTGGAACAACATGATGGTGATTAAACAGGGGTGTATAGTAACTGAGTAAATACTTATGCATACTTATGATAACAGTTAAGATTTTTAGATTTGTACTTTATTCGAGTGCAATTTAAACTAATATTTGTAGTTTTACTTAATTACATTTCAAAGGAAAAAAGTAGTAATTTTTACTCTTACAATTTTATTTAAACTTGAAAAGTACTCATTACATTTTTGCAGATCATTTAATTAATGTTACTGGACTTTTACTGCATCCAAGAAATGACAGATGACAGACCAGAGGTAGAATATGTAGAAATATTTGTGTGTGTTGCGTCCCATGTTTGTTGTGTGCATTATTGCTATGTGGTTTTGCTCTTTGTCTGTGTGTGTGTGAGCAGGGCTGGACTGGCAATCCGGTGGGTCAACGCACTTTGGGACCGATCAGGGGCCAGCAGGAGAACCAAGCGGGCCAGTGGGTCGGCCGCAAAACGTGCCGAATGGGCCGCGATAACCAAAAATGAGCCGCCGCATTATGCAGAATGGAGCACAAAATGGTGCCGCAATATGCAGAAAAGGACAGCAAGAATCGTCAACTCTTCCGGAGCCAAAAGCTGGAGAAGTCCGACCGCCCGCTTGCCTTCGCCCAACATCTCACGGACGCATCCCGGAGATGGCTGCTGGTGGAGAACCGCAACATCGAGGGAATCATCAACTAAGTGGTACTGGAACAGCTTGTACATCGACTGCCAAGAGGGATGTCAAGGGAGGTCCTCACCAAGCATTGGTGGACACAGGTTGCAATAAAATCACCATCCATCAACGCTTGGTTCAACCTGAGGCTTTGGGCACAGCTAAAACGGTGAGGGTGAAGTGTGTGCACGGGGATATTCACAAGTATCCTGTGGTGACTATTGTGATTCAATTCCGGGGAAAAAAGCATAGTGTGGAGACTGCGGTTAGTTCCCGCCTCACCCAAATTTATTGAAGGGAATTTGCACGGATGGGTCCTGCACTAAAATAGGGAAATGTGAAATATACAATGCTCTGGCAGGGGAGGCGGAGCTGGGGCCATCCGCGACAGCTCCACGTCAGATTCCCGAGGGGGTGGGGGGCAGCCGAAACCCTCAAGCACGCCTTTGACCAAGTGAGAGTGATCGATGGTAAACAACTCCAGCCGGACATCGCCTTTTCATACCCCTATTTTGCTATTTTATAAATGAGCGGTTGTATAGAGTGAAGCAGGATGCTCAAGCAAAAGAAAATACATCCCAGCTCTTGATACCATGAAGCCTTCAGGAAATGGTGTTCCAGATGGCTCATTATAATCCCATGGCGTGTCACTTAGGAGAAAGAAAAACACTGAACCATCTAATAGCCCGTTTTTATTGCCAGCGATGTCCGTAGGTGGTGTGCGGCCGCGAATGTCAGATGGTTAACCCACCTGCCACCCTAAAAGCACCGTTGCAACCCCTTCCATTGATCGAGGTCCCCTTCGAAAGAATTGGAATGGACCTCGTCGGGCCATTAGAGCGGTCAGCACGTGGGCATCACTTTGCATTGGTTTGCATTGGTGTGGAACATTGGTAGACTATGCAACACGATATCTGGAAGCAGTGCCTCTGAGCAACATCTCAGCATGCAGTGTTGCGGAGACACTCTTCAAAATAATCTCCCAGGTGCGGATCCCGAAAGAAATACTCACTGATCAGGGCACCACCTTTATGTCACGAACACTACGAGAGCTTTACGAATTATTGGCATTTACCATCCACAAACAGATGGCCTGGTGGAACGATTTAATAAAACCCTTAAAAACATGATCCGTAAATTTGTGCATGACGATGCTAGAAATTGGGATAAATGGCTCAACCCCCTGTTATTCGCAGAACGAGAGGTCCCGCAAACCTCCACTGGCTTCTCCCCATTTGAGCTGCTGTATGGGCAGCGCCCACATGGTGTGCTTGATGTCTTTCATGAAGACTGGGAGGAGGGACCTTCAAATAGTAAGAATGAAATTCAATAAATTCTTAGAGCAAAACTCCACACTTTGGGCAACTAACACAGGACAATTTGCTCCAAGCTCAAGAATGACAGCACCGACTGTATGACAGGGGAACTCAACTAAGGAAATTTCCACCGGCAGTGCTTCAATTGCTTCCCACATTGAGCTCTAAACTACTCGCCAAGTGGCAAGGACCCGTTGAGATCACAAGACAAGTTAAACGAACCAATAGAAGGGGCGCATTTCAAATATACCAAATATAACTGGTCCCTGTGATGGTGGCTACGGTAGTTCCGGAGAGGGCGGAGCTCGGGCCTACGTAGCCACCCCTACCGATTACCCGAGGACAAAAAGAAAATAGTTCGGGAAGAATTGGATGCAATGCTTGATATGGGGTAATAGGGGAATCCCACAGCGATTGGTCCAGCCCAGTTGTTCTAGTGCCTAAGATCGACAGGTATAGAAAAGTCAAAGTTGTGTCTAAATTTGACGCGTACCCAATGCCTTGTGTTGATGAGTTGCTCATTCGGTTAGACACTGCTCGATATTATTCTACATTGGATTTGATGAAGGGTTATTGGCAGATCCCCTTGTCACCAATTTCCTGTGAAAAAACAGCCTTCTCCACACCATTTGAATTACACCAATTTGTGACACTTCCGTTATGTTACGCCGCTGCCTATCTAGATGACATAATCATTTACAGTAATGATTGCCAGCTGCACATGCAGCATCTGAGGGTTGTTCTGAGATCACCGCAAAGAGCAGGACTCACAGCAAACCCAAAGAAGTGCGCGATTGGGTGGGTGGAGGTACGGTATCTGGGGTTCCACTTGGGCTACAGGCAGGTGCGCCCCCAAATTGATAAGATGGCGGAAAAGCAATTGCTTTTACGTTCGCCCAATTTCTCTCTCACTTTTGTTTTAAAGACGGACTCTTCAGACATAGGGCTGGGGATCGTATTCTCGCTGGTGGTGGAGGGGGAGGAGCGCCCGGAGCTCTCATTGAGGGAAATTATGTACAGCACAGTAGAAAAAGAATGTCTTACCATCAAGTGGGCGGTCCTCACTCTCCAATACTACTTGTTGGGGTGGGCCTTCACCCCACCAACGCACAGATTACCCGTTTAAATCTGGCTCTTCAGCCATTTAAGTTCAAGGTGGTCCACAGACCAGGAGCACAGATGGCTACCACCGATGTCCTTCTCCCCGTCTTGAGAAGGACAGTGGGGATATGTGACAGTGGGGGTGTGGTCAAGCGTCCATCCTGAGAGAGAGAATGCGGTAAGGGCTCTTCCACCTGAGTTAAATTATGTCTAACACCTGTCTCTAATTATAGTAAGCATGGGGAGAATGGCAAAAAGAGTCTCACTGCCAGCAGACCAGGAGGTGGGGTCTAAAAAGTGTGTTGTGAAGCTGAAAGAGTATTGTGAAGCTAAAGAGAATTTTGAAGTTGTTTTGAAAGTGTGAAGCTGACGTGTTGTGGCGCCCCTGAAAAAACCCAAGTTGCTCCATTAAACTGTTTACTTGAGGAAGAAGCCTGGTTCCCCTGTGTCCTCCCTTTACAATTGCCTACTGGGTCGTTGACGCCATCGCTTTAGCATACCATGCCCAGGACGTGCCACCCCCTTGGGGCTTCAGGCACACTCCACCAGGAGTGTGGCGGCATGCTGGGCCCCGACCAATGGGGCCTCTTTAGCAGACATCAGTAGAGCAGCGGGCTGGGAAACACCCAATAATTTCACGAGGTTCCACAATCTCTGATTGGGTCAGTTCGGCCCGTGTGTTGTCAGGTACGAACAGGTAAGTTTGCGGGACAACTGGCCAGGTGTACTGCTTCTGTATAGTGCCTTTCCCCTCCTGGAGGGGGAGACGTGTGCTTTTTACCCCCAGCATTGTTCACGAGACCGTAGTCCCTGGATGTCCTTCCTCCTTAGCCCTGTGGCAGGCAGATTCATGGAGAAATGCAATGCCGGCCCAGTATGTGTGCAAATAGGCCCTGTACTGAGGTAGGTGCTCCACATGCACTGGTTGCCTCTATGAAACCCAGTGTGATGCATCCTCCGCGAGACAGTTTCCCCGTTGGTAAACCCACGTCTTCCTTGCCACCTGTCGCTGTGTTCTCTGGGCAGGACCTACCATGGGGAATTCTCCACATGCGACACTGCCGACAAGACTCAGTAAGACCATGTGATGCATTTCCACACAATTGCCTCCCCTTCGGGCAGGCTGGGGTCTCCGTGTCTTCCCCTTGGGAATTGACCTGTCGCCAAGGTGCGGGGGACATCCAACACTCGTAGGAGTGTTGGGGGAGGTTACATGATGGCCAGGCGGTCCATCAGGGAATGGAGGTTATGAAATACCAGGACATTATGTAATGCAAATGTTAAACTGAGTTATCCGCTATAGTAAAATTATTTATATGTCATAACATTGTGTGTGGAACAGAGCGAAAAAGTGTTTATGAACTGATAATCTGCCATTTTACTCATGAAATAGAGTGTCTCTAGTGTTTTAGTGTCTCTAGTGTTCATTCCCCCAGGAAATTGCCATGTTACACATAAAAAAATGCCACATAAAAAAATATTTAGCAAAATTTGAAATAATTATTTGAAAGATTGCTAATGCCAGTAAAAAGGCAATTTAACAAACCAATCTAATTTAACAACATCTTCTCTGACATAATCTCCTCTCTTGATTTCATTCTAACTTGGCGACATTGTAATTTTTTTTTAGTACTTAAGTGCAATTTAATGTGAATACTTTTTTACTTATTATCCATACTTTCACTTAAGTATAATTTCTGAGTATCTTTTACACCCCTGTGAGTGAATGATGACAGAATTTTAGTTTGTGTGTGAACTGTTTTTATCCAATTTGAACATACACATACAAAGCAGGCAGATCTGCAGTCATAACTCTTGCAGAAGACCTTTCTTCTGTTGTAAAAGTGCCTACATCAACTGAGGTCCCACTGACATTTCAGAGATGACGAGTGGGTGGAGGACAGTGAGACAGATAGAACGAGAGAATGAGAGCTCCTAACGGCAATTATCATTGCTTTGTCCTTCACATCACAAACACATTGTGCATAATGGAAACTATGGCAACGAGACCAGGTAACACAGAGTGACGGAGGCCAGTATGCGTATGTGCTGCATATAACTGCATCCGTGCACATCATTGGGTTGCTGCATTTCAGAGAAAACAGATAAGATTTAAGATAGTCTTATAAGCCATGATATTCACATTAGAATGAAAGAGAATCAGCCTTAAACTGTTTGAAGTACAAACAGATCTTTCACACTGCTATCTTTGAAATGGCAATAGTAAAACATGCGCTTCAGGGAATGTTAAGAAATCTGACAAGAGAATGTAAAGAAATCTTTACCATGAAACTACTCATGCAAACTGAAAATAACAAATGTCTGCAGTATGATCAGTTTTATTGTTGATCCTAGTTAATTTTGTGTGTTGGTTTGGGAAGTGTTATGTTTCATTACAACACATTACACAATGTATAATAACAATCAAATGCACAGATAAACAAAAAAGTATATTCAATGTAGGGATGCCATGGTGTAAGTTTTTGAAAGGTTAGATTACCATCAGAGAAAATAAATCACGGTTAACTAGTTTTATGATTATTTGCACATTTACTTATGCTACAGCACTGATGTAAAAACTGCATATCATATAACATTTGTCTAAACGTCCAAGTGAATGTATATCTGGGGGATATTTGGATGCTAAGGGAAGCCCTATAATAAGAAAATTGATAAATACACACAAAAAAAAGGGTAGAGATGCTCCAATCTTGGGCACAACACCGCTTATGCACATCCCAATCTTAGTGATGTGCTGAAGTGTAAACAGAGTTCTTCAAAAGTGCGATAATGTAAGATTAGTGTGGGTGCGCATTGTAGTTCACGGCATTAAAACGTTTTTTCTTCTGCACCAGTTTATTAAAGCAATCCATTGTCTGTCAGACACCCCAACAAAAAGAATCTGCAATAGACTCTAAATACTGTTTACAACACTTTAAATAAACCTTTGGACTATGAATAATAACAGAACATTGCTTACAGCATGCAATTTAAAATCCGTTCATGACTCAAATTGACATTTATTGTTGAATCCAGTGAATTTGTATAGAAGCAATACTTTAAATAATGAGTATGATTTAAGACACAACTTTTCAAAGTTTACTCAATGATTGTAACTAGGGATGGGCAAAAGTGCACAAGTACTCAAGTACTAAGGTACTCGGACGTGGCAGCAAGGATCGATTATGCATAATGTGACTTTAATATAATTAAAAATTCAGTGACAATAACCTGATAACTAAACACGAACATGTCCAAGAGAGAGTTTATTTGTAATTTTAGGATTGATTACTGTGACAGGGCGGAGGGCGGGGCCAGGTCGTGATTCTACACACCCGGTCCCTTATCAGGCTAATCAAGACTCAGAGAGGGATAAAGGCCGATTGCTGCCCGTAAATGCTCTCTCTCTCTGCCACACCACCATCCGCAGTCGGCCTTTATCCCTCTCGGAGGCTTGATTAGCCTGATAAGGGACTGGGTGTGTAGAATCACAACCCTGACCCGTGATTTTGAGGGTTACACTGATTGTAAGAGATATCTCATAGCAACCAAACTGATATACGATGCTGCAATGCAATCGTTACGATCATCAAAGAGCGTAATTAACCATGTTTTGATTACCTGTCTCTGCAAAACGTTTGTTAAACATGTTTTATTATCATTTAAATGTAAGAACTTTGACTCATTAATGGATATTACACTGCATGCCCAATTATTAGGCAAATTGTATTCCTCAGGATTTTGTCTTTCTCAGGGGAATATGTAAGTGTGCACAATTATTAGGCAACTATTATTGTGCACAATTATTAGGCAACTATTAGTGTAACTAAATTACAAAAATAATTTCTCCCAAGTCAATTGTTTATTCTCAATTTATAGAGTAGGTGCAACAAATATATGACCAATACAGCCATCCTTCTTTTCAATAACTGCCATGAGCCTTCCAATCATGGAGTCTGTCAGTTTCTTGATCTGTTCATGATCAACTTTTGCTGAAGCAGCAACCACACCCTCCCAAATGCTGTTCAAAGAGGTGTATTGTATTTCCCTCACAAATCTCACGTTTGAGAAGGGCCCACAAGTTCTCAGTAGGATTTAAATCAGGTGAAGAAGGGGGCCAATTCATTACACTGTACCCTGTACCACTGCTTGAAGAATGCACTTTCCAGAAACTGGTATTAGTTTTGGGAGTTGAGTTTCAGTCCATCTTCAACTTGAAAAGATCCAACTACCTCATCCTTAATGACAGCAGCCCATACCAGTACCCCTCCTCCACCTTGCTGGCACCTGACTCGAAGTGGTGCCCTGTGTCCATTAGTGATCCAGCCACAGGCCCATCCATCTGGTCCATGAAGGGTCACTCTCATTTAATTTGTCCATAAAACCTTTGAAAAATCTATCTTTGCCCAATCTTGACTCTTCAACTTGTGAATATATTCAGTGTTGGTCGTGTTTCAGCCTTCTTGACCTTGGCCATGTCTCTGAGCACTTGGCATCTTGTACTTCTGGACACTCCAGGTAGGTTGCAGATCTGGAATATGGTGGTACTGGAGGATAATGGGTTCCTGGTAGCTTCACGTATAATTCTTCTCAAGTCTTTTGTAGTTCATTTGCGCCTTTTCTTCTTCATGAGTTTTTGTGCCCCCGTTGACTATTCGCAACAAAACGTATAATTGTCCGGTGGTCACGCATCAATAGTTTAGCTAATTCAAGGGTGTTGCATCTGTCTGAAAGTCATTTTACAATATTTTTCTTTTCAGTGCCAGTTAAATCTTTTTTTTGGTCCATTTTACCTGAGGTAATGAAGGTGCCTAATAATTATGCACACCTTGATATAAGGTGACTTTCACCACACCCTCCCTCATTACACAAATACATACCACCTTAAGATTATTGAATCCAATAAGCATTTAAGTTTATATGGTTTGGAGTTAAAATGTGCATGGAAATAATGATAAGATCAGAATACTCACTTGCCTAATAATTGGGCATGCAGTGTATTTAATAAAAGTGAATGTTTGTCACTGACTGTAAACCTCCCTGGCCTGGGTGCTGAAATGTTTGTGCGACGTAATACACATCTCGATGAAATGGGAGTTGAAGATTTCAGCAAGATTCTAAGTTAGAAGTCCGACATAACGTGTCATTCCTTTGCACTTTCCCTAATTGAAAGGTGGAAATTCTGACTCTCCAAGGTAAATTAAATGCTTCATGAATCATCACAGCAACAACAATATGGAGCATTGCGGCTTTCCCCACAGGAGCGAACACTTGGGGAGACACACACACACACACCAGGTGTGTGGAAGTGGACTCAACACACTGAAGCAGCGCATAAACAGCTGGCGAGTGTTTCAAACAGCTAGACAGAGTGCAGCTAAATGTAAAAAAAAATGCAGCATCTTCAAAACTGATCTTCAACTTAACACGCATATTAAAAACGTGATAGTTATGGTGTCACCTGTTAAGCCAATCACGTTTTGAAAATAGATGGTTCAGGTTCCAAACTGGTGCACGCTTACTAGGATTACTACTGTAACAGGAAGGAAGAACAGTCAGATGTGTGTTGTGCACATTCTTTCATTGAGTTGAGCAGCGAATCTTCACATAGTAATGACAAAGTATGATGCATTATATTTTGATTATGCAATCTTTTGCACATTATGTAACAGATTATTTTATATCAGCCTATAATAATGAATAGACGATACACCGGAACAACAAGATGCAATGCAGCAGCCAAAGATGTTTGTCAGACATGTTATTATATGTACAGTTAGGTACATGTCATTGCCCCTCGAGTACTCCATGAATACTTAGTAAAGTACCACGTGGCCACTGTCTGTAACCATAGCAACAGTTCCAGTACCCACACAGGCACAAGAGTTTTCACATTTAGGCATACAAAATCTTACGAAAAACTCATTTATATTATATATATTTATAAATGATATAATATTTTGCCACATTTAAATAAAGCATTTCACGGTTTTTAACCATTGATTCTAAATTCTTAAGGTTAAATTAAGTGTGATGTTTTTATAGTATACGGTTAATAGTAAAACTGTATAATCATGTCATCCCTAATTCAATGCATACTCTCAAATATGTATACACTGTATCAAATCAAACTTTCAGAAATAGCATTAGGGTTAATGTTTTATAATTAAAAAAAGTACCCTTTCATAAAATTTAATTCTTACCTGCTCATCTGAAATGCCTGTCTGCTCTTCTCACCATGGAAGCCTTTAACATCTCCACTGACTCCACATATGACTCTTGTGATGTATTTCATGTTTTCTAAATTCATGTAAAAGTTTTGTGTGGATTACAGACCTACAGACCGAAATAGCACGTTGTTAGCCACAGACTGTCTTAGGTATTTTATTCCTGAAGGGGGCGCTTGACCCTTCAAAACCGAATCCTCCATTCAACCACATTTAAATCTAAGAATGCTTTATATCAATTTGGAGACATTTTACACTGGGTAGTTATTTTTAATAAAAAATAATATTCATACCTGTGAATGAAATCCGCCTCAGCATTATCTATAAAAGCATTTTTAAAAATCCTCGCCCAGCAATAATAAACTAATGTGAGTTCATGAATCCTGGCCAGCGCTGAGAAAAGTTACCTGTACCATGTGACACTGCCGTCAAGTAGGGCGATACCAGCTCGTACAACGGAGGGGGGATTTCAGAAATTATTTTTAGCGTTCATAAAAATATATAAACAAGGACAGATGCATGATTGGGGGGGACAAATCCATCTCCCCCAATTCTACCCCAGTGTGTAAAACAACCATAAAAATTACAATTTAAACAACTTAACAGCTCAAATAATACAAAGGTTTTATTAGATTCACAATTCAGTCATCAAACCCTCCAAAAATCGGCCCCATTCACTTCCATTGTAAAGTGCCTCACTGTAATTTAATATTTTGCTTCTCTTTTTTTTTCCAAGAAAAGTAAGGATGGCAAAATACTTCTTTGTGGTGATCAAAATGATGCTACAAATGCTGCTAATTTAAATGTGAACTCAGAATATTGCTTTAAGTTTCCTTTATTTGAGACAACCAATCAACACATTAAACTCACCATAGGCCACTAACAGGTCCTGAGACAGCAGTTTCCTCTCTCGTCACTCACATACTGATTTCTGATCATTCTGGCAACTAATTGATCCACCAGTTTAACTAGCCATGTGCTATTTTTAGGGATGTACTGATGTGTGACAGCTTTCTGATTGATCTGAAAAATGATCAATGATTTGTTAAACAAGCTGTTTTCTAAACTCCTGGGTTTTGAACGATCCGTAAGGATACATGCACACAGCTGCTGAGCGTATGTGTGAATGGCTGGCCCTGTTCTTTGTGCTGTGTGAGTGTGTAGAGTGTGGTATAAAGACACAAAGCGAGGATTTCTGAAGAATTCAAGCTCCTGCTCTCATTGTGGATTAATGAGCACAGCTTTATGCTGCAATTAAAGATTAAACGAATGCAGACATTTACATTTCCTCTCCAGTGTTTATAGCCAAGGAGATATTTGATGCATAATACTTTAGATACTGTATCTATTATTTTAATCAGCAAGTTAAAATTTACATATAAGTATAAGGGAAAGTATAGGTTTTAGGAGCTGTGACTGGCCACCCCTTTTAACCCTCTTTCATGGTGTTCACCACAGTGGACACATTTTTAAAAGCCATTTTAACGACCCAAACCATCATGAGCGATTACATTTGAAACTTCCATATGACTGACCTCTTTATATGTTGTTATTTTTTTACTTATTTCATAATTCAACATAGCAACAAAGTGGTGATGCACCAAGTAAATCTATAAATTATCATGTAATTCTTTATCTTCTATTGTAATGGACAGATGTGTAATGTGATTTAATAATTCATGCGTTCATCAGAGCGTTAATCACCTTTTGGCGTTCATTTTAAATTATCCTGTGGCGTGACAAATCTTTTTTTAAAAGTGCAAATGTTTAATTAAGACTCTCAATTAATATGTCATAAAAACTGCATGCATAACAATTATAAAAGAATTAGCAAAATGCAAGTCACAACGCAGGCCAGGTCAACTTCCCAAAAGTATTTTACATCAACTACACATATAGAAAAACCCTATTCAGCATACAGATTTGCTCAGCACCTAAGTGAGAACATTTTTTTTTTTAAATAAAACAAAATTTTATCAAACCCACGTTTTGACATCCCTGACATCGACAAAGCCAGACAGCCAAGTGAGGGTGGGATTTGACATTACCGCACGCAGCGGTTGTTCTACAAGCCTTTGAATTGTAATGTTGCTATTAGAATGTGTGTTCCGAAACAAGTGTTCATGAGGTTAATGTGAAATTATTCAAATGTATTCATCATATTTAAATCCCGCCTTGCCCTGGTACAATTGACGGTAAGGAGTTTGCTGCCCCTCCAATGCAGTCACACTTTATAAGGCTTTATTTCTGCAGTTCAGCGACATTTTGAAGCGAGAAACATAGAAAAAGGGAGGGAGAAATAAGCAAAGTGAGCAAATGAAAACATGAGGTGATTACTGAGCCCTGAATGGAGGAATGACTGGAGAATGATTATTATTCGATATAGAGAGAGCAGACAGCACTTTGATGAAGTGAGTGTGCATAAAATCCATTCGTAAAGTGTGCTTCACAGAGGAACTGCCCCATAGAGAGAAGATAGGGGAGTGATCCGAAAAGATAAACAGAAAAAAGTTTGAGGACAAGGCTGAGTTGGCACTTCTTTGTTTTTCAGATTTAGACCTACTGAAATGGTTTGACGCATTTCCTGTTGGCATATGAAGGTGGGCAGGACATTTTGAAGGGCTCATACTTTTTTCAGCCAATAGATAAGCCTAAAAACTATATGCATTAAAATGTTTTATTATTATTAAAAAGCTTTCAATCTTTTACAAGAGAGACCTGGCTGAGACGGCAACAACCAGATCCAGAATCCAATCTATACACACCACATTTTCAAATGATAACTATCATTATTTTCTTCAGATAACCTTTTAAGTAAATATATACCAAAAGACTAAGTGGGCTTATAAATAGAGAGGGCCAATCGACTTTGGAATAAAATGTACAGGCATATTAGAATATAATTCCAGTAGTATTAGATAAATAATAAGAATAAAGTCATACCATCGAATGAGATTTTGGTCTGAAGCTCCACTCCCTGCTTTCAGTGTAATGGCTGCAGGAGAAATGAGGCATTCTGAGCTGTAAACATGCACCAGTGACCCGTGTCTATGTGTCATGTGTTGGCCATGTTGTGTATGTGTGTGTATGTGTCCCTGTGTTCTCACATGCCCTTCATAACACTACTCTGCAGAAGCAGTACGCTCTGAAGTTTGCTGCACCGTTTCACTACTCATGTGAGCATGGAGAATCACACAAACTGAATAAGAAAGAAAATGTCCGGTAGTGATCCACTCCAGTTTTGACCTCTCCTGACTTCTTTTTCTCTTCCCAGTGTTTCCACCATCACAGCTTTAAAGTCAATATGGAATCCGATGATCCTATGTACTTTAACACATTTTAATATTCGTCTGAGCATCTTAAATAATTTAGACTATGATCAGAATGGAATATGGTACAAGCTTACAGATAACTCAATACTGTGAAGTATACATTTTATATTGCCTATTATTTTATGTGTGTGTGTGTGTGTGTGTGTGTGTGTGTGTGTGTGTGTGTGTGTGTGTGTGTGTGTGTGTGTGTGTGTGTGTGTTTGTGTGACCGAATTTAAATTTTTGGGCAAAATATTCCTTTAAAATCATCATCCATAAATGCTCGCTTCCAACCAGACAAGAGCTTTATGTTTGAAAACACAAATACAATCGTTTTTTTCAATCATATCTGGAGGGTCCTTGCTATGTCCCTGCACTTTAAACCCACAGGCATCTTTGTATAATCAGAATATATTAGAAACATGTTTTCAAAGACTCATCAAACATGCATGAAAACGTGCATGGACATGAATTTTTTTTTTTTTTAAAGGAAAAAGAAAAACTATATGTTCTTTCATAGAGTCAAATGCATATTGGCATAGCATCGCTAATCTCTGCACAATGGCTAAACACACTTACATTTCTTGCTTTTATCTGTAATGGAATGGGGGAATAACAATCAAGAAACTCGTATGAGATAATAGATATTTGCAAAATAGATAACAGCTGTAAGCTGTGCAGTTTTGGGGACTGATAAGAAATATTAGAGATGGACATTTATAATATGCGGCAAAAATGGAACAGATTGTTGTCTCAAAGAATGGGTTATAGCAGGATATACAGCTAGAGCAACAAATAGTGCTCCCTGGTGGTTACACTTATCACACAAAGCACACTAAAAATTATTGGTGATCTCTTAGCTGTCTGGACCATGTTTCTGCACAGTTTAAAGGGGTCATAATCTATTTTTATGTATTTTATATATATATATATATATATATATATATATATATATATATATATATATATATATATATATATATATATATAATTGTATTATTATTATTATGAATTATTATACAACAGTTAGTTCCGGTCCTCAAATCCGATTGGACGAGAGACGTTTCACAAGTACTTCACAAGATGTCTCAGAACAGCTGCACTCTTTGCTGTTTGTTTCTTGGGTCCGTGGCATTCTAAACTAAAGTGTAAGAGCAGGGAAGAGGAGTAAAAGAGCTAGCTAGATGTGTGTCTTCTTCTAGATGTGTCAGCAGGTGCTGACAAAAGACTATTTTTATGTGTTATGAGCCAGTAAATTTTGATGTGCATCGAGTCCGCGCACATCAGTCAGCCAGCGGTTTCTTTAGTTATTGTCATTGTCTCTCACTCCATAAACGCTCGGATTACTAGTACACTACACCTGGGAATAGCTTCAGCATTAAGGTTTATCACAGCTGAGAGACACATCTGGTGGAGTAATCACTCATTACCATTCTGAGTAAACTCTACTGTAGAGACTTGTTGGTGCTTACCTGACACCGGAGTTTCCGCATTGTGAGGAGATGTCTTCAACATGCCGGAGGAGAGAATGTATTTCTACAATCAATGACATTTGCGCACCAGCTACTGTGAAATACTCAGGTGGGACCCCTGCTTTGATGGCTATTTTTACTCAGAGATAATAGGATGTATTTGATCAAATGTCCATTTTCTTCAGAAAGCTGACTAACTGCAGATAATCGCACAAACTCAATCGCTCTTTCTCTCTCTCTCTCTCAAACACAAACACACACACACAAACACAAACACACACACACATCCTTGTTTGTCCAAAAACATGTCAGAAACAGTCCAAGCCATCATTAGTAGTTCTGAAGTAATGTAACAGAGGCTTGTACACATCTATTGAACCAGCAATGGAAGATCCAGATCCGTGGCGTAAGAACGTAGTTCCATGTGCAAATGCATTTTTTTGTGATAGTCCTTCGTTTTTCCTCCTTTTTTTTATTTACTTGTTCTTTGAACTGTTGTATAAAAGCAATGTCACACTCGCAATTGTGCTGTATGGCCCTAAATCAGCACGTCTGTGATTACCTGCGTTCCTGACTATACATTGTGATCATTGAATGCCCTTTGGTGAATAAAAGTATCTATTTCTTTCCATAAGCGCAAAATCTGTACATTATTCCAAACTTTTGGCTGCCAATGTATATATTTGTAAATTCTTCTTGTAATGTTCGGCAAGTTTTTTTTAAGACTATTGAACAGATGCAACACTTAGTGTTGCTGTGGGGTGGAGCCACTCGTTTTAAACATTGGTATCTTTTGCCAGAAAGTTGCAAAGTTCAAAACGAGACATTGTTTTTTGACTGGGAAGGTAACTATAATGAAAATTATAGTAGGTTTTAATAGTACATCAAAATAATGAGAATATCAAGGAAAAAACATTTTTAATGATATTACCCCTTTTCAAGTCAAGTGTTTTTTATTGTCGTTCAACCATATACAGTTAGTACAGTACACAGCGAAACGAGACAATGTTCCTCCAGGACCATGGTGCTACATAAAACAACATAGGACAAACACAGAACCACATGAGACCACACAGATTATTTCTACATAAAGTGCACATGCAAACGTATGCAAAAAGTACGGGACAGTACAATAAATTACTAAAAGGAACGGGACAATAGGCACAGTGAGACAGTGCAGCTCCGACCAGTACACATTTGTAATCGAGTAGTGCAAAAAGAGGACACTTTCTAAAAATGGCAAACGTAAACATCACATACTAGGAAATAGTGTTCTATGGACACAGCATTTATTGAGATAGCAACCAGGTATAATGTGACAGTAATTAAAGTGCAACTCAGGACACGTGTGTGTGTGTGTGTGTGTGTCAGTCCAGTCTCTGAGTATTGAGGAGTCTGATGACTTGGGGAAGAAGCTGTTACACACTTTAAATGCAGTGACACTTGTATCATCCTATAAGTTAAAGAAAGATTACAAAAGACCATACTATTTGTATTTGTATTTTTCTTTCCAAATAATAAGTTACTGGAAAGTTACTTTTATTAATTGTGACATCAATATATATATCAGGATTTAGAACGAAGTACAATACACCACATTCAGGTAGACAAAAGAGGGTGAAATAAGAATATTTTTCAGCACTTTGATTTTTTTGTTTGTTTGAGGTATTTAAACACTCTTTCAGCATCCCATTGAGCTTGCTTCCAATTTGAATATAGGCTGCTTAGGTCACAAAACCATGGCAACAGCTGCTGATATTAAACAGACACACTTTCTCCCCTGCACCTTCAAAGGACTCCTCCATCAAGGGAGAGGTTTTAGAGTATGTATTTTTTCTAAGTGGGTCAGAATCCTGCCCCAGGGGCCATGGTGAGACATTTGTATAGGTAACACAAACAAATGCCACTTCACCAAAACCATCCACTAGGTGCTCTTTCACCACTAAAGGATACTCATATTGTACGATTAAGTGGGTCAAAGCAAGAGAGATACAAAGAGACATAAACAGGATAATAAGTGCTGAGAACAAAACACAATAATTATCACAAGCGCAGCAAAACTACAGACGTGACCTACTTACGATCAGAAAGAGGCATGCTAAAGCTTACACTCAGAGAACTGAAGTGGGCTTGGAGGAAGACAGATAATTATGTCAACCCCAATACTAGATGAGTCAACAAGGCCTGAACTTCAGTTCATAAGTCAGCAACTCAGTTGTGTGGATGTGCTACTGCCATGGTACCCTAAGATGTTGGCTGCAACCGAAAGTTGTAAATTGATGAATTGTAAGGCTGTCCAAGACCATCTTACTTATGAGGTGCCTTCATAGGCAAATCGATGCCTGTGAAGTCATTGACGTACTGGGTAGTGAAGCATCAAGGCATTCGGATGCAGCCATAACCTACAGGAATGTCCACCTGGAAACACCTAAAGGTTTTATTCATTGTTTGGAACATGGTTTAGGTGGTTGAGTAGGGACCTGGCTGTGGTGGCAGACCATCTTGGTCAAAGCCCTGTTGGAAAAACCAGGCCATATCAGCTTAGTCATACTAGTTTGATATGGTGGGAGGTTATAGAACATGGAAGCCTGTTTATTGCTTGTTCATAGTGGATTAGAGCTGTTTTCCCAATCCTGGTTTGGAGTATCCCAAACAATGCACATTTTTGAAATGGGTCTCCCTTATATGACACCAGGACCAAAGTTATTAATGGTTGCATTTGGTTACATTTTATAAGTTGGTGTGCATGTCTTACATCATTCCATGGTTTTACATCTATTTTTTGCTATCTTGAAACCTCTTTTTTTGCAAGCATTTTCCATACACAACATGGGAGGTGGTGCAAAAGGCGCTAGCACAAACAAAACGATGCCCACAACTGCTTCAGCTCAGTAGAGAGTAAAAAACATGTAGCATATCTCTGAACGAGGCAATCGTGTAAATATTGAATTACATGTTCAGTGTAAATGATAGCTAATAAAACTAAGAAAATTAACGAAATAAAATTGTTTGCATTTCTCTAAGAGTGTGTTATTTCTTAATAACATATTTTCTCCACGAATATGGTCTTAAAAGTCTTAAATATGGCCACATAATGCATATTGGGATTTTCTGATGTGGTTGCTTCTTTAATACCAAAAATAACAAGGCACCAAAACTTTACATCAAACATCTCATCTAAGATGAGCAGGCAACAAAATAATGGCAAAGGAATAAATTAAACAATTTAGTGGTATTCTTCTTAATACATCTCAATGAGCTAAAAGACAAACGTACTTCATTCAAAAAAATATTGAAAACAGATTGGACCTTTATAAATTTAGCTTTATGTATAAAGAAATAGCCAGCACAGTATAATTAAGCAAATAATAATATACTCATCATCTTAGTTTCTCATGATAATCCCAAACAGTAATTTTATAGGGAATAGGGAGCGATTAATCAGACTGTTCAGGAACTGACTAAAAGCTTAAGGCCAGCTGATTAAAGTCATGTGTGTCTGAGTTGTCAATGACACGCTGCAGCAGCGGAAAGATAAAATATTTTTTGTCTTGCGCGGTGTGTGCTGTAAGCAGTCATGAAACCGTGTCTTATGTCTCGTGAACACCAGCACTGCTGCTTCAATCCATTCAGCCACACACGTGGCCTTTCTCCCACTCAAAATACAGAGGAACCATGTAAAACCACCTTTTGTTATTTCAAGTTTTTATCATGACTGAAAAGGAGAGGATTCATACTGAAACAAGATAATAAGCTGCTGCATTCTTTAAACATTAAGAGAGTGTAAAGACGCCACAAAACCTGCCAAATGCATTTCAACACCTAAGAAAATGAACAACGACTGATCAAACAAAGACAAAATCTAAACATGTGAATGAAGATTTCTGCCACAGGCATTCGTTTGTAAATGCAATATTCGATTTAATCATCAAATAAAAATTATCTTGGCTAAAAAATCTGAGGGGATACGTGCCCCCTCACTCTAAATGGGCATGAGGCCTATGGGCAGGGTTACAGAAGTGATAAAGTAAAATAGGCATTGATGTGTTGTTGAGGAGATGATCAGATGCCAATGTCTACCACAGTGTGTCATCACAATGTGGAGGAAGTAAAGAACATTCGTTTTGACGGCTTGTTTTCAACAAATGCTAATTTTACAGTGAGGAGGAAGTTGTGAGTTCTGAAACTTACAGTGAGTTTTTATAGTTCATTGAACTCTTATATGTCAAAAGATCAAGGAAACTTTTATTCTTCATTTCAATTTTGGGAGACCTTACTAACAATCAAAGTTTGTGCACCACACGCCCTGCCCACACATTCACATTTGTTATGTGTGGTTTCAGTGGCTCTTCTGCTGTGGAAATGAACTACAACTTGCCAAAAAGTCAATAACATGGAGAAGACCTATATATACAGTGAGTTATAAACACAGACACACATGCACACATTCTTAATGCTGAGGACCGTGACACCTCTCAGCAAAGGGGTCTTCCTCTGTCGGCATAGAAATGGTTGGTGGGTAGCTGTCTGCTGGAAAAACCTCCCACAAAGAGAAAATCCATCACCCTCCTCCATTTTCCTTTGCGAGAGGCCCAGAGTGCAGCATCACATTTGTCTGACAGCCAGAAACATGTGGCACTCTTTATGGGCCCATCATTCAATAACAATTGGCTCCTCTAGGGGAGGAAGCTGATCACTGGGCAGCAGATTCGGTTATCAGGCTTTTTGTCTGCTGGTTTAGATGTTTTATTCTATGCCTTTGAATTCAAGCATCAATGAAATTATAGATATGCTACATGTGAAATCAAATCTACAGAGATGATTGAAAATGAATAGGCTATAGCAAACAAACATTAACTCATTTCCCCAGTAAACACGCTTGAACTCTCGTACTGTCATAGTAATAAATTTGATGAGGAATGTATTTACCGTTGATGAAATATGTTGACAATGTTCTTTCAACCCTTGTGTTCTTTGACCGATGATGCACTAATAACATTCGCAAAAACATAAAAAGTGCAAGTAAAGATTAGTAAAGCTATACTGGCCTCAAAATTACATGGTGGTTATGGCTAATGTTGACGTTAGCTTAGCCTTCTAGCTAACAAAAAAGTATTTTTGCAGTGAGTTCACAGCCAGTCTGCTCACTCTCCCTTGCTTCAAATACGGATCCTGTCTGCTCTAAACATGCAGAAATTTTCACTCTCAATCTAGAGGCTTTGAAAGATGTGCTCTGGACACAAACCAAACAAATCAGACTTTTACCTGCAATGACAGTGTTTGCTTTAGTCATTATTTCATTCGGAAGCTGTAAGACGCTGAACCTATTCCTTTTCTCTGCACTCCCTGCAGATCCTCTGGTCTTGCTCTCTTGTTCAATTATAATTGGATCTATGATTGACGGGGAGCATCTTGGTGTTTCTTATGCAATTTTACATCTGGTAACGAGGTTCTGCATCCCTTCTCTGGGGATTTCGGCAGGGTTGAGGAGGTAAATTACTAAATTAACTTGTCCAGAAAAGGGAAAGGGGAACATTTGTCCTACCATGGTGCCCAATGGGGGGTAGAATAGCCAAAACTGTACTCAAGTAAAAGTACAATTACTTGAAAAAAGTAATTACTCAAGTAAAAGTAATGATGTTAATAAAATAGAAAGAGTAAAAAAGTAACCAATTAAAAGAATACTCAAGTAGCGAGTAACTACTTACTTTCATATGTAACCTAATGGATGTTTAATCTCCAATATTCCATTACATAAAATAAATTTAACATGTATTACAGAATACTATTACTACTAAAAATTATGTAATAATATTTTTTATTGTTGTTAATTCTTTCATCATTCAGCCTTATGTTGTTCCAAACCTGTATGACTTTCTTTCTTCAATGCAACACAGTTAAGGTGATTGCAGACAGAATGCTATCCTCAGTCACTATTTATTTTTACTGCATGTTTTTTATCCTCCATATTTTAAAGGGAATGGTGACTGAAGACAATGTCTTTTGGGTTCTACAAAATACAGAAAGTATTTTTGATAGATTTGGAACAACATATGGGTGGGGAAATGATGACATAATATTAATTTATGGCTGAGCTATCACTTTAAGGATGGTTGTCAGATTTGGAAAAAATCTGTCAATTACAATATGTTTGGAAACCAGTTGCTAGTAATTATTATTGTGAAAAATTTGAACAATATTCCACAGGCCCAATCATATATAATGACGCAGATATGTGTTAATCTTATTTACATTCAGAGCTTGTTCTTTAATGTCCATGAGTAGCTGTACAGTGTGCACGCGCAGAGATGAGCTCCATTAGTCACGCACACGTGAACGGCAGAGCAAAAAGCATTAACACAAAGCGGATGTTTTCATGGATTTTTACAGTAGGCACTGATATACAAATGTATACAAAGAAACGGAGGTCATAAGTGCCCATAGTTACAGAATCACCCTGAAAATCACCACAACACAGACAAGCATGCTCACGTTATCACATTTGTTAAAACTCACCACAAGTTCAAAAAAATAATTTTAAAAAAATCATTAGAAATTTACTTAAATTAAAATACCCAAGTTTAAACCCATTCTTAAAAGTTAATTTTATCCAAAAAATATTATGTGTGTATATATGTAACAGAGTAAATGTAGCGTGTTACTACCCACCTCAGATGGTGCCTCTCTCCATCCAAACATGTAGGTTTTTTCAGATGATATTGACCTGAACTCACTGTGGCATGCCACCAGAAAACCATCATGTAAAATTCACGATTGCGTGGATTCCCATTGAGATGAATGTGTTTCGACCACATAATTTTGCCATGCAAAGATATGTGTGACTATGCCTTTAGACCATCTCCAACTCATATGGCTTTCTTCTCCGGAACACAAACAAAGATATTCTGATTGAAATATGATGTAAATATATCACTTACAAGCTCCAAAAAGGACATGTACAGCACTCTGCGCATGCTTTAGGATGTGTAATAAAGCTTCAAAACATGATCGCACCAAAGACACTTCAGATGTCATTTTTGGTGAAAAAGGATTTACATTTTGGTCTATTTCTCCCCCAAAACCAATCATATCACCTCAGAAGACACTTTTATCATATTTATCATTTTATCATATGGATTACCTAATTCTGGTACACTTGGAGTTTGTTCTAATCAAGAACCGCCCACTTAAAGAGGAAAATACTGTCTGACTATGTAAAGTGACAAATAACAGTTTGCTTTGTTTTTACATTGCATTTATGAGCAAGTAAATCTTAAAAAGATGACACCACATAAATAAAATGCTGTGCAATGATATTCATATTCCAGAATATTCCTTTAAAGGCCCAATGAAATGGCTTGATCTGAGCACAGTTTTCTTTTCACATACAATGTGTGTGTGTATATATATATATAGATATATATATATATATATAGATATATATAGACAGACAGACACACACACACACACACACACACACGGTGTCAAATGTCCTTTACTTTTTTTCTTGTTGAATATTCTGTTTACCTCAAAAATAAAGTATGTTACATTAAGAAAGTAAAATGGGATCAAATTGCCATTTTGAGTTGACTTGAAGAAGAATAGAATAATAAAGGAAAACACCACAATGTAAGAAAGACCTTTTTTAGGATATTAATCTCTCACAAACTTTCTCACAAGCAATAAGAATCTTCAGAAAGATTTTTGTTGCCAGCTAAAACACTGGATAGACTGAAAATCTGTCCACAGCAATTGCATAGGATGGTATAATTAAATCAAATATCAATCTCATCGAAGCACAGTCACACAGTAAAGATTTTCTAGAAGCATAAAAAAATCCAGATTTAAAAGGGTGGACACACAAATCATGTAAAAGCCTTCTTTTATCTTGTGAGTATTTTCAGTCCCATTTTCCTTACCTTCCTAGTCTTGCTTTTCAAAAATATTAACGTTGGGCTCAGTTGATGCCAGCTGTCCCTGTTAATAAATAATGTAGAAAGCCCAGAGCTACACAGTTTTAAACCCAGTGACATATGCAGCAACTCTATACAGCAGAATTACATGACAGCCTGGAACCTATAGAGGACATTAAAGTAGAGGCATATCTTTGATGTATAATGTACACCAAGATGTATTCAACTTCACAAGGGTCTGCCAATAACATAATTAAAACTAATGAAAAGTCAATTCAGAATTCCTCCATTATTAACTTGATTGCACTTCCATGGATGTCGATTAAAACCAGTATGAATTAATTTATTCTGTAGAACACAAAAGGAGTTGTTAGGCAGAATTATGGCCTCGGTCACCCTTCACTTTAATTGTATGGAAAAAAGATGCAATGCCAAGTAAAGATTAACTGAGATTAACATACCGCCTAACATCTCCTTTTGTATTCCACAAATTAAAGTCAGTCAATTTTGTTTGCAACATTGAGTACTGTAAATGATGACAGAGTTTTAATTTTTGGCTGAACTTTCCCATTAAACTTCACACACAAATGAAATACATACTCCCACTTTCTGACTAACATCACATTAGCAGACTTGTGGCTATCAAAGTGACAACAAATGTACTGCATCAAGAACAGGTGTCCATTTCTATCTGCCAATACACTCAGGCCTCGTTTCAGGGCTACTGGACTGGAAAGTGAGAACTGGACAGGAAAACTTGAATTTGTCTCTGACAGTCATCATTCATCAAGTCTCATTTATTAAGCAGAGTGGATGTGGCCAGCACTCCCCCAAGCTGACGCTGAGACCCCTGAGTTGGGACAGGAGGGAGGGGTAAAATAACTCGAGCTCTCTCTTTATCTTTCTTTTTCTCTTCCTCTATTATCTCTTGTTTTTTGGCATTTTCCAGCAGTAGTCGAACACTCTGGGAGAAAATTATACGGGGGTCTGCTGTGGGAAGGGCGGGACAGTCGCAGTGTGCACGGAGCTCCAAAGCCTACAACATAGGAGGACATAAATTAGTGTGGAAGGATGTGAACTCTGACCCGTTGTAAGGTGTCAAAACTCAAATAAGGGGAATAGTATAATCAATAATTCATAATCAATAACTGATCATACGGGTTATGAGTTATCACTTACAGTTTTAAATTATCCCTAAAAGGGAATACGTTGCCAAGGTCCTTATATGGGATACTAAACGCAACGGGTTGCACTGTTACACATATAGGCAGGCAAAAATAGAGCAATTATTTATATATATATATATATATATCAACATTCAATAACAACGGATTATAATTAAACATTAATATATCAATTGTCTAGAATCGTTCGATTCTCGAGATAACTCCTAAGGGGATTAATTTGTCATCTAATAGTCTGCTCGCCAGCGAACTGACCGTAAAATCTTTATTAACCCTTAAGAAATTATTCGTATAACTTAGAAAGGCAGACTATTTCTCTTGGCCACGAAAAACAGCTTCCCTTTTCTAAACAAAAATACTATTTAAAGTATCAACACTTTTAGAGCTCGTAGCTTAAAAATTGAACATCTCAGGGACCTCGAAATCATGAACAGATAGGCAGAGTCAATCAATGAATATAGTATTTAATACAGGAAAACTACGTATATATCGGTGACTACAGTTACACGGAATAAATGTATTTACAACACGATAAACAACAAAACAATGAAAGAGAATTAGAATAAGAGAGTGAGAGAAAGATGGAGAGTTGTGTAAAATCACAGACAAGTTGGACCTTAAAACAGAGACAGCAAGGAACTCAAAATTACCCTAAAATGGGCAAAACCTTACAGCATAATAAATCTTGATAAGAAATAAATACTTGCACAATGGTTCTCTCAGGGTTGCTGAGGAAAGAAGGCGTGTGTGTGTGTGTGTGTCCTTCGAAGCGCGTGCTCCTGGTCCCTTCAGGCGAACAGAGTTGCGGCAAGTTTTAAGAGTCTCTTAAAAGTGGAGTTACCAACGAGAATAATTCAGCCTAAGTTCCTTTCACTCGTGTGGAAAAGAACAAAGGAGAATTACGAAAAGGAAAATAAAAACAAACAAAAGAAAAAGACAAGAAAATGTGACGACTCAGTCGAAAGACAAAAACTAAGCAACGTAAACTGGAGTTCCTTTCTTTTAAGGAAAACTTAAACCACGCCTCTCTGAAGCGAACTGTCCAATCGTTGTTCAGAAAATCTTGAGCGGGAAAGTTTCTTTGTCTTGTCAGGCCGATTCATTTGCATAAGTTATGGCCGTGGCCGAAATTCGTCATTTTTCCTCCGAAGATGATTAAACATAACAAGACACATTTTATCATAACCTAATACATATATCTGGCTCAGTCAGACAAAGAGGAGTACAAAGACATCAAGCACGACATATAACAATGATAGGAATTCAAGTTTACATCTCAGTGCGTAATTACAAGTATTTATAATTCACTTGATACTATGATAACATCATAGATATTCCAATAGGACACGGGCAAACAGACAAATGTAAAAACATATCAAATATATCTCAGTAAAGTCTTTAAATGAGGAAATTTCTGAAAAGTTCTTATGTGTGTGTGGGTAGGTATCTGTGTGTCTTGAAGAGGTCTCTTACTCTCCACTCCTAGACTTGGGAGGGTCAGATTAGGATCTCTTTGAAGCTCGCAACGGAAAGATCTGGTGTGTGTGTTGTCTGTTCACACTCAGGGTGTCATAGAAGTTGTCATCGAACCATCTATTGCAGACTAGCTGGAGCCGAAGGCCTAATTTACCTCCATGAGGTCAGAGCCCAAAACTCTTTGGGTTTTAGCAAGAATGTGCATTGCATGATTCATTGATACGCTACACCGTGTATGTTACATTTCCACTTTCTGGATGGATGAATGGATGGATGGATGGATTATTTATTTGATGGATGGATAATGAAATGTCCCTGGGTCTAAGGTTGGTTGTTAAGACCAATAAATTCTTCAACATTAAAGACATCCAGATGCTTTTACAAATACTGATTTGACAGATTCACTTTTTCTGTGACCCCTGAACTATGACTTCTGATCTCCATTAGGGGGGATGGAGAAACAGCAACAGTCTTTAGTTTACATCATAGCTATCAAACATTTGCACTGCTATATGCACTGGCATTGGCATGAAGTACAAGCAAGAGGGGAATTCTCTGCCAAAAAATAATTGTCAACTTTTAGTCAAGTCAGGTGGTTTTTATTGTCGTTTATTATCATTCAACCGTATACAGTTAGTACAGTACACAGCGAAATTAGACAAAATTCCTCCAGGACCATGGTGCTACATAAAACAACACAGGACAAACACAGAACCACATGAGACTACACAGACTATTTCTAGATAAAGTGCACGCGCAAATGTGTGCACTACCATAGAAATGGCCTCAAAACTAACAGACATGGACTAAAAGCTACAAAACACCAATGTTGATTTTTGTAGGGTCTTTAAACCCCATTCACACTGTTCTTCTCTCAGCCACCACACAATCCCGAAACACAATCCCGATGTTACACACGTCAACCTGCCAATGGAAATCTGAACTACATTGACAGTGAAGCTAGAAAAGTCACTCTCATCTGCAGAGTAGACTTTATACAATGGCAACCTCTTCAAATTCCACTTTAAGCAGCAGGAGACAGGGGGGTGCGCACATTCCAGTATGGTGAATGACTTTTCATTGGCTCAGGTTGAGGAGGGTGAGAATAGAGGGAGAGATGGAGGGCGTTTTAAAGTAACTTCCCAAAGGGGTAGTACCCACCACTCAGAAATGCGTGCAGAGAAACATACATGCGTTACAGTTGATGGACAATTAGTGTGTTGACCATCCTTCGGTTTGGAGTGTGCGAGCAGGCAGTACTCCATTAAACACTGCTAAGAGTTCAAGCTCAAGGTTAATTAAGTCCCTGCATGCCACTAAAATCCACTCATTCACGTGCACTATTCTGCTACCGTTCCATGCCACTTCCAACACTTTGCATCGTATATTAGATGATGTATTATATTATTTTGTGGAGCAACTCGAGTGTGACGGTGGAGAGAACATGTTCATGTTGATGGCTGTCCACACTGCTCTATAGTCTACAGTCTGCTCTCTCAATAAAAAAATAAAAAACATCTTTGTGTACCGCAGAAAGAAAGCCAAACAGGTTTAGAACTTTGTGGTGAGTATGTGGCTACGCCACATTTTTACAAAAACATTATTTTGCGAGAGGTTGGTAGCTAGCTAGTTGAAAAGAATGTCCTTAAGAATGGATATTAAATACAGGCATAAAAGCGGGGCCTTAAAGAGGAAAGAGAGGGTGCAGAAGTTAGCCTTGACACAAAAACTACCCAAAATAGTTCTTCTGTGTCATCCTCGCCCGAGTGACACTGACATTGATGGTGAGAGGGATGCTTTGCCAGCTAATATTGGCAGTTGCACTGCTTCACATGAGAACAGCAATGTAGTTGACAGCTCGGTGGAATTTCAGATGTCAGGGAACAATGAAGCAGCCCCTGAAGAGACCAGAGCTGGATACTCAGTTCAAGATGCAAGATCAGTTCAAGATCTGGCCAGATATATTTTGATAGTCAAGAACAACAGTATCGCTCCTAGCTTCAGTGAAATCTGTAATGTTTTATTTCTCTTTCTTACCATCTATGTCACTGTGGCTTCATCGGAGTGCTCATTTTCAAAGTTGAAGCTAATAAAAAATTATTTGAGGGGCACCATGGGTCATGGCAGACTCCCGTCACAAACCATTCTTTCCATTGGGAGTATAAGCTGCAAACTAAACAAAAAGGACATTGTGGAAGAGTTAACTGAAAAGAAGGCCCAGAAAATGCAGCTAAAATGAGTGAGTATGTGGTTTAATTTCACATTTATTATGTTTGTTTGCTATATGTTAAAAGCCTATATATATATATATATATATACACACACACACACACACACACACACACACACACACACACACACACACATACACACACACATACATACATACAACAGTTAGTTCCGGTCCTCGAATCTGGAATCCTTGATTGGATGAAAGATGTTCCATGAGCACTGATGGTCTGACATCATCAGCACTTCGACACTTCACTGTGTGATTCACTCCGCTTGTGTTCATGCCATTCTAAACTGAAGTGTAAGAGCAGTGAAGATCTATTAAGAGCTATGGTTTGTCTTTTTTTTTACATTACATATGTTAGCCAGCAGATGGTGGCAAAAGATCATTTTTGGTGTATAATATGATCCAGTTAGGTGACGTGAAGTGAATCTGTGTCAGCCGTTTAAATACAACAGCTCTTCGTGATCGCTTACTACACTACACTACTAAAGCTAGGAATTTGCTTTAAATGAAAAACTTCAGCATTACGGCTCATCGCAGATGAGAGACACAACAGATTGATTAATTACACAATGGGTGCGGTTTAAAATGGTGGACGACATTGCGTTTTCTATAGTGATCGACTCTTGCACACCGGCTACCGCGAAATAGGGAGAATTACCCCCGCTTGGATGGCTATTTTTCCACTGAGAACGCTGATCTTCAGAAAGCTGACAGCATCTCTGCTTGGGTGATTGCACAAGCTCCGACACTCTCTCACTCACTCACTCACTCACTCACTCACTCACTCACTCACTCACTCACTCACTCACTCACTCACTCTCACACACACACACACACACACACACACACACACACACACACACACACACACACACACACACACACACACACTCTCACACACATCCATCCATCTTTGTTTATCCAATAACTTGTTAGAAACTGCACAGGCCGTGATACTATTTCTGAAGTGACATTTTTGAATTACTTATGAAGGCTTGGACGAATCATTTAGTTTGAACCAGCAACGGCAGATTCTGATCTGCCGCGAAAGAAAGTAGTTCCATGCGCAAATGCGTTTTTTATGACTGTACACATTTTTTCCTAATTTTTATTAAATTCACTTGCTCATTGATCTGTTGTAATTAAGCAATATCACATGAGCAAGAGTGCGATATGGCCCTAAATCAGCACTGCTGTGATTACCTACGGCACTCTGCCTGTGGCGTCGTGCCTGAGGCCGAATCACAGCAGTGCTGACGTAGGGCCATATCACATTCTTGCTCATGTGATATTGGTTAACTATACATATGCAGGTATAATATATATATATATATATATATATATATATATATATATATATATATATATATATATATATATATATAAAATTGGGACTATTAGGGTCTACTATACTAATAGCAAGCAATCAAACCAAAATGAACACAGCCTTCTGGTGGCGATATGGATCTTTCTTTGGGACAGTCTGGCAATGCTGGGCCAATAGATTCATTTCAAACTAGTGACTAGTGTTTTTTTGTTTGTTTAGTTTTTTCCCATTTATAATTTTTTTTGTCATTTCATACTTTTGGAACATAAGAAGGGATGTCTGAAATTATTGTAAACATTTTCCAAATTTTTATAGACATTTTCTATAATATGTCAAGATACATTCTCATTTAACAAAAATAAATAAATTAAATAAATAAATATTCATATTTAATTTTAAAAATGTAAAAGTGAATGTTAAAAAAAACATTGGTATTAACTGTAAATGTAAACATTTAGTAGATGCTCTATAAAACACAAAAAAATTATTAAAATCCATAACATAATATATCACATTACTGCAGTATGCTTCACACCAATTGCAAATAGTTTTAAAAAGTTATATGTCTAATGATTGATTATTAATGAAAGATTATAAAATTGAGAAAATAATAATTGTCTGTCTAAGGTATACTTCCCCTCATGCCTTCTCACTCATATGACTTTCTTTCTTCTGTGGAACACAAACAAAGATTTTCTAAAGGATGTTTAATGTTTATGTATAAAGTTTTTGTCCATACAATGTAAGTGAAAAGGGTCCAAAACTTTGAACCTCCTAAAAGGACATAAAGGCAGCATAATCAAATTAGAAAATCCCTCTTTCTCTCACACACAATTTATCAAACAAACTATCACACACATAATATTGAAATCCTTGATTGCTTACTCCTGTTTATATACTGAATTTTTCACTGCAGTCATGAACACAGTCATTGCATAAGAGGGAATATTGTGGTTGTTCAGATTTAGTTGTTGGGCGAATATTCATCACTGGTGTAAATAGCTCCATACAGGAAAGCATTAAGGGCACAGCCCTACCTTCATAAAAAAAGTGCTTGATGGAGCTAACTTCATGCAAATTACTGGTGCAAGCACTGACAAATCACTGTCACGCATTTCACTACCATATAGCATGCCACATTTGGACTCTCATGGTGAATTATTTAGTCTCAATCACTTAAGAAGGGTCTCTCTTGTGGTTGCTGTTGATTGGCTAACCTCTCCGCTACTGATCTAAGGATTCCACCACATTCCCATTGAATGCGTTCACATCACTGCTTTTCACAGATCCTCCAGGCTTTTCATGGCCCTTGTGTTTTGTCTAGTCCTGCCTGCAGAAGAGCATTTATCTGTTAGTTTCCACACTGAATGTGGTCTGAGGCATGTGTGTAGATGGCAGAGTTTGCTGAAGTACATGAAGGTCTCTAGACGTCTCGTTATCTGTAGTGTAGTCTGGATTTCAGACACGGTTGCAAGCCCTACGGTGTGTGTTTCTGATGGGTACTCTTTTAAAATAAAGAATAGAAAGTACCCAGGACATTTTCCTCAATTTAAATACAAAAACCACAGTCCGTCCTTGACAAAGAGCTTTAGGGTTAGTGGTATTGGACATGCTGGTATTATTGCTGAACTATGACGTCTGGGGCTTTCTTAGCCATCCATCGAGTTACATTAATCAAAAAACAGTCTATTTGGGCTGCTTTGGCTTTGTTTAAACTGCATATAAATCTGAATTATGATGTGTGTGTGTGTGTATGTTTATGTGGTTTAGAGGACAATATTTTAGGTTACAAACTGGTAATTACAAGGGTATTATGCTATAAATGTAGTTTATGAGGACATTTCTAGTGCCCCCATAATTGAAATAGCTTAAAAAATCATATTCAATTATGTTTTATTGAAAATGTAAAAATGCTGAAAGTTTTTTGTGAGTGTTAGGTTTAGGGTTTGTGTTGGGTTTAGGGTTTGTGTTGGGTTTAGGGGTCGTGTTGGGTTTAGGGGTCGTTTTGGGTTTAGGGGTCGTGTTGGGTTGTGTTAGTTTTAGGGGTTGTGTTGGGTTTAAGGGATAGAATCTATTGTTTGTACGGTATAAAAATCATTATGTCTATGGAAAGTCCTCATAATGATAGGTAGACCAATGTGTGTGTGTGTGTGTGTAAGAGAGAGAGCGAGAAAGAGAGAGATATGGATTGAGTGCGATCCCCTGTTGATAATGCTGTAGTGTGTTTGTCAGCTTTCTGAAGATAATGTCATTTTGGTGAAATTCATCCTGTTTTCTCAGTGGAAAAATAGCCATCCAAGTGGGGGTATTTCCTCCTATTTAACAGTAGCCGGTGCACAAGAATCATTCACTATTGAAACCGCAATGTCCTCCGCCATTTTGAACAGTACGTTTTCTCCAATGTGGAAACTCCGGTAAGAGGTAAGTACCTTGAGTTTTTGTAATTAATCAGTCTGTTGTGTCTCTCAGCTGTGATGAGCCTTAATGCTGAAGTTGTTAGTTTAAAGCCATTTAAAGCTATTTTCTAAGAAGAATTGATGTAGAAGTAATTTGAGTGATCACAGAGTGCTGATGAATGAAAACACTGACTGACACTGACTTGCTTCACATCACCAACTGGCTCATATTACACACAAAAATGGTCTTTTGCTTCCACCTGTTGGCTAAAATATGTAATGTCACAAAATGAAATGTGAAGGGACACATCTCTTAACACATGTGCACTGCTCTTACACTTTAATTTAGAATGGCACAAACACAAGCAGAGTGATACGTCCGAAGCATCCGAGGACCGGAACTAACTGTTGTGTATATTGTAGCATCAGACCAATCAGACACACAATTATTCATTATTTAATGAATAATCCAACAGATGTCTCAAGACTGTAACAAGCAAAGGTCCAAGTAGGCCCAAGCCGACTCCGTTATGTGTGCTCCCCCACTGATCATTATCATGATGATACAATAATGAGACGTTGTATTACGATTTTAATGGTGGAGAATTTTATTCAGACAAACATATATTGAGTTATTTGTCATTTATCTAAATTATAACGGTTGTCAAAGGCGACTGATTCCATTATAAATTTCCTTATATAGTAACGTAGAAATAGGACTGTTTAATTTAATTCCTAGCTCACACAAACTGTTTCCCTTACAAATAATGGTAATGTACACAACACTTTAACCCGTGCATTGAACATTTATCATACCAAATTCGCTACATATACTGGTGTGAGAATCTGGGCACTTTAACTGATTACTGTGTATTTGTGCACTGTGGAACGCGCTGACGTTTATATGCATCGATGAAACTGTTTTCATTAGTGTTAGCAACTAAGCTAATAGCATAGCACAACACTGCTAAACTAACCAGTTAGCGAACTTTCATTGAAACCCCTAAATACGCTACAATATATATATATATATATATATATATATATATATATATATATATATATATATATATATATACACACACACACACACACACACACACACACACACACACACGTCCATACAAAGTAAACATGCAAAAATGCACATGAATCCATATACAGTATATATAAATATATTTATACCACGGGTCTATCGAATGCTTGATTCTGATTGGATCATGGACGTTCTATGGTGTGCAATTATTGTTCAAGGAAACGCACGGTTCCATATCACTCTGCCAAATTATTTCAGTTATTTCAAAGAGCCCTACAGGCTACCACATCAACATATCAAACATATATTTCAATTTCATTTAAAAAGAGCCCTCGCGCTCCCTCATTTCCCCCGTACTTACAAACGCTCTCACACACACACACACACGTGCGCACACTGAGACTCGAGCCGCACCCCTGCGACTTGATCAATACAACAATTTCTATCATCCAAAATAACTTTTAATGTTTCAATATATTTTGCCCTAATCAGCCTCACACAGCTGTAGTGTAAAACACCGCCCTACCCCCACCCCCCATTTTGCACGTGCACACACACACACACACACACACACACACACTTTTCTTCTCTCTTCGATCCCTCAAATGCAAACTCTCACACACATGCACAAATTCACTAACTAAGTAAGTCCTCGAGAGCGCAAGACTCAGTAGCTAGTTCTAATGCGACGTTTTCGAATTAGAAATGAAGGCTCCAACTGTATTAAAACAAGATGCTGAATATGTGGCGGAAGAAATTAGTTCCACTCACAAGAGCGTTTTAGGGGTGAAAATCAGAAAATCTCTTGAGATAAAATCCTGAATGATGTCTTAATGTGTGGTAACCATGGTATAATTATTGCCGTCGTCAATTATTCCTTACATATACTGCTGTTCAAAATTTGGGGTCAACTTGCCTTTTGATCTGAAGAAGTGTACTTAAATGTTTGAAATTAGTTTTGTAGACAAAAATATAATTGTGCCACCATATTAATTTATTACATTACAAAACAAAAATTTTATTAAAATAAAAAGTTTTTGAAATGGATGACTTGAACCGAATAATGAAGTAAAGCAGCCAATAAGTGCCCAGCATAGATGGGAACTCCTTCAATACTGTTTAAAAAGCATCCCAGGGTGAAACCTCAAGGTTGAGAAAATGTCAAGAGTTTTGCAATCTCTGCAAAATCTGTGTGACTACTTTGAAGATGCTAAAATATAACACAGTTTTAATTTATTTTGGATTTTTTTTTAGTCACATCATAATTCCCATATTTCTATTTATGTTATTCCATAGTTCCATGCTGATTTTACTATTATTCTAAAATGTGAAAATAAATAATGAATGAGTAAGTGATCCTAAACTTTGTAGGTAGAATATACATATATATATATACACACACTCACCTAAAGGATTATTAGGAACACCTGTTCAATTTCTCATTAATTCAATTATCTAATCAACCAATCACATGGCAGTTGCTTCAATGCATTTAGGGGTGTGGTCCTGGTCAAGACAATCTCCTGAACTCCAAACTGAATGTCAGAATGGGAAAGAAAGGTGATTTAAGCAATTTTGAGCGTGGCATGGTTGTTGGTGCCAGACGGGCTGGTCTGAGTATTTCACAATCTGCTCAGTTACTGGGATTTTCACGCACAACCATTTCTAGGGTTTACAAAGAATGGTGTGAAAAGGGAAAAACATCCAGTATGCGGCAGTCCTGTGGGCGAAAATGCCTTGTTGATGCTAGAGGTCAGAGGAGAATGGGCCGACTGATTCAAGCTGATAGAAGAGCAACTTTGACTGAAATAACCACTCGTTACAACCGAGGTATGCAGCAAAGCATTTGTGAAGCCACAACACGCACAACCTTGAGGCGGATGGGCTACAACAGCAGAAGACCCCACCGGGTACCACTCATCTCCACTACAAATAGGAAAAAGAGGCTACAATTTGCAAGAGCTCACCAAAATTGGACAGTTGAAGACTGGAAAAATGTTGCCTGGTCTGATGAGTCTCGATTTCTGTTGAGACATTCAGATGGTAGAGTCAGAATTTGGCGTAAACAGAATGAGAACATGGATCCATCATGCCTTGTTACCACTGTGCAGGCTGGTGGTGGTGGTGTAATGGTGTGGGGGATGTTTTCTTGGCACACTTTAGGCCCCTTAGTGCCAATTGGGCATCGTTTAAATGCCACGGCCTACCTGAGCATTGTTTCTGACCATGTCCATCCCTTTATGGCCACCATGTACCCATCCTCTGATGGCTACTTCCAGCAGGATAATGCACCATGTCACAAAGCTCGAATCATTTCAAATTGGTTTCTTGAACATGACAATGAGTTCACTGTACTAAAATGGCCCCCACAGTCACCAGATCTCAACCCAATAGAGCATCTTTGGGATGTGGTGGAACGGGAGCTTCGTACCCTGGATGTGCATCCCACAAATCTCCATCAACTGCAAGATGCTATCCTATCAATATGGGCCAACATTTCTAAAGAATGCTTTCAGCACCTTGTTGAATCAATGCCACGTAGAATTAAGGCAGTTCTGAAGGCGAAAGGGGGTCAAACACAGTATTAGTATGGTGTTCCTAATAATCCTTTAGGTGAGTGTATGTGTGTGTATATATATATATATATATATATATATATATACACACACACATACATATATACATGTTTATATCCAAACTATATCCAAATATATGGTTATTATTTGTATTTAGCATTGTCACTGATTTGCTGTTCATGACCCCACTGGAATAGAACTGTGAGGTGTAGATGATTGTTTCCTTTGTTCAATTCTGTTAACTATGTAAAATGCTCATTACCATTTGTGACATAAATGTAATGGTGATTGTAATGTTATGGTTTAGTGTGTGTGAAAAGATTGTGTTCAAGTTGTCTCTAATGATGTGTGTGTGTGTTTCACCTCAGGGACGAGGCGGTCCAGCTGTCTGACACGGTTTTGGTGGGAGGGGTGTGTAGACAGCCACTCGGGGATGGTGGGCTCCCCTCTCAGCTGATCAGAAATCTCCATCTGCTGCCAAAACACTGGCCCCGCCCTCACATCAGCACATGCCTGCAGAAACGCACATAAATCTCTGTAAAAACGCCTGCATGTTAAACGCCCCAGCACATTTACAGTGAGGTTCAAAAAAGCTGAGCAATGGCATACTGTTTGCGAACATACAGACACAGACCGCACTGCTGTGGGAGGCATTTAGATGAGCATTTAAATATAAGGACACTCAAGACTATATGTAAAACATCAACTATATATATATGCAGTAAAAAAAAAATCATAATTTGGCTTGTTTACATTCTGAATTCATGGTGCTAATGCACTAACACGATATACGCAGCCATAATATGCACCGATTTCACACTGTTGTAATGTAATTTATAATGACACTGATACTACTGCAAAGATGGGTGTACAAAAGAGTGTTAATGGTCATAATACAGACAAACGAATGATGATAAGAGGCATATTTGACTTTAGGCAGATGTGTGAATGGCTTTCGGATGCAGACGTCATGAGTAAAGCAGCATTTCAAACAACGAGTGAATGGGCACTTAGGAGTATTTGAGTATGATATACTAATTAAACTACATTACATGTTCTTGGAAAATGTCACAACACAAACGATCCTACAGATTTGGGTAAAGTTGCACCAGTAATGGCTATACACAATGGCATGTTCATGTCGACTGATCTTAACTGATAGAAAGGGGATTTGCTGTATGTGGAGCTACAGGTCATATCTACTGATGAAGTGGACCAATGACCTGAAAGTTTTCCCTGACGAGCGGTTACAAACCACCGAAACAAACTGAAAAACAGTTTAAAACATTCAGTCATCATTTACTCATCCTTATGTCATTCCATAACCATATGACTTTCCGTCTTTTGTGGAAGTCTGAACAAGTCTAAGGAAACTCTAAGGGGTTACCAAGTTCAAAATGACAAAAAGCACCATTGAAGTATCTTTTAAGTAGTCATATAGACTGCTTTTATGGTGCAGCCCCAGTCCCCATTCACTTTCATTATCTGTAAAAGAGTAGCTAGGTTATTCTTCATAAATTCTCCTTTTGTGTTTTACAAAAAAACAAAAAGGCATGTGGGTTTGGAACATGTTGAGAAAATAATGTTTTCATATTGTTTGAACTATCTGTCCTTTTAAAGCCCTGCCATCAAAGGAATCAAACAGAGATAACACCACACACACAACCTCACGGTCTCTTACAGCTCTGGACGTCGTCATTAACTGGAACTGAAGCTGAGAGCAGGCCAGCCCACAGAAAACATGACTCATGACATTCTCACTGTTATGGCAGCACCATGCCAGTGTCCTTCACTGGGCGGGTTACGGCAGTCAGGTAGGATCTGTGCCCGTTTATGAGCAGCAGGTATCCTGTTATTACTACAATAAGATATGGAGAGGAACTGACTGGGTTTCTCCATAACTGTGCCAAGCAAGTATGGGATCAGGAGAATCCCAAGCTGTTTGTAAACACACAATGCCCTCTAGAGGATCTGTAGGATACAGCAACTATAAATGACTGGACAGTTTATCCACCACTCATTGGGACTCTTCTAATCTTTCACTGTGTGCTTTGGTTTTCTATACATGTATTGTTTTATAGCTGTCTATGGAAGGGATGTATTGATACCGATAATGGTATTGGGTCTGATACCGTGCTCAAGTACTTGTACTCATGTTTGTAAAATGCTCCGATACAAAAAAACATACCATCTGACGTAATAATGTCATTTCGTAAATATTCAACATTCAAATTAAAATCATGTTATGTCTTCAGTTCAATTATTAAACTGCAAAGGCTGCGATTTTGAATGAATTCATTCATTTAGACACAATTTTAATGATAAAACTGAAATAAACTGTTGATATGGAATTCAGGAAAAGAAAAAAAAAGAAAAACAGGTCTCTGTTTGGCAAGTATCGTAAATAACGTATCTGTAATTGTACTCGTTCTCAAAAAAATCAGGACATCCATAAAGATGTCACGTAAAGAAGATTCACATCTGTGATTATTCAGGTCTATTTGACTACCAGTCAAAGCTTTGGATCTACCTCCATTCTTTATTATTGGGTGTTTCTTAAACGTGGGGCAATTTCATATCCCAGGGGTTGGATTTTATTCAAATAAACACATTTCAACTTTTGTATTTTTGTTATACACAACAGTTTCCTACTTTTAAAATGAGTTTTATCTATAGAATTTTTCTGAAATTATTACATTTAAAACTATGACAATAGAGTGAAATAAACACAAAAAACAATTTATTGTGTAAAAATAATTTCTATAAAATGTTCAAATATTAAGACTGTCCCACAGTTGTCGCCATTTCCACCACACCAAAAAACTTTGAAGTTTTTGAAGTGAAGACCACGCTTGAAATGACATATCAGTGATGTTTAAAGAAAATCAAGAAAAATCAATGTAAATATCACTAGTGAGCAGAACATTTTACAAGGTATTATTTACAAAAATGTGCAAAAAGTGTGAAAATATAATTTAATTGTATTTAGGATACATAAAATGTTAGCTGCACACCAAAAAGTAACTTTCACTATAGTCAGCTTTACTTAATCTTTCCATGTTCATTCTGTTCAAAAATCTCATGTAACCAAGAAAAATTGTGAGTTGATTCAACTAAAAAAAGTGTCTTGCCAGCTTTAACTTAATCAATTTGCGTTGGAACAACGTTAATATTTTTTGGCTGGTTAACCGAAACTGGGCAGAGGATTTCTAGTTCCCAGCTTGCTTTGCATAGGACTCAACAGGAAGAGTAAATATTAAAACTAAGTGTTATTTTATTTGTCTTTGTGCAAGATGAATATAAAGGAGGAGACTTGTTAGAGTTTAATGTTTTGTTATGTAGAGATTTAGAAGAACTTCTGTTATGTTGTAGTTTTGGAGGTTACCATTATGGTGAAGAGTGGAATTTGAGCCTTGGATGAGGATCAAAAATGTTTTCTACATATTGCTTTATCCATTGAGCAACTGCTGTGTTAACCATAACATTTCCTGTCACTAGGTACCATATCACTAACAGAGTTTCATTTAAGTTATTTCGACATGTTAAATTTTGTTGGGTTTACTTGATTCAGTTAGGTTCCCTCTACTTGAAGTATTTAAATAGAAATTAAATGGTAATTCTTATATAAGAAAGCCCATTTCAAAAACATGGAACCACTGTCATGATTGAATCAAGTTCAGCCAAAGACTTCTTTTTTGAGTGAATGATACTAACTCATTAATGTACTTTTTATGTTTTAATTAAACTAGTTTTGGAAAGAAATCCATACATTAAAAAAAATGGTCTACAAAACTAATTCCAAGCATTTAAGCATGAGCCTTTAGATCAAAAGGTTTTTAAGATCATGAAGAAAATAAATTCAGTCAGTTGTGTCCAAACGTTTGACTGGTGCTGTAATTAGTCAAGTAAGCAATACTGAATCTTGAGAGACAGAAAAGAGAAAGTGTTTTGATGAGAAAGAAAATCTGATCATTTATCAGTAACTGTGTAAGATAATATCTGTGGTACCTTGGCAGCCAATTGCAATCCGACCTGGTCCGCCTCTGCCTCCAACTTGCGACTGAAGGGTCGGTCAAATAAGAACTACAGAACAGACAAGCAGAAAGTGAAAAAATCTTCAGTTAAACGAGCTGCTCAAACAGAGCACACAGGAATTATATTAGGCAAACAGAGGAAGACGGACAGATCAGAAGAAAACGTAGTTTTGGAGAACAAAATGAGTAGGAGATAAAAAGCAAAACCATTGAAATGTAATTTATTTTAAATCTAATGGAGAAAGAAGAGGGAAAAGTAAAGAAAGAAACGGTTAAAATATCCACATTAAAAAGCAGAACAAAGGAGTTCATCTTACAAAAGAAGGAAAACAACATAACATCTAAAGAACAATAACATTGAAAGGGAGCCTTTTTTCACGCCACACGGTGCTTAAAAAAAATGCTAATTCGGGGGCCTGGGTAGCTCAGCAAGTATTGACACTTACAAACACCCCTGGAGTCGCGAGTTCGAATCCAGGGTGTGCCGAGTGACTCCAGCCAGGTCTCCTAGGCAACCAAATTGGCCTGGTTGCTAGGGAGGGTAGAGTCACATGGGGTAACCTCCTCATGGTCGTGATAAGTGGTTCTCTCTCAGTGGGGCACGTGGAAGTAGCGTGTTTTACAATGGTGGTGAGAGAGCACTTGATAAGACTTCTTTGAGCTTTATTGGAACAGTATAACTTACATTTCAAGGGTCCTTTAGGGGATTCTACAGCTGTGTCTCATTTCAAAGCCTGCGTACTAGCTAGGATGCGTCCTTTGGATGCTGCAGTATACCGAGCATCCTCCTTTAAACAAGTCTCATTTAAACAAGACGGCCTTCGTAGGACAAATGGAAACAGAACATAACATGGTTGCTAGAGAAAAGAAAATTGATTTTACAGGTGTACTTATAATCTATAATACTTTATTTTAATTAGATATTAATATAATCATACATATTATATACTCTGCGCCCATCTACTGAGGAACTTCAACTTGGGAATTAACATTACTTGCATTTGAACATCATATTTATGGGCAAATTGCATTTTTTTTTTAGATATTTCCACTGAAGCAAAGAATTGTGGGTTGTTGGTGCCCACGAACGAAACACCTCATGCATCCTCCAAATTCCCATGAAAGAAGGTTGCATCCGAAGGCTGCATTTGGAGTGTCCTACTTGCTTTTCTGAAACGAGACGGCCTCGATGACGTATGCGGCTGACAAATGTGACCTCTGAAGGACGCAGCCTTCCAAACGAGACACATCACTTTTATAACTATACGACTATAATCAATATTACAGAAATGTTTGCCTTGCTAATAGACAAACACATACTGAACTGACTCCCATCAACGTCTTATGCTTAATTCTGAACAAACACAATTTCCTTTCTCATTTCTTCTTTCAAATCAAAATGATATGGGAATCAAAGGTCTGGTTCAGAGACAATATTCTAGCCCCGAACCACTTTTTCTTTGGTGCAAACACATGGAACAGAGTCAAATTGGGCATTTGCACTGTGTCGGTGAAAAAAGGGTATGAGAGAGACTTTCAGGTCAGCTATCACCTGCACTAGTTTTCCCTGAATCCACTGGCCCAGCACAGCCAGGCTGTCCCGAGGACAGATTGCCCAGATCGCCGTTAGAAGAATAAGAGACAAGAGCTCCACCACATGAGACAAACTGGCCTGCTCTGCCTGAGAAAATTAGAGAGAGAGAGAGAGAGAGAGAGAGAGATGGGGGGGAATAAATGACTAAAGTAACTGTTGCCTAAAAAGGCAGAGATTCATTATGGGTTTGCTTCTTTGTTGATTTCATAGTTTATCTTTTATGCTAATTTGTTTGCATTTGGTGCTGTTAAGAGAGATTTTTTGTACACTTCTTCAGCAGCCCAGACGTTGACACAGCATGCCTAATTAGGAACAATGTAGAAAAACAAACAAAAAAAGAAAGAAGCAATTTAACAAAGAGAGACATAACGAATCACACTGAATTATTGTTGCAATACACATTCTTCTGACAAAGGGAAATGGATATGCCACAACGCATGTCCATGAGTGGACGAGTAGATGCTGCAATGCAAATTTGTTCAGTATTTACAGTGGCATGCAAAAATTTGGGCACCCCTGGCCAAAATTTCTGTTGCTGTGAATATTTAAGTGAGTAGAAGTTGAACTGATCTCCAAAAGGCATGAAGTTAAAGAATAAACATTCTTTTCAACATTTTAAGCAAGATACGTGTATTATTTTTGTTTTGCACAACTTTAGAGTGAAAAAAAGGTAAGGAGCACCATACAAAAGTTTGGGATTTCAAAATACAAAAATTTCAAAGCTTTACAAATACTCTGACTCCTCAAATCTTGTGCCAACAATCAGCAGACATGGGCTCCCCTAAGCAGCTGCCTAGCACTCTGAAAATGTAAATAATTGATGCCCACAAAGCAGGGGAATGGTATAAGCATTTTCAGGTAGCCGTTTCCTCAGTTCGTAATGTAATTAAGAAATGGTAGTTAACAGGAACGGTTGAGGTCAAGTTGAGGTCTGGAAGACCAAGACATTTTTCAGAGAGAACTCCTCGTAGGATTGCTAGAAAGACAAATCAAAACCCCTGTTTGACTGCAAAAGACCTACAGGAAGATTTAGCAGACTCTGGAGTAGTGGTGCACTGATCTACTGTGCAGCAACACCTGCACAAATGTGACCTTCATGGAAGAGTAATGAGAAGAAAACCTTTCCTGCGTCTTCACCACAAAATTCAGCGTCAGAAGTTTGCAAATGAACATGTAAACCAGCCTGATGCATTTTTGAAGTCCTGTGAACTGAAGTTAAAATATAACTTTTTGGCTGCAATGAGCAAAGGCATTCTTGGAGAAAAAAGGGTGCAGAATTTCATGAAAAGAACACCTCTCCTGTTAAGCACAGGGGTGGATCAATCATGCTTTGGGCTTGTGTTGCATTTCACTGGTAGAGGAAAGAATGGATTCAATTATATACCAGCAACTTCTGGAAGCAAACATCATACCATCTGTAAAAAAGCTGAAGATGAAAAGAGGATAGCTTCTACTACATTATAACAATCCTAAACATACCTCAAAATCCACAATGGATGACCTCAAGAGGCACAAGCTGAAGGTTTTGCCATGGCCCTCACAGTCCCCCGACCTAAACATAAAAAATCTGTGGATAGACCACAAAAGAGCAGTGCGTGCAAGACGCCCCAAGTATCACAGAACTTGAAGCCTTTTGTTAGGAAGAATGGCCAAAAATCCCCCAAACAAGAACTGAAAGACTCTTAACTGGCCACGAAAATGTTATGTTTACAGGCTGTGATACTTACCAAAGGGGGTGTTAATAAATACTGACCTTGCAGGGTGCCCAAACTTTTGCTTCGGTCCCTTTTCCTTTTTGTTTTTTTTGAAACTGTAAAAGTAAAATTGCTTAAAATATTAAAGAAATTAGTCATCTTTAACTTTATGCCTTTTGAAAATAAGGCCATCTTTTGCCTGCTTACCTATTCACAGCAACAGAAATTTTGACCAGGGGTGTGCAAACTTTTGCATGCCACTGTATGCCAGTTTTATTGTCATAAATGTTAAAGGTGAGGTGTATAATGTCTTTATTAGAAAAATAAATAACATCTCCTGTCTCAGTTTAATATGCAGCGACTATAAATAACTATTTGTAGCACATTGGTAGATGTCATTACTTCTTGCAGTTATATTTGGTGACAGTAGTGGCGCAGAAATTACTTCACATTTAAGTTATATCTGATGTTTGAAAAAGTTCAAGTTGAATAATTTTTTGATTGAGTTGATAAAGCCTTCGGTATGCATTGAACACTTTGGTAATTAGCTTGTAGAGACACGTGAGACAGAAAGTCTCTTTTGGTATGACTCTACCCTTGGTATGACTCTACACAAAATTATGTCATCAACTATTTAGTCTCATTTAATCTTCATCTCCAAACCCATTTTTTCCTTTTCTTTTGCAGAAAACAAAAGGAGATGTTTAGCTGAATATCCAAGCTCCTCTTATACATACAATTTTACATACAACCAAATTGGCCCGGTTGCTAAGGAGCGTAGAGTCAAATGGGGTAACCTCCTCGTGGTCACTATAATGTGGTTCACACCCTCACGCATGGTGAGTTGTGCATGGATGCTGCAGAGAATTGCTTGAAGCCTCCACATGCACTATGTCTCCACGGTAACATGCTCAACAAGCCACGTGATAAGATGCACAGATTGACTGTCTCAGACGCGGAGGCAATTGAGATTCATCCTCCGCCACCCGGATTGAGCCTACACCACCATGAGGACTTAGAGTGCATTGGGAACATTCCAAAGTGTGGAGAAAAAGTGGGGGAAAAAAAGCTACTGTGCCACTTCAAAAGACTTGGAATGTAGCACACAAGTCATATAGACTGCTTTTGTGGTACTTTCTGTCTGTTTTGGAGCTTGATAGCCACTGAGCCACTTCTTCCATGTAAAAAGAGCAGCATGAACATTGTTCTAAAGGTAAGAAAGGTAATCATGTTCGAACGACATGAGGATGAGTTAATATTGACAGTTTGTTCAACATAAATATAATGTTTCAATTAAACATAACCAGGTAAATATTGCTGTTTATTGTCATGTTATATCAGTGAATAATGTACGAATGAAGACGATTCTTCCTTGTGTTCATTTAGTGAAAAACGAAATGACTATTCTTAACTAGATTTTTACTGAATTCCACTTTTCGCATTAAACATTAAGAGCCTTATTTTAAGAGCGCTAGCACTAAGTGCAGAGCTATGCAATAAATCACAAGTGCAAAAACAATGGCATGTCCATGAAGTTTTGGCATTTTCGCTAAGTCTAGGCATAGGTGGGTTGCAAAGATCTGATGGGATTGGTCAAGAGCAATTAAATTCTGAGGTTCTTCTCCAGTTATTCCACCATCTGCATCCTATTTTATAGTCCATTCCCTCAAACACCAGCGAAATAAACAAACACAGCACATTCATAAGATGTTGGTATTGTAAATGGACTGTATACAATGAATTAGAAGAATAGATAAGGGAATGTCAAGCATATTTCGATGAGAGTGGCACGCTTTTTTTTTATACGCATGGAGAATGTGGTTCTAGTCAAGATTTGGATGTACGCTCTGTAAAATTATAGAGAATGTAAGTATTATTAATCATATTGATTAAGTGACACACAAATCCTGGCTAGCGTTAACAGTGATTGTATCGGCCTTCCAGGTAAGGCTGTGGATCGAGGGATCTTTTTCTTTATTCAATTTTGCTTTAAAACTTTAATTAATTTATTAAAACAAGAAAAACTTAGCAAAAACTTTTCTCAATTCAAATTGCATTTCAAACTAAACTAAAATATAATTAAAATAACGAAGTCGTAAAAACTAATTAAAAATCGAATATAATCACCTCTCTAAATCCAAAAACGTTACCCTCTCCAACTTCTTTCACCATCCTCTTTTGTAGTGACTTTGGAAATGAACTTTCTTACCACCTGTTGGTGGAATCTCCTAACTGAAAATGCTGGGACTGATTTTAGACTTTGGGCTGAAAACAGACGTGCTACTGAATCATCTTATCACAATTACCTATTTCTCAGGAATATTGCACTTTGCGCCACTTCATGCAATACACCCACACGCACACGCTAACACTCCCAACCACATGCACTTGCGCTAACACTCCCACCAACAGGCACTTGCGCTTTGCGCTGACACATAAATTGCACTTAAAATTTCTGCTTTCACAAAAACTAGATAAAACGAAGTGCAAGGTATGTAATGCTAGTGTGCTCTCAAAAACAGAGCCCTTTAGATTTATTTTGCAACAATGGCTGCTTTGTTGAAATGATGGTTTCTCGAGTGAAATAAAAATTTTCAGAGCAAATATATACATTTTGAGATGTATATTTACATATATACATTATCTTTATTGTTAAAATACGGAGATATCATTTTTAGCTTTATTACCCAGCCCTAATATTGCCTACACGGAAAATGGTGGCAGAGTGAACCGACTTGGCTTAAAGGGACTTTGCTTATACCCAACGTTTATCATTTGAAAAAAAATATTGAATCAATTTGAAACTGTCAGTTACAGCTGTATTATGTTAGACCAAATATCAGTGCGATGCAATAACACTGCCCACATTAATCTCTCTATTCCTCCACCCTCACAAGACCTACAACCGTGCACTGATGTAACCGCTCTGAAACTAAAAACACCTCTTTAAATGGAACCCTTAACAGCGCTTTGTGCCTCAGAGACAGTATGCCTCCTCCTCTACATTTAAACCAAGAGAAGAGATGAAAGTAAAACATGACACATGCAAAAGTGAGATAAATTGAGCACTTTGAGTGCTTTACTTCCAGAAAGAAAAGAAAAGCTGAGAGCGACACGAAAGCTAAAGTACAATTTTAATTTGATTTAAACTATAAAGGCTACAACAATAAGGCACAGGGTACTGATAGCAGACCATGTACTGCTCAAATACATTTACATTTAAACCAAATTGGCCCAAAGATAGAGATTGCACAAACTTCAAGAAACACTAGCAAGACATTAAATAGTATGTTCTTGGTTATGTAACTTCCAGCATAGTTAATTACTGGATTAAATAAATAGATTCTGATAAAATGACAATAGGATGTTTCTGCGTATTGGTCTGACAGTCTGGGGGCGGGACTTACTGCATGTCCAATCAGAGCGTGAGCCATCTCATGCCCCATTATAAAGGTCAGCTGATGGATGTCTGCTACAGCCTCCAGCATACCTGTAAAGATAAAAACCTCCCCATTCTGACACACACACACACACACACACACACACACACACACACACACACACACACACACACACACACAAACACACACACCCACACCCACACCCACACCCACACTAATCATTCAACTGTAGCTGTTAAATCTGAATTATTCTTTAGTAATAATCAGTATTGTGTCTCGAGACTTTCTATAATCATTTGCATTGAACTAAGAACAGTCTAATCTTTCTTTATGATTGTGTTATAAAGATGAAGAAAGGTTCATGCTGTCTATGTAGCTCATCAGAGAAAATATCTATAAAGGTTCATTTCTGGGGCTGTCAATCAATTTAAATTTCTAAGCAAATACATGACATAATATTTAGATTAAATAATCTAATTAATCACAATTAATCTTATTTATCATTATTTGCAGAGAAAGGCCCCAAAATAAAAATGATTACATTTATATAACCGCATATATAACGGTATATAACGGTATATAACTTTGTGGTATATAACGGTATATAACGGTATATAACGGTATATAACTTTGTGGTATATAACGGTATATAACTTTGTGGTATATAACAGTATATAACGGTATATAACTTTGTGGTATATAATGGTATATAACGGTATATAACTTTGTGGTATATAACAGTATATAACGGTATATAACGTTATATAACTTGGTGGTATATAACGTTATATAACTTTGTGGTATATAACGGTATATAACTTTGTGGTATATAACGGTATATAACTTTGTGGTATATAACGGTATATAACGGTATATAACTTTGTGGTATATAACGGTATATAACGGTATATAACTTTGTGGTATATAACAGTATATAACGGTATATAACTTTGTGGTATATAACGTTATATAACTTGGTGGTATATAACGTTATATAACTTTGTGGAATATAACGGTATATAACTTTGTGGTATATAACAGTATATAACGGTATATAACTTTGTGGTATATAACGGTATATAACTTTGTGGTATATAACAGTATATAACGGTATATAACTTTGTGGTATATAACGGTATATCACGTTGTGGAATATAATGGTATATAACTTTTTGGTATATAACAGTATATAACTTTGTGGTATATAACGGAAGGGGTGGAGTTACTGGCAGCAATGGTGATCTGGCAAAACAATTGTAAATAATGGAGAATATGGCAACTAGTGAAACCTCTGTGAAGACAGCACCTTACAAAAGTGAGTTAAATGCTTTACCACCATACCATGCTTTGCTAATATGTATATTATTGAGATATACTGTACGTGTTGAACTGAGCGCTAAAGCTAGCGGCAACACATAGCTTGGGTTTGAAGCGTCATACTTCCGTCAGCTGTTAAAAGGCGAATGCTTCTGTGTAGTAGAAATACCTTAAGGGTTCCATTTGAGTCAATACTACACTTTGAAAATTCATACACTACATGGCTGAGTGCATAGTACATTTTGTAAGTGCATAGTGAGTCATTTGAGACACAGCTTGAGTAAATGATGAGAATTTTCATTTTGGGTGAACTATTCCTTAAAAGGAATGGGAGAAAATAAACTGCCCAATTAATAAGGATCAGAGAGAGGTTGGAAAATGGTTCAGTAAAATTAAAATACAACTGTTTTTTGGTACCAAAAAATTAACCAGCATTAAAACAAAATCATATAAAATTATATGACATGACCCCTTTTAAGAACTAAATAGAATAGATTAATTTATTAGACAAAGCCTCAGATATGGTCGTTGTCAGATATGACTCACAGGCAAAATAAATGCGTTGATGGTGGGGCCGTCCACCACATGGACAGTCCAGGTGACAGAGGAAATCTCAGCAATGTCTTGGTTCCTTTGTGCCAAATGCTGAACCACTCGTTCCACCACCTGGTGCCTGGGGTCCGATGCAGGGATCAGAGCCTCCTTAAACTCCTCCAAATACTGACAGAGAGAATGAATGAGAAGAGCAAGAGAGAGAGGAGGACAGCAAGGTATTGCTTAAGCTCTAGAAGCATTAGGCCCTTGAAATTAAATGAAATCAAATTAAACGATTAAAGGAATGAAATGCAAGGTTTACATTTTAATAGAGTCAAATAGTATAAATAAAAAATAAAAACAAAAACAAAAAAATATTAAAATAACTATGCTACAAAACCTAGTGAGCTGCCTACCTAAACAGCCATTTAAAACATCATAGGAGTTCCCCCTAAGCAAAGGCTGGTTCAAAGGTCGATGTCATCATTATAATGCCAAGCCGAGTTTTTTTTTTGTCGAGTCTCCGTGCCCTCCTTGTGAGGAGAACTGTTTATGTAGTGCGCATGCTGCGTAAAGTGACTACATAAGCAGAGCATTCCAGTTCAGGCACTTATTGGGTTCAATTCCAGTTAAGATGCTGCCTTATATTGCAGTAGATATCAATGCAGCTCACTAGGTTTTAGAAGCGAGCTTGAATTGTTATTTGACTGCAGACATTTACATACACTATTAAACTTAACTCACATGCCTATGATTAACAACAGCGTATCCAGAGTGCTTTCAGAATTGCTGCAAACAAAAAGTAACTGTAAATTGACTAAGAGAGTTCATGACTCAATGGCTGTAGTCGTACCCCTTCTGAAGTGAACTGAGCCAGTTCCATAAAGTTCTCTCTGCTGAACACCAGCAGCCTGGTCCTTCCTGTAACTGGAGACTCGTCCAGATGGGTGAGGAAGAAGAGAGAGATGAAGAACAGCAGTCCCGCCCCTGACCCCGCCAAGTGCCAGCGTCTACGCCAAGTCCAATCGCGAAACAACTGTTTTTTATTGGGTGGAAGGGCCAACCACCACTTTCTGATGCTCCTGATAACAGAGGGACAATTAAGTTCACGTAGTTAACCAAAAATAAAAATGTTGTCACTATTTACCCACCTTTACAGTGCATCAGGTTGCGTATAATTTGTTTGTTTTTAAATGTGTATAGGAACTAAGTGCTTTTCTTAACAGAGAAATGGCTATCCATCTGTTCTTCCACATCTACTTAACATTATAAATAGGGCTGTCAATCAATTACAATTTGTATTAAAATTAATTACATGATAGGCTGATTAATTAATCAGTGTGTCATAAACACTGTGGTTTTAGGGCGCTGTGTAGAGTTTAATGTAGTTTAAAACAAAACACATTTTGAGACCCCAGCATTTGAAGTAACGCTCCGTCCATCGGTGTTTGAACGCAAGAATGCGTCCTCATGTTGTGCTGTCTGTGTGGTTTGTTACCTGTACAGCTACAGTTGTGCTAACTGCCCCCTGGTGACTGAGAGTCATAAAAACATAACAGTGGAACAGTACAATTGCATAAATTTTTTCAACTTGACAGCCCTAATAATAATATTGGAACCTGTTTTTTTTTTTTTAAAGGCAGTAAACATTTAAGCTATGCTCATCAGAGACAAAACACAACCGGTTAATATAGATGATTTTTGATATGTTATAAAAAATAGGTTATTTTACACTTTTAAAAATTTATATTATTACACATTGATAAATCATTACGCCTACAAATTAATTTTTATGCATATTCATCATGCTTTATCAAATTGTAATTACTTTGGTAGGCGTTTCTTTATATTAAACAGAAAAAAAAATATTTTCAACTTACTTATATGTAATAAATGTAAATAATTAATTATAAATGCACAATCGGCTTTTCATACCACCATTTTAAAAAAATTTTTTTTTTATAATAATAGCCAAGTCAGATAATGGACATAACATAAAAATAATTAAAAAATATATATGTTATATATATTTAAATAATTATTAAAATACATTTAGTAGATAAATTCAATTTTATTACTATGAACCAAAATGTTCATTGACCCAATTTCATATATTCTTGACAGCGCATTTGTAAGTGATTGATGAAGTTTTCATTCATACTCCCTCACCTGCCCAGTATGATGGCCACGAGCTTCTGCAGGGGCTTCAGCAGCAGCCAGATGAAGGGCGCAGGGACAGCTCTCAGTCGGCCTGACGTGTGAAACTCATGTGCGGGTTGGACTGGAGGTTTGAATGCAGTTAAACGTGTGTTGAGCAGTCCTGATCTTGATCTTAGACAAAAAGTTGAAGGGGAAACAGTGACAGATCCTCTTGGTTTCAGAGAGGAAGTGGAGTATGTCCTCATCAGATCAGCCCGAGCAGGGACAGACAGAGATGGACGGGAGTGAAAGTGTCTCTGTCCACACCATCTGATCACTTTTAATGTAGTTAAAGTCCAAGAAATGTCGAGTTTGGCCAGGCGAATACACATCCGCTCCATTCTTATAAAATATATTTAATATATAAATTACTCCAAAATATTTTAATGTCCCCTGTCTAAAAGCGAAGTAGGACGCCCATATCACTGTGGTGTGATGATCCAGAGGTATTAAACTTTAGCCGGATCGCTAAAACTGTCAGTTTACCTCTCCTCTACTCTCTTCTCTGCGACGGATAAAACACTCCCCCTGCAAACAACAACACTTCCCCACAGTTCCGCTCCTCAGTCATGTCAGAACAACTAATATACTGTAGTGGTACATCTTTTAAAACAACTTTGATTCATTAATAACAGTTATAATTAATGTACATTAAAATGATTACATTGTTCATGTGAATTTGAATAATAAACAGCAATCTCCTAATCAAATGTCCTTGAACTACAGCTGCAAAACATTGCATGTTTGTAAATGACTTGTAATAACCCAAGCTTTTATAAAGTGTTATACAACACTTTTCTCGAATCTGATTGGACGAGAGACGTTCCATGAGTGCTGATGTCTGACACCATCAGCACTCCGACTCTTCACTGTATCACTCCGCTTGTGTTCGTGGCTTTCTAAACTTAAAGGTGCAATATGTAATATGTTCTAAAGCATAAAATTATCATACTATGTTATCAGAGATTTAAGAAACATGCCAAGTTGAAATACTGGCTTCTCCGGTGATGCTACAGCCAATACATTCTAGTTTGAAATGTCCATTCTGGGCCGGAATTTCTGTTTGTCTGTGTGATCCCGCCCACTGCCCTCTGCCCACTGCCCTGGTTTGCAAACAATAAAAAAATGCAATGCAAACGTATACATTAGCTGACTTACAGTGTAAGGCTCGTCGCTTGACATTGTCAGTTTGTTCATTCCTGTTGCATGTCCTCAACCTGGCAACCTGCGTGAGCTTTAAGTCTGGGGAGGAGGTGGTGCGGGAGACAACTCTCTCCAATATTTTTTAATTGTGAACTGCAGTGCCCATTTTAAACACTTTTGATTGCTCCTTTAAGTGTTAAAGCAGGTGTGTAGAAGATGTGTCTTTTCATTTTTCACTGTGGCATTAAATATTTAGCCAGCAGGTGGTCGACAAAAGGCTATTTTTATGTGTAATTATTGAGTAAAGTTCAAGTAGGTACAGCTGCAGGCCACAGATGTTCAAATGGTGGGGGGGAATATTCAAAGTAAGGCGTGGTTTATCCACAAGGGGCGGGGTTACTCTAAAAGGGGGCGACAGTTAGGGTTAGGGAAATGGTTAGTTAAGGGGCTTCCTATATCTTTGCTGGCCATTTCCATACCACTTACTTTCTTTTCAATCCGACACCAATCATTTCAGGTCCAATACCGTCGATGCCGATACCAATATGGTACATTCATTTTGATTTCTTTGAATAAAAAGTGTCATTTAAAATATTATTTTTAGTCATAATTCGTCATAATTATATAATAAAGAAGATTATTAGACTTCTCGTTTGTATTTGCTAATATGGCCTAAACTTCACATTATTTCACTTTGAAGCTTATGATTATTATTCATGTTCACCAAATAATAAGTTACATTTTTTTTTTTTTTTAGAATCGATATTTTTGATACAATGACACTTGCCAGAGACTATTTAGCAGAGATGGGTCACTTCTGTTCAAATTAATGGGAGAAATTCGAACGCCCCACCAAGGAACTCTATGCGCCCAACAGATGTAGATAGGAAGTCCCGCTTTACAGTTAAAATAGCCAATCACCTTTTAGACACAGACATCGCCTGTCAATCATTTCGAGAAAGCGCATGCAAATAAGCTATACAAGCCAGAATGTAGTTATTTTAGCATAATTTGAAGTAAAGAATAACTTTGTCAGATTGTACTGCTGATTTAATATGCTTTTTGATCGTAATCATGACCAACCGTTTTTCACCCATGGATTAAATTATTATCACTGACTGTGAATTGTAAATTTCAAGCACGTCATCGGTAACTGAAAACTATTGCGTTTGAATTATGCTGCATCCACAACACTAGGTGTCAGCGTAAGTCAAAGACGACTTGAACAAAAACAAACCCAGTGCACCTAAAATAATCTTTCCAAATATTAGTCTAATTTTCTTATTTTTAAACACGAAAAACTATTTGCAAATGGGGTAAGAAAAATAAACGTATTTTTCTCTTTGAATTAAGTTTTTTTCTTTAGTGTTCTAAGCATAAAACTTCCCACATTTTGTTAAATTTCTCTGAAAACAATTAAAAATATCTTAAATCATTACTTCAATCAATTTTAGTTTTTAAAAATGTTTTATATATATATATATATATATATATATATATATATATATATATATATATATATATATTTGTTTCACTTAAAAATAAAAAAACAGGTTTTTTTTGTGAACTTATCAAAAATGTACATAAAATACAGCTTTGTGATTAAACTGTTTATATCCATTGTCTTTATTCAGACTAATATGTTTTAAATACTCAACTTTCACAAAAACTAGATAACACTTTAAATGATTAATTCTAATATAGTATACAAATCTACATGAAAGCAATGTTACATACACAATTTTGTAATATTAGTTCTGTACAGTGTATACATAAAACAATTCTATTCATCTTCTGCAATAGGAGAACAGTTATCTTTACTGTAAGTCCTTCCATTCAGGTTGCCAAGTTCATTGGAATTATTTACACCACTTCTGCACTGACAAACTGTGTAACAGATGCATCCTCTTCTTCATTTCAGCTTATAATATGGTTGACTGAAGTTCCTGAAGTGTACAATTCATCTTGGCTGTCAGACTCAACAATGCACTGCTCTTCAATAACACACATCTCATCCATGACTTGGCTGCTGTTAATTGGATCAGAGGGGGATAATGACAGTAAATGGTGCTGTGTTATTGGTTCATGAAAATGAGACGAGGAGGAGCCAGTCTCAGGGAGAAAATGTGTTTGAAACAAGGTTTCAATCTGCACCAGGTAAGCCTCTATGTCAACCTCTGAGACCTGCTCCAAAGTCTTCCGGACTGATGCAAGCATCTATGGAAAGACAGATGAGATAGATGCATAATTTACTATTTAATAAAAATGTACATGCAAAATTAATTAACAGAAAGCTACACCAGAAATATTACATCTAGATTATCATCAGTAAATGATTACAGGCATTAAGTCTGGTCCACTTTGCAGTTTATTCTGATCTTTGTGGCCATTGTAGCAGCCTGGGAACTTGGAAACACAACTTTGTTTCTTAGCAGACTGATTAAAAACCTGAGCACCATGACTCCCGGAAAGTGTGTGGCACCCAAGAAATCGGATTAGCTAGTTTGGCAATCTTTTGTCATTGTTGAGCTCAGACGGCCAGTCAAGGGTCTGTGGGCCTTGCCACGTGAGGCTGAGACAATATATTTAGAGGCTGTTTCAATGAAACATATTACCTTTTCCAGACAAGTGAGAGAAGAGTCTCTACGGAAAAGTCTGTCTATTGGTACTCTCCTGAAAGAAAATCACAATCACAAGATGACATTTATAATTTTTGCATCAGAGCAGAATATTTTGTACAGATCTTTTTCTTTCCTCTTCTAGGCAAAGAGAAGGTTGCCAACACATAAACACACGCATGAAACACACCACTCACCCATGACTGTGCATGTACTTGAACACCACCCATTCTGCTCGTCTCATCACCTCCGACCAATCAGGAAGCTCAAATGAATCTTGGATATCAAACCGATATGGAAGCTCTACAACACAAACAATACTCTTTTTCACATATTTTTAAAGAGAAAGAGTTCAGATTCAATCACCAGATGGGTCAGACTTAGATTGAGCTGTTGCTATATTTGATCATTTACACCTCGGTTCATTTATTCTTTAACAGTTAAGAATCTCATTCATGTCTTAGACCATAAAACATTTACAGAACACACATTTATTAAAGGAATATTCCGGGTTCAATACAAGTTGTTTTTTGTGGTTATCAACAATGTGTCACAAATGCTTTTGACTGAGCTTCACTTGTACTGAACCTGGAATATTCCTTTAATACGGATAACCTACGGTTAGGGGTGCTGTTGCTGCTGTAAGCATATTTTTTAAACCCACACATAAAATGTCCCTAACACCTGACAGTTATCACTGAAATATGTATCTTGAGAAAATGACACCTGCAAATAGCAAAAAATAATAACAATAAATGCTCTTTGACTGTTAAGTGTTAATCATATGTTCAGATTTGTTGACATTGTCTTTGGAGAGCAGGGTTTTGGAACGAGGGTGTGTGGGCAGCCTAATTCAGTGGCCAAGTCAAGCAAAAGTTAGCCAAACAGCTGAAATTACTTAAAAGCACATTTAAAGGAATAGTTCACCTACAAATGAAAATTCTCTCATCATTTATAAAAAGCACATAAAGGCCACAAGAAGGTAATCCATAAGACTCCAGTGGTAAATCCATATATTCAGAAGAGCTATTATAGTTGTGGGTAAGAAACAGATAAAAAACAACATTAAAGTCCTTTTATACTATTATAAATTCACCACGCTGGAGCTTCATAGTATTGGTCACCATTCAATTGAATTGTATGGACCAACAGAGCTGAAATATTCTTCTAAAAATCGTTATTTGTGTTCAGCAGAAGAGTCAGAAGTCATACACATCTGGGATGGCGTGAGGATGAATAAATGATGAGACTTTTCATATTTGGGTACACTATCCCTTTAACTGCATTCAATAGGCACATGCTGTAGAGATGCTGTAACATACTCTGAGGTCCAGAGGGTCCAGTCTCTTCCTGTACAAGCAGACAGGTGGTCTGAGAGAAGGGGGAGGGGTTACTAGGGTTATACGGACTGACAATCACCCCAATGAATGGAGCACCTCCTCGAGAGAAATAACTCTACAAACAAGACAGATAGACAGAATATGAGATAAAAATAAAGACATCATCCATCACCTCCTCCAAAAAAAAAAAACCCTCCACTGTGGCAGTCTAACTACAATACAAAGATCTGTTACCTGGTATTTGGCCTGAGTGTCAATGTCTCTGAGGGAGGGGTTGGGGTCAAAGGCCGGATGAGAGTGGTACCAACCAACCACACTGTGACCTTTGACCCCAAGCAGCTCAGAGGCCTGAGTCTGAGAGACAGGGTCCATCTCACACTGCAGACCGGTGCTCAGGCTGTTACATGGTTCTGCTGCAGAGATCTACACACAGCAAGATTACAAATGCTCAACGGTTATGTATTTACTGAATCGAGTGTCCTACGACACCTACAGTAACGCACAGCCAAAGAACCAATGAAAGAGGGAACAGATGTCTGGGTGTCAGATCAAACTGAACCAATCAGCCCATGAATTCACTTACCTTTAACACCTTCTCTTCCTCTTCATATGTCCCTCCTAAAAGGCCAATCACTTCTCCCATAGACACATGAGCATGCTGGTAAAATTAGGTAAAGTTCAGTTTAGCAGTACAGAATGACCAAATACTGAGGATTGAATGTGAGGTTCAATTTAGTAAATTGAGGTCAATATTTCATAAACAACAACACTTCACACTTACTATATCCATGACAATTAAAGCCTCAGCACAAACTATTACTCTGTATGGTTCCTGACAGAACAAGAAACAAAGAGACAAAATAAATGTGACCTAATTCAGAACTGCAACAAATAGCACTGCAGTATAAATTTGGACTGAATTACGATTTTCATTTTTGCTTTTATCAATATTACCTGTATTCCCTCTCCAAATGCCTTGCATGGAATAAGCTGAAATGGATCAAAAGAGCTGCAAAAAAAAAAAAAAAAAAAAAAAAAGCAGACATGCAGATGGAATTATATGGAAAGAGTATTCAACACAATTCTTTGCTGCTGTATTAATGATCAGTTCCAGACGTTACAGATATGAGTTGTGGGTTTACCCTCTTCGCTTGGGGAGTTTAGATACTTTTGGTCCTTTCTTCTTCCTCTCTTCTCTCCTGATGGCCAGCTCCTCTGCGCTCAGATGCTGAAGAACACACAGAAGGACAATAAAAAAATCTGTAATTGCGTCTTCAATGTACTACTATCTTGACACGTAACCATTGGCTGTAGCAGGCCATAAACTGAATCTTGTCTATATACTACATTGAAATTCCATGAAGATCCAAAGTATTCTTGGAGATCCTCTACCTCGTACGTCTGGCCCTCCAGATCTTTAGCATCACACCAGTTTCCCCACACGTCCCGAATGCGACGCTTCCTTGTGCGCTGCAACTCAACACACCAAAATACATTAGATTGATCATAAAATGGGCCATGCCAACAAAACTTATGCTCTTATGTATACTCATAAACTGACAATGATGATGATAACTGTAACAGGTAGGGAAGCTAATTCAGCTCATTCCAATCCATTCTCTCTCACCATAGACTGCAGTCTCTGGGCAAGATGATAAGCCTCCAGGCTGTCTTTGCTTTCCTTTAACTGAGACCGATCAACCAGCCGTGGACGGTTATAAATTGCCTGATCTACAGAGGAAGTGTGAGAAAGAAAGAAAAAGAAAAGTTTGAGGAAAAGGTGCTCTTGTTTTTTTTGTTGTTTTTTTTTCATTAGTGAAAGTGTCCATATTGAAAGTGTGCAGGATAATGTCCAGGCTATGAGGTTTCTGTGCCTACACCAAAAAAAATGTCTACACCTACAAAAAAGGTATGTGAGAACTAGGGCTGTCAACAGAGCTGATAAATTCAATTCAAATTTCAAACTGAAATGCTACCAAAATTGGCGGCTCATTTCATCTTAGTCCCGGTTCTCCTGATGGCCAATTCACCTCTGATTGGCCCCAAAGTGCGTCGGCCCACCAGGAAAATACCGGTATGCCAGATTACCAATCTAGCCCTGGTACTATCCCTATCTCAAGCTTCATAATCCCAGCAGTTCCACAGTGTTTTTCATTAAACACAGTTGTATGTACCTCATGTTTATGCAGCAAGATACTCATAAGAGCAAGCTAAGGCATAGTGAAGGCACAATCGCCAAAGACCTCCACCTGTCAATTTCGAACACATTCATCTTTTTCTACGCATGCGCTAAACGGACGTCTTTGTCTATTGCAACATGTCTTGCTGTGTTTTCAGCTTCTCAACTTCTCGTCCAGGAGTGATGCATTTTTCTTAGACGTTGTGTCAATTTAAAAGGAAATTCAGTCTTAAAAGCGCTTAGAGACACCAGCATTCTGTTTTTTTCATTAGACTGTGTCTGTTTTAGCCCAAGAATATGATGGGTCTGAACAGCCTTTAAGTCATCGTCAATGCTTGGTAGAGGTAGACCAAATGTTTTACAGAAAAAAGGCTGGTGGAAAAGGCTGATAACTGATTAATCGGCCAATAGATTTAAAATTGATTTATTGAATGTTAAGAAAGGATTTTTGTATTTCATTAATTTGACGGGCAGAGACAAAGAGGCTACAAAAGTCCAAAATATAAAAAATATCTCAGATGCAGTTAATGGAGCACCCTAATTCCCAGTAATCGTAAAAAAGATTTTGAGTATAACATAGGACTATGAACAAGCCCGAAATACACTAACTTATTTCGGGACTCTTATTTTGAAATGACTGAGACTTGTCTCTGTTAAAATGCTCTGGTAAAATGCTTTGGTAAGTATTTACCAAATTAAGCTTTTTATAGCCAATATTCACCAGACAGAGGGTTTTGTATATTAGATATTTATATAATTTTTCACCAGATGAGGTTATTATTCAGAAGATATTCAGATTGAGACATGATGTATATTATGACAGGGCACATTTCTATGTAGTCGCACAGAGGAATACAAAAAATAACTAAAAAAAAAATAAACTATCGGCACCGATTAATCAGTAAAATCAATATATCAGTCTGCCTCCAATATTCAAATGCTCATTTTACATTCAACTGTGCATTTTTATCTAAAATTTGTTGAATATTCGAAAAAGAGACAAAGAAATAAACATTACCACATTTGAAGTTGATCGCTCCAATGAGCTCCAAGTAGGTGTGTATTCGACCGATGCAGTTTACATCCCCACAGTTCTTCAAGCCTGGACGCACTGATGTCTTGTTCAGGTACTTGGGTTTACTTCTCCCCCTAAACAGACATTTGAGAAGATCGTTTTTAAGAAAAGATTATGTTTTTGAAACATCTAAAGTCTAAATATGATGCAACAACAAAAAAAACATCCCGACTTAGATGTGTGTGATATAATTCACTGTTCAACAAGTTTAACAGGACAGTAGATATCCCAGAGAAGAAGGTCTAGAAACTGTTCTCCATATCTAAGGCCCCATTTACACCTGGTATTAACAAGATGTAGAATAATATATCGGATTTAATGATTAATTAGTTATCTGCAAAAATCTATGCCAATAGTTGCTGATAGTTTTTCTCTTCTTTTTTTTATTCGTGTTCTGGCCCTGAAAGATTCTACAGTTAAAACAGCTTGGTTCTGCAATATAACAGGAGACTTTAGAAGTAAAATAAAAACAATCACTGACACCTTGTGAGGATTTACTGTATCTAAATGACATTAATCATCCATATTATTATCCTTCATTGCATCTTTTGATGAGATAATTAAGTGTTCTAAATTGTGTGGGCATGCTGAGAACAATGTGACTGTATGGAAACATCTCGTCAGCACAAACGTTGTGTCCCCAACTTCATAACTTGTGAATAATAATCGTATTCCTCATTAAACCTCATTTGGTGAGGTATATACACTGAAAATCCTTAATCTGGTCAATATATGAGCTTTTAAAGCTTTGTAATGGAGCCAAGTCTCCATCATTTCAAAATAAATGTCCATGTTGTTTTTCAGGCTTGTTTATAGTTAAAAGTTGCATGTTATGCACAAAATAATTTTTTCTGATTATTATTGGGATTTTGGTTGAAATGTAAACTACATCTGGGATTTTATTAACTCTTGTAGACTGTTATAGCAAGAAATAAATAAATCGGATGATTAATCGGCTTTTGGCCTTTTGGTTATCAGTATCGGCAAAATACACTATCAATCGACCTCTAGTATTAACATCCACTATGAGCAATCTGTTTGAAATGGGACGATAATGAATACAGGTCTAAATGTTGTCCAAAATGTTGAAAAAACAGCAAAGGACAGCCATCACACTTTTCAATCAAACTGCGATTTTCAAGCACTGCGATAAATCAAGAGTTTTAAACTTTGCCGGTTTCCTGAGGCTTTAAAAGCCTTTTACTTACATATGAAAGAAATTTTCTCCCAGCTAATGCAGTTAATTATACAGGGGACCTTCTAACCAGTAACATTATGAAAACTTAATTTTTACTAATTATACTAATACTAATTATTAATTTTTTAATTTTTTAATTGTTAAAAATGAACACATGTATGAACACAAATCAATAAATATGAAATGATATTGAATACAGTATTTTATACTTTGTTATGTGTTAATAAGTAAATTGCATAATTTGTACCATTTACAAGTATTTGCATTAATTTGTTGAACAGGTGTTAAAAACTGGTACTGTCTCTTTAAGAAAACTGGCTGCTCTGCACTGTGCATCTGTAAATGAGTGCATATTAATGAGAGAGCACTAGTTGGATGTGCCTTGTCTGATCACCTGTTAATATCAGGTATAAACAGCACCTAACTGACCTACTCCTCCGAAGTGTGCTTTAAATCCTCACCACTGTTCCAGGATGTAATTGCGGATTTTCAGATATCTCTCAGGGGTTTTGGATGGACGACCCTCAAAGAATTCAGGGATGGCCTGCTTCTCCTCCTCTGTGACTGTGTTCAAATCCATTATGACTTCCTGCTCTGGAGCTCTGAGCTCCTCCTCATCCTCCTGGTCTTCCTCCACCTCCTCCTCCTCAGGACATTCACCAAATTCAGTCTTTTCTGGGGTACAAAAAGATGAATCATCCATTATTCTGCTAATTCTGAAGTGTCGCTAATGTTACAGGGTATAAAATGAATGGTAGTGATGCATGTACCTGCTTCTTCAGTGCCCTCATCCCCAGACAGGCTGTGTTTGCTAGAGCTGCCTGATTGAGAGAGCTGGGTCACACTTTCCTCTTCAGGTTCTGGACAAATTGCGGTATGACAGATGCCAGAATTCCCATTTGTGTCTAGATCATCTGGTCCATCAGAAGCTATGGAATCTGAATCAGAAGGAGGGTTGAAGGGTCTGTCGGTTGTGGGTGGCAATGGACTGAGCTCACCTTGGCCGTCACAATCTAGCGATCCTTTATGTGTACCCAAAGGCTCTAATTGATTTTCAAGCTGAAGCCCATCGTCGCAGAAGTCATCTGTGATGTCGACATCCTCGTCGTCGGAGAGTTGTTCGATGCGCACAGCATTGGTCAGTGCTGAAAAATGAGGCTGAACAGAGGAAACTATAGCTGTAGAGGGGAATGTTGAGTCTGAAGTAACTTTAGTGGAGGACACTTCAGCAGGTCCGTCTGTTTTAGTCTACAGGGGAAACACAGGATAAAATTGCTATTGAATAGGGGTGAGTGGAGCTGCCAAAATCTTACATTATAATTGTATATCTCAAAAACAGCTTCATATTGGATAAGTCACTTTAGAGCCATTGTACATTAGATGAAGTACAAACACCTGTGACCACACATCAGTTGGATTCTATATACTAGAAACTAAAGGTTGATCGATAACTAAGGTGGTGGGAAAGGCAGGTAACCGATTAATCGGACGACAGTTTTAAAAACGGTTATATGTTAAAAAACTCTCTTAGTCTTTCATTATTATTTTTTTTTAAAAGTGTTTCCTTACTATTACAAAAATTAAGATTTAGAGTATTAAATTCAAGCCTGAAATTCACCGGGGACTTCTTTACATCAATCTTCAGTCAACATTTAAGTATTTACCAATTTAAGCTTTTTAAAGCCATATATATATATATATATATATATATATATATATATAGAGAGAGAGAGAGAGAGAGAGAGAGAGAGAGAGTTTTTTTTATTATTCACAAGATATGAAGTTGGAGACACAATATATGTGCTGAAGTATGTAGTTGCATTTTTCTTTGCATGCCCTCACTTCACTTTTTGATTATCTAATTCTAAAAACAAAATAAGCATAGATTTTTGCCGATAACTGATGGAACTTTTGGCACCGATTAATCATTAAAACCGATATATATCGGTCAACCTCTACAAGAAACTGTTCAGCTATTAGGGCTGTGAATTGCTAAAAGAAATTAACTAATAACTTGCATTATTTTCTCTGATTATCAAGATTAAATTATGGTAAATGATACACTACAACAAACATTTAAATAAATCATCATAAATATTTTTACTTCATTCTTTGTCTCAAAGAACGTGCAGGAAATTTGTTAGTCATCATTTATATTAATGATTTAATTATGCACGTTAAACTTTTTTTTTTTTTTACAGGTATTTATCTTTGATACAAGTACGTGTGAACATGCCATAAAATCAGTGGACATGTTAATTACAATTTGGGCAAAATCTTCTGGTATTTTCCAATGGACTTTTTAAATAATAGGATGAAATGGGCAGATTAAATTCATATCAATCTTTTTTTAGCAAGAGAAAATTAAGTGTACATTGTCAATGATTTTAGACACTATACATACAGATATAAAACATATTGAATGCAGAAGTTTGATTTGCTGTTAAGTTTAAAATCTCAAAACTATTATTTTCTCTGGCTGTCATTCAGTCTCTACAAGTAAACCTGGCTGCAGCTTGCTGAATAGCCAGGTCATTCTCGTGCACATGCTGGGACTCTCTCGGGTAGTTTTGCTTTTTGTAACGGCATTCACACGAAAGTCAGTGAGTGTTTTCATGAGATGCGAAGAAAAGATACAGTAGCTTACCCATGTCACTCGCCCGCTTTTGGATGAAGTCTTCATTCTCCGTAAACAATTACATACGGATTCTCCGTAATCCGCGCCCGTGTTTACTATGCCCGGGACATGCATTGCACGTAATGAATAAGCGTGCAGTGTTTTACACAATCAGTTTCTGTGCGAGTATGTGCAGTTGAGTCAAGCGAGTACCTCCTGAAAATTGGCAGGAACAATTCGGAACACCTTTCTGCTATCGCGTTAATGTTTCAGGAAGTAAAAAACAAAAAAAAAAAAATATTTTGCATTAATTGCGTTAATTATTTTAATGTGTTTAATCGCAGAAATGAATGCTTAAAATTTCCCAGCCCTATTATTTATGCATTAACTGCTTTATTTAAATAGATACAAACACAGATGCTTCAACCATTTGAACTAAGGGCATATGACTTTTCATATGGTCATTTGGGCTAAAGACATCATACCTTATTTTTAAAGTACTGCCGTGCATAGCTTTTCACCTGTAGAACCGTCCTAGTACCGATTAACTTGGCAATCTTGGTCCACCTGTGGCCATATTGAGCCTAGAAACCATAAAATAGGTGTTGACTCCTTTCGTGAGATTCCATTCATGAAAGGGAACATAATTTTTTTCTCAGACCGTCGCTGGAGTTTAAAAAAATAAAAAAAGTTTCAAAAACATACCAGTCCTTTCTCAAAGAGATCCTTTTCTTCTACAGCCCAACGAGTTGGTGCCCCAGAACTCTTCACCAATGACCTAGAAAGAAATTGAAATTAAAAACGACACCAGTTTCCAAATAATTCATTTTGATTTGTTTAAATATAACGAACATAAATGAATAAAATAAGAATGAGGTGATCTTAGCTCACTTTTTGACTTTAGTCTTCTCATTGGTCCAGGCCACCTTTGGTGCTTTCTTACTGGCAAAATAATACCTTCATTTATTAAGAAAACAATCACATGCTTTTAGTGAATGATTGCATCCATTAAAATGTCCATTAGAGAATGTGAACAAAACAAGCATCTGAGTGATGTTTAGAAGAGTGAAGGATACTGTTCCTCCATCAGCATGCTCTCAATGGCCTGTCTGTTCTCATCACTGATGGAGCTGTCCAACATCCACGGCTGATTACAAACACACACAAACAATATGACCTTCTCAGATACTCACATATCCACGACCAGTTATGATGTTTTGATTGCGTCATATTCTCTAATAGTTTAACTAGATGACAACAGTCTACGGATATAATGTTGCTGTACCAGTACACTGCTGTTCGTCTTCCATGCAGACTGCAGGTATTGATCCTGGAGAATCTCAGCACTGCTCAGGTCACTATAAAGAGAGCAAAAATCCAATTGCTTGTTTACTGGCTTTACATGGTCATGACAGGTGTTAAAAAATGTATTTAACTCTGAACAAATTTAGCTAGCAATTGTATCACGTGTATTCCGGTGTAATGCCTTGCCCCATAGACTTCCATTGTACAGCAAGTGCATTACAGTAAAATTACTTTGGTCGAATTAGAAGTCTATAGTACATGCTAATAGTATATATTGGCAGCTTGTATCTTTGCTGGAAGTTTCTTTGCTCATGTTAAACTAGAGTAAATATGTTCATATCAGCAGAAGATCTCGTAATCCTTCTGCCTGACTCTTTTCTTTCACTCATGTCCCATAATATTCTCCAGGCAGCTGGATATGCTTCAATAAAGTCCTACCCGACTCTTTCATCACATTCATCTCCCTCGATGTCAACAACATCACACTCATCTGCCATATTTGTTAGAGATATGAGAGAGACGAGAGGAGACACTTAGATGAGTGTGTTTCTCACAGCGCTCCCACTGGCCGGATGATGCTACTGCTACCACTGCTGCAGATTGCTGGCACATAAGTGTGAGTGCAAGATAACAACGACTATTTATACTAGACGGACCACTTGTATTAAAACGAATGGGAAAAACTGGAACTCCCAATATGGCGGATGTAGAAAAGTAAGTCCCGCCTTACAGATAAAATAGCCACTCACCTTTCATATACAGAATTTCCCTTCCGTTAACTCGAGAACGCGCGTGCGCATTAGATTAATCAGCATGAAAAACAGCATTTTTGTAGTTATTTTAGGTAAAAAGCACAATTTATGATCCCATTGTTGTCAGATTAACTTAGCATTTTGGAGGTCCTAAGCAGATATTCAAAATCCCCCCCCCCCCCCCCCCATAAGTACACCTATTCAAACACACCCAACACCAATAATTAAGCTAACTTAAAACTGAGCAAATAATGACATCTGTTTATTAAAAATCATAAAGTTTAAAAAGCAAAACTATCAACTGTAGTTTATCAGCACAGGCATAACTACTTCAGAATTACAAAAAAAAAAAAAAACATATTTTAAACAAACAAAAATCGCAAATCACATGCACAAATTAATGAATAAGTTTTATGAAATTCTGTGCAAATGAGTAAGAGAGGCTTTGACTAAATTTAGGCATGGTAGATGCTATTTATACTCATTATACATAAATAGCGGGAAATGCTATTTTCACTATGGTGTATTATAAAACAGAGTCAGTGTATGTTATTGTGATGGAACTTACAGAGGTGTCAGCGGGACGGAACGCACCTGAACCGGTAACTGCATCACCGTCATGACTCTCGGCTTGCCGTCCGCTGGCCTGTGGGATGCCGAGCCGCTGGAAAAAGCCGCCACCTAAGCTGCTGTCCTGGTCTAGGGTGGACCTGCCCACTCTCTACCTAAACCAAACCCTTCTCTGCACTGCTCAACCTTCACTGAGCCCTGGGACCAACCTGGTGGCCACAGGACCCTATGGAGCCGCATATTTCACTTAATAGGTATAGGACCTGCACTGGATTTAACGGTTGATTTGTAATATGTTCTTTGATCATAATTTTTACCAACTGTTTTGGAGATTTTGATCTTTTCCCATTCAAGTAGATACGATCTGTACTTTTATGCCACTTGTATCCATAGTGGACTGGCTTGCCTGGAAAGGCACTTTGAAGTTACATTTATTTTAAGACTTATTTTTAAGAATATTTTTAAAAGATATGCAACTTGTGTGAAAAACCCATTTTTCTCCCAGAAAATCACATAGGGTTTTTAAGATGTTTGGCTAATGAAATTGTATTCAAGCAAGCAATTGGGTATTACTGTAATTCATTAAATTACAATTACTCTCATGTCTGCAATGGTTCTTATAATGTCACTAAAATAAACAGTCAATTAGTATCCCAACCTATAGGTATACACCAAATGCATAATCAAAACAACACATTTAATAAATATTTTACTCTCTATATTAAAAATAAATATTTAAAGTCTATGTAGGAAAATGGGTTTAGCGGAGACAAATAGGCCAAATCATATTTGCAATAAATTATGAAAATAAATGATAGGGAACAAAGGCTGGAACTTTACAGTATATTCCGCCTTATCATCTTGTTTCTGGTCTGAGTCTGGCCTTTACATTCATACTCCTATATTACCTCTTATCACTTGTACGGTCCTCTTTCTCTAATTTAAGTAATCTCAGGATTAGTTATATCCAAAGCCAATACTCATCTGTGGCCCTTTTTTATTCATCCCAATGTTCTGGCTGATATGTTAACTATTCTTTTTAATACTGTTCTTATGGTAAAAACTGTATGCGGATTACAGCAAGTATGAAAACGTTTCCTAGTAATTACCACTGATCAATTCTTTTCACAATAGTAACATAATCAACTTTGAAGTAAATGCTCATTTTTAGTAGTCTAGTATTACCCATGGAAACAGAAATGTTAAGTCATATAACCGATAACCAGAATATTTCTTATTTTTAATCTTATATTTGTTTCACTTATTTTTCAGAATCACAAGTACTGTTTCACAAGTTTTTTTTACATTGGCTAGTGGGGCTGTTTGACATTTTGTAGCATTTTGGTGCTTGGTGTAGTGATGCGTTTGCAGTATTGCTGGTTACAGGAATATTCTGGGTTCAATCGAGGTTCCAGTGAGGCACTTACAATGGAAGTGTATGGGGGCCAATATTTGGAGGGTTTAAAAGCCAGAAATGTGAAGCTTATAATTTTATAAAGCAATTCCATTCATTCTGTTGTTAAAACTCAAGTATTATTTGAGCTGTAACGTTGTTTAAAATTGTCATTTTTATGGTTGTTTTAGGGTTTATGTGGTAACATCGTCAAGGATATAACTTCACATAGAAAAGGTTAGTGAGTGATATTATCACACTAAAATCATGTAAACATGCATATTGTTCCTGACTTGTGACTATACATTTGAAACTGTTTATTTTAACGTTTACGGATTGGCCCCATTCACTTCCTCACTGTAATCCAGTATAGGGTATATTTCAGGAGCATGGCCATTTTTCCCTTATGGCTTATAATCTTCTCATTTATTCCAATAATGTACTAGATACAATAAAACACTGCCTTTCCAGACACACTTGAAATACCTAGTTTCAGTAATATTAAATAACACAGACGTGTTCAATCATTGACATTTTATTGTATTTCTCCTCAGAGGGTCAGTCTGGTAGCTGATCCCTTTACTTACTGGAATGACACGTGTATTTCACTAGCATCTCTTCTCTCCCACATCTACATATACACGCTTTCGTAATCTAACTGGTTAATGTTATGCATATATGAGTGCCCTGTGTGACAATTACTCAAATGAACATCTAGCATGTCTTTAAAATTTACAGTTAGTGTGGCATGGATATCACAATTAGTTTGGCATGGCGTCAGGTGACTAGGAGAGCAGGATTTGAGCAGGCGGGAACCTGTGCGCTCAGGACTGTCTCTCTCTCTCTCTCTCTCTCTCCAGGCAGATCAGTAAGCACTACCGACATTCGCAACGACAAACTGCAAAACAGCCAGAAGTTACAGGCAATATCAGACAGAAAAATACTGAAGTCAGAGATCAGATCAGGAACATTGTTCCCAATATTCTGCATGTTTGCTGAGAGTTTACCTGCTCTGTCTCACTGGTAAAATTTGATCTCTGCGTCCACACAGTCAAAGAACAGGTCACCGAGCTCCTGTCCCTGTATCTCTCCCCTAAGCATGGCCTCTATCTCCTCAAGACATTGACGCTCCAGGTGTCTCATAGTCTCCTGTAGAGAGACTCCAGCATCCTGATACACACACATATAAATACTGTTAAATGAATAGCTCATTCAAAAGTGACAATTCTCTCACTAAATCACTTTCTCACCTTCATGTTGTTCCAAACGTGTATGACTTTTCTTCAAATGATGTAAGGCAGAATGTTAGCCTCAGTCACCATTCACTTTAATTGAATTGAACAATGATGATATGAAAGTGAATAGTGACTGAGGCTAACATTCTGCCTAACATCTTTAGTGTTCCACAGATGACAGAAAGTCATACAGGTTTGGAACAACACAAGAGTGAGTAAATGGTAATATACTTAACATTTTGGAGTGAACTATGCATTGAACTTCCTAACGCTGAAAAATGCAGGCAAAAAATGATTTTAGGATCACCACTAGCAAGAAACGGCTTTAAAAAATGCAAATGCTTTAAAGTCTGTTTGTTCTCAGACTTACAGGATTGCTTACGGCACTCTGGTGGGCTTTGTACAGCTCATGTTTGCGGTCCACCTGGTGCTGGAATCGAGGCTGCGTCCTGACAGGATCATCAGGCCCGTACTGTGGTGACATCACCATGCTGACGGGCCTCATGCTCTCCGAGAAGATGAAAGGCTTGAATACAGACCTGCATGTAAAGAATAATGAAAGTGTGATGTGTCTGCTATGAGAACAAAGAAATAAGCCACTTGAGCCTTTTACCACAGTAAAATCAATGGGTAAAGAGTGTTCTTAGGCACAAAGCTTTTATAGAATGGCACTAAAAACCATAAAAAAGTCAAATTTATTATTAAATTTATATAAACAAGTAACAGATCGCTTAATCAAGATTAAATACAAAATACAGGTATAATAAAACACAACTGTGTATATCACTGCTCAAACCCATAGAGGCCAACTATTAAACTTAATTTACATTTTAGGGATTGTAACATCTGGCTGAAAGATGGCACTTAATGAACTTGTTTACTGAAATAACAGTTTTATTGAATATTTGTCCATAATATTTTTATGTATACAACCATTGGGCCAAATGGTTCTGGCTTCATAGAGCTGGAACTATCTGTTTTATATTTCATGTTTTAAGTTACTGATCTAGTGCAGAGCAGATGTATCTTTAGGGCACAGCTGTGGCAGTCAGGGTCACACCTGGAGGGGTCGGGTGTGGCAGTGAGGAAGTGAACGCAGGGCACGTCTGGGTTGCGTGGAAGGATTGACACCATGCTGCCTGTGGTACGGAAGCCCTCGGAGTCCATACAGATCCCACTGCCCTTGTCCCTCAGGATGTTCATCATCACCTCTGCAGTCACAGAGCCTGTATGAGCGGTAGGGGTCAGAGGTCAGGAGAGGAGAAAAATGGGCATGGAATTATTCATCTGTAATATAGTGGATACACCGAGTTTTAGCAGCATTACATCAAACAAATAAAGAATAAAATACATTTGAAATCCCACTGAAATCTTGAAATAAAAAAGTTTTAGGATTTTGATGAAATGTAACTAAATCAAAGAAATGATGTAAAATCAAACAAATGAACACCACTTCCTCTTTTCTTGTGACCTATTCTGACATTTCAGAAAATCTCGCACATTGTGAGAAGAATGTGAAAGTGGAGATTTATTTAAAAAGGACTTAATTATCGATCTGTTTCTCACCCACACCTTTCATATCACTTCTGAAGACATGGATTAAACCACTTGAGTCTTATGGATTACTTTTATACTGCCTTTATATTATTTTTTTTATCTTAAAAGTTCTAGCCTCCTTTCACTTGCATTGTAAGGACCTACAGAGCTGATATATTTCAAACCAAAAATTTTAAGTATGAGCTGGTGAATCAGATAATTTTTAATGTGTTACACCACGTCAATGGCATAAAAAAGTGACAACCAAAACCATTAAACCAGACATGAAAAAAGGTTCCTCTTGGTGAGAATCAGAGTAACAATTCATTAATTTATTATATCCTTAAGAAATGAATATCACCAGCGAATGTCACTGTGACAGGGAGGAGGGCGGGGCCGGGTAGTGATTATACACACCTGGTCCATTATCAGGCTGATTAAGCCTCCGAGAGGGATAAAGGCCAACTGCGGATGGTGGTGTGATGAGAGAGAGATCGGTTACGGTCTGACTATCATGTGTGTTTGTGTCGTTTTGTTCAGTTTTATATTTAAACTATCGTTTATATTGTCAAGCCGGTTCCCGCCTCCTCCTTGCCCGTCTAAACCCCTTTACAGTCACGTTTTAAATGTAAAAAATTTCACTGATTTGTTTATTTCATGTTTCCTTTAGTAATTATTTCACAGATTAGCTTATGCACACTAATTTCTTTGCCAAAACCAAACAGCAGTGATTGTAAGTGCAGTGATCCAAACCCTAGATGATGCTGTTCAACACCTTTAATAAAAAGACTCTTCAAAGTAACAAAATCCAATGCTGGACCGCAAGACTGGGGATAATAAAATCCTCTGCATCTTCCTCAGAATCACACCAACTTAGCTTTAAAAATATACTAATGATTTCGGGAACCCAAATAGAACATTCAAGCTCATTATTTTTCATGTAACCCCTCAGTGACACCTTAGTCATGATGGCAGAGTGAAGTACATCTACCGTCATGTTCTTGGAGCAGGGCTGTGCCACCCTCATAGCGCTGCTTGGCCAGTTCCATCCTAGCAGGGGGATTGTCAGGGCTGAAGACAGCAGTGAAGCTGAACTCCCCCTCACCACTCCACCAGCCCTGAGACTGAGCCACACTGCGTAGCTCCGGATGCTCTGCAGAGATCTCTGTGCCTATCGTCAGCTGGTTAGAAATGTTCTTGACTCCCTCTGACAAAATAAATAAACCCAAGTTTATTTTTAGAGGCAGATTATGAGCTTTTTTTAACACAAGACTAGCCCACTACATCACAATGTTACATTTATCCTGCTGATATAGCTTGAGAATAAAATTAGGGCTGTCGATTTAAGCATTAATTCAGTGTGATTAATTCTATAAAAAAAACTACGCAATATAAATAAAGTCCTTATTTAGAGTCCCTATCAGCAGGGGGCAGTAAGTGCAACTCCAGCTGAACAGGCAAAAAAGCCACACTACTAACAGCACTAATTGGACTTGTTTTTGCGAACAGAGCTAGATGGAGCGCAACTCCAAATGCACGTGCCTTTCTTGAGATGTGTTTTTCAAACTATGCTTAAAGGTGCACTCAGTATTTTTTCCCAATTAAAAAGTTTTACTCCTAAAGAAATTAATTGTAATTTTATAACATAAATAAAATCATGAGCACTCTCTTGAGATGAGGACTGTAGTCATATCAGTAACCTTATAAAAGCTGTTTTATTCTATATGGGGCAGGGGTGCCCTCATGGGGGCTGCCATTTTAGAATCACATGACCAGCTAAATACTACTAACCGGCTTGTTATTGGTCACTCTTGGATTAATCGTGGATGATTGTGAAATTTCTACAATGGCATATGTAACTGAAAACAATTAATTTTGAATGATGCTGCATCCACACCACTAGGTGTCACTGTAAGTCCAAGATTATATGAGAAAATTATTGAGCGCACCTTTAACTGAATACAGCATCCTGAAACACTGTTTATGATGCGACGCAACCAAAGTGAGATGCTTCAAAAGCATCAGTCGGTCGCATGTGTACATAGAGGTGTCTTTAGAAAAGCCCTTATAATAAGTCTACCCTGGACAGATTCATGAAATAAATTGCAAAATGGATTGCTGTGAACTGTAGCCCATTGATAGGCTTATGTTCAATGAAATGAAAATAAACACTATATTGTTTTCTAAAGCTACTTTTTGTATTTCCTAATCAATGCTTTACTCGTCTGCAACAATAATATAATGCATTTTAATTATCTGAATATTTTTTTCATGCATATTATATTTATAATTATTTAAATACAATTATTTAATCATTATTTATTTAATTTTCTCTGCAAATATTGATACATACAATTGATTGACAGTCCTAGAATAAATCCAAAAGATCCAAAAGTCTGAGACCACATTGAAAACCTGGAGAATTCTTAAAGAAATAAAAGTTGATGTAAAACGATGAGGAAATATTTAAGATTCTACTCTATTTCTAGGTCAATTATCAAATGTAAGCAAATTTGTGAGCATGTCAACTCTATCGATTGAAGCACACAAGATGCACATTTTCAAATCCTGCTGGGACAACATGGATCATCAGGTTTTGAGAAACTTGTGGAGTTGAATTGAAGCAAAAGAGTGACAACCTAATCTCAAATACATTTTTAAATACTTTTTCACTCAAACGGCTATGCTAATAATATAATTTGTAATATAAAAACTTTTATTCAATTAGAAAAATGCAAAATGGAAGCATTTTCACAAGTGGTCTTGGACTTTTGGACCCCAAATGCATATCATTTATGCTTAAATCCGTGATCAGAATAAAACATAAACGCACTTGATTTGGAATTCTCAGACACAAAATACACACTATGCATCAAATCAAACCTGTGCAAATTTATTGCATTACTAATGTTTAATCATGAGCATCTCTCTCCCTCACCTGTGACTTTCTGTGCAGCCCACAGTTTCCCAGCAGTCTCTAGCACCCAAGCTTCCTGTCGGTCCACAAGTAAGAAGGTGTTATGGTAGCTAAAGGGTTCGGTGGTCTCCCTGCAGGCTCCGCCCTGACCGTGCTGCCCCAGCAGGCCTGTGATGATATTCAGAGCAGCCCATGCGCTGACCCCCCGCTCAAGACCCAGCCTGAGTACACACACACACAACACCTCCTTCTGATATTCAGAACAACAACATGACTGCAAGTGCCATATTGCTTTTATTCAACAGTTCAACAAACACGTATATATTTAACAAAATTATAGAATAACATGTGCTTCAGATAAAAACAGGCCAGTTAATTTTCCTCTGCATCAGCGAAAATTGGTCCAAAAGAAACAAAACCAGAGCTAGTTATTATCTCGGTTGTTGTTATTTAGTAATATATTCGGGTCATGGGTCAGTACTCACTCAAAACATAAAAGACGCTTGTTTGTTGCCACCTAATGGCGTAAAGATGTATTCTGCAGAAATGGTAACGGAGAACGAATCTGCATGAATCTGAATGAATCTTTTTTGGTAAATGGATTCAAAAGAATCGAGTCACTGGGATGAATCAAAATCATCTCAACCTTTTGAAAAGCAGCAAACACAGACAAACAGAGTAATACCAATAATGATGCATCCCAATGATGTTATATAAAATGTCAGCACTCTTGTAACGCCTACTGGCCAATCAAATTCAAGCACAGAAATGAATTGTTGTATAGTTAAAAATTACCAGTGATGGTCAATTTTTGAAGGAAATGTATGCCATTTCTGTACAACCAAACGAAATACATAAAGACCATTTCACAAATGCCATTGGGCAACAAACTGATAGTCCCGCCCCCCAACTCACACTATTGTTTGAGCCAATGTTGCTGTGTCGAGTTGGTCAGGATACTCAAATAAAGAAAAAAGGAGAGTTTTGATAGCACCATAGTGTTTACACTTTTCGGGTAAATCAACATACATAAGGCTTATACAGTACAGTTGTCTCAGCATTTTAAAGGATTGTTCCAGGTTCAATACAAGTTAAGCTTAATCGACAGCATTTGTGGGATGATGTTGATTACCACAAAAATGTATTTAATTTGTCCCTCCTTTTGTTAAAAAAAAGCAAATATCGAGGTTACAGTGAGGCACTTACTATAGAAGTGAATGTGGCCAATTTTTGGAGATTTAAAAGCGAAAATGTGAAGCTTATCATTTTATAAAAGCACTAACATTAATTATTCTGTAAAAACTTGTGTATTATTTAAGCTGTTAAGTTGATTAAATCATTTTTAAAATCCATTTAGGGTTTTAGAGCAACAAAGTTGTAAAATTGGCTACAACTTTACAAAGAAAAGGTTTGTAAGTGATTTAAATCACACTAAAATCCTGTTAACATATTGTTAATATCTTGCGGCTATACTGAAACAGTGAGTATTTTAGCATTCAACATTTTAACTTGTAATGAACCTGGACTATTCCTTTATGCTGGGATTGCAGGAGGTATTGTTGTAACAGTGAAAAAAAATTACACATTTCCCCTTTAAGGCTAGATAACAAAAAAAAAGACAATCAGTTGTTTTGGGCTCACCGAACCAGGTCCATTCCAAGTAGAGCTTCCTCTGGACTCACGGGCTCCTTGGTCCAAACTGCCTCATTTCCAATACACACCCCATGTTCATTAGCCCCCATCTCAGCCCCCCAGAGCCATGAGGGTCTGCTCAGTACAACTGCAAGGGTGTGCTCTACTTGAGGGATGGAAATGTACGTGCACTATATGCAAAAGGAAATCCTCTGTAAATTCCTTATGGTTTGGCCGTAACACCATTTTACATTATATTACATGAAAAGCCATGAGATATTAGTCAAATTGAAAATCACAAAGGATCACCACTTATTTTGACATTAAACATGTGTGTAAGCATGGGAACATAAAGGAAGCTGTTGGGGTGTATTACCTGGACCGTAGACCCAGAAGCGTGTGAATTTGCAGGGTAATACACCACCTCCTGTACCTCATCTCTCGGGCGGTCAGAGTTCTTACCAAATATCACATAATCTTTTGAACCCGGAGGCAGAGATACAAAACAATCACATGACCGAGGTGGTTCAGCCATCCTATATCAAATCAAATCACAGGGATCAATGCAGTGCATAATTTCGAAATGATACATGGACATACCGGCCCATACTTGATGTAATAGAAAGAAAGACAGGATGGACAAATTAAGGACTAAAAAAAGGCATAGAGGGCTAAATAAAATCTTTGACACAGTCAAACACAAAACAAAATTCACAACATTTAGAAAATGGTTTTCAAACTTTATTTATACCAAGCTCCCCAAAATATCATGATCCCCTTGTGAAGGACCCCCTGAATAAACCTAAAGACAAACATTTTCTATTCAGTTCAAATACATTTTTATAGCTTTTTTCACAATAAATATAAATACAATAATATTATTGTTTTTAAGCAGTCTTAAAGAGAATAGTGAAGTACAACCCTTATTTCTAACAAATAAGAAATGCTTTTTTTCTCTAATGTATGACTTATGCAGACTTGTTTTTATTGCGTATGGTTTAAACTAATGGCTGTTATTAGAATATAATAATTAAGATTAATATAATTGTTTCCGAATGAAAGTAATAATTAAAAAAATTAATTATCTTAAAAAAAATTCACTGACACCTAGGGCTGTCATGATTATGACAGTTGACTGATGATTAATTGTCAAACAAATATTACGATTATGGCGATTAATTGTCTGTTTTAAGGCTATAACGATTAATTGTCAACTAATAATTGCGGTTATGGCGATTAATTGTCTGTTTTCCGGCTACACTGATTAGTTGTCAACTGGTAATTACGCTTATGATGCTTGCTTGTCTGTTTTAAGGCTATAACGATTACTTGTCAACTAATAATTGCGATTATGTCGATTAATTGTCTGTTTTAGGGCTATAACGGTTAATTGTCAACTAATAATTACGATTATGATGCTTGCTTGTCTGTTTTAAGGCTATAACGATTAATTGTTGACTAATAATTGTGCTTATGGCGATTAGTTGTCTGTTTTGTGGCTATTCCGATTAATTGTCAACTAATAATTACGATTATGATGCTTACTTGTCTGTTTTAAGGCTATAACGATTACTTGTCAACAAATAATTGCGATTAATTGTCTGTTTTACATCTATACCGATTACTTGCCAACTAATAATTGCGATTATGATGCTTACTTGCCTGTTTTAGAGCTATACCGATTAATTGTCAACTAATAATTACGATTATGATGCTTACTTGTCTGTTTTAAGGCTATAACGATTACTTGTCAACTAATAATTGCGATTATGGCGATTAATTGTCTGTTTTCCAGCTACCCCGATTAGTTGTCAACTGGTAATTACGCTTATGATGCTTACTTGTCTGTTTTATGGCTATAACGATTACTTGTCAACTAATAATTGCGATTATGTCGATTAATTGTCTGTTTTGGGGCTATACCGATTAATTGCCAACTAAGGGTTGCGCTTATGATGCTTACTTGCCTGTTTTACGACTATACCGATTAATTGTCAACTAATAATTACGATTATGATGCTTGCTTGTCTGTTTTAAGGCTATAACGATTAACTGTTGACTAATAATTGTGCTTATGGCGATTAGTTGTCTGTTTTGCGGCTATTCCGATTAATTGTCAACTAATAATTACAATTATGATGCTTACTTGTCTGTTTTAAGGCTATAACGATTACTTGTCAACTAATAATTGCGATTATGGCGATTAATTGTCTGTTTTACGGCTATACCGATTACTTGTCAACTAATAATTGCGATTATGATTCTTGCTTGCCTGTTTTACGACTATAACGATTAATTGTCAACTAATAATTACGATTGTGATGCTTACTTGTCTGTTTTAAGGCTATAACGATTACTTGTCAACTGATAATTGCGATTATGATGCTTACTTGTCTGTTTTACGGCTATACCGATTACTTGTCAACTAATAATTGCGATTATGATGCTTCCTTGCCTGTTTTACGACTATAACGATTAATTGTCAACTAATAATTACGATTATGATGCTTACTTGTCTGTTTTAAGGCTATAATGATTACTTGTCAGCTAATAATTGCGATTATGATGCTTGCTTGCCTGTTTTACACCTATAACGATTTATTGTCAACTAATAATTACGATTATGATGCTTACTTGTCTGTTTTAAGGCTATAACAATTACTTGTCAACTGATAATTGCGATTATGGCGATTATTGGCTGTTTTGCAGCTATAGCGATTAATTGTCAGCTGGTAATTACGCTTATGATGCTTGCTTGTCTGTTTTAAGGCTATAACGATTACTTGTCAACTAATAATTGCGATTATGTCGATTAATTGCCTGTTTTAAGGCTATGCCGGTTAATTGTCAACTAAGGATTGCGCTTATGATGCTTGCTTGTCTGTTTTAAGGCTATAACGTTTAATTGTCAAACAAATAATTACGATTATGACGATCACTTATTTTTCTCTTTTAGGACATTCACAATTAATTGTCAAATACTGTTAATGGTAATATTTCTTGTTCAAGTGTGCTTTTGTTTGTTTCATCATTTATCACTGCGTCTCCTCCTGTGTCACAGTGTGTCATTTTATACATTGATATATATATATATATATATATATATATATATATATACATATACACACACACACACACACACCTGTATATACAGTTACCCAGTTTGCCCTTATACGATCATCTAAAGTGAAGCCAGAGTGCTTTAGATTCACTATCAAAGTTTGTATTTGTTAGTTTAAATTTGCATGGGAGTTTGGCGCAAGCCTCTACTGACAGCATGCGAATCAAAGCGCATGCAGTAATGCGCACTTGACATTCGCAGTGCAGCTCAGTGACACTCTGAGTTCAATTGAATGACAAACAAATGTGCCATTGATGGCATTTATAATTTAGCTTAAAATTCCCTTATTTGGGCATTAAAATGTGATTGGAAGAGCACAATACTGGCAGTTCTCTCAAATAACCAGTTAGAGAAAGTAACCGCGATCAGACGATTGTTTAATAACCGCGACACCCCAGCACCCCCTTTCGGATTTCTGGGGCTAGCTGGACCCCAGTTTGAAAACCCCTGAATAGATTACAGTTCCCAATGGGAGTATTATGACTACTAATGGGATAAATTACCCTGATATCAAAAGAAATGTAAAGAAATTCCTTTCGATTTTTTTAAATCCCCTGAAATTTCCTTTAATTATTCCACTACGATAAAAGACGGGTTCTGTTAAGAATTCCACAATATCAAATAATATATTCAATAATGTTATTGAATAAAATAACATATAAAGTGGTAATCCTCAATTGGATTACGTTGTAATATTTAATTAAAGATAAAAGAAAATAAATATGAATATTATCTATATGCAATACACAATTTTTCAAGAATCAAACAATAAGCGGGATTCCTACAGGATATTTGACAAAGGATGCAATAGGCTATTTATTCACTTGTTTATTTGGATGCAGTAAGTGAAATATAAAAAAAATAGGTGTTGAAAAAAATAAATAAAATAAAATGTTATATATTTATGTATGTATAATAAAATGTATCATACGCCTTCTTGTTTGAGTAGATAGTAGTTAAATGTCATGCAGTGACGCGGATTGCTGTGCTGGACAGGTACATGCGGCTTATCGCCTGACCTCCATTCTTCACAGATCTTCAGTTGCATGCACATCAGAAAACAATCTGCTCTTTAAACAGTCATAAATGCTGAAAGCGGTGTTTTGGAGAGATGTTTTATTTATTTGTACATCCTTTAGCCTATTGATTGCCTGTGTCTGAGGGCGGATCACTAATATGAATTTAACTATTATGCATGAAAATTAACGCGTGACATCCACGAGGATGCTTTAAATGGGGTTTTTAAAGCGTTACTCTGATTTTCGAGCGCGTGATCGAGTGGATTTGATGATGTTATTACCTTTATAAGCTCCAGATCGGTCAGCAAGACTTTGAGGCTGGGTTGAGGTTGAGCAACCTGCTACACTTCAAAAGAAAAGTCCCCTTCCCACAATAAACCTACACATGAAGCTTGATCTGACAGCGAGAGAGGCGGGGCTCAATCTGCTGACCCGACGGGCAGAGACACTTCAAAATAAAAGTCCCCTGAACCCACTGAACTGACAGGGGATTATATACTGTATATTAAACCCGAAATATTGCAACAGAGAAATTTGACGCAACATTTTAACGGAAAAACACTGTAAGGAAAATAACTCATGTGCCCATTGAGCAGGAATATAAATATATATTAAACAAACGAGTTTATCTGGCTAATATTAAACATGTGAATCTGCCCAGATTCTGTGCTGATTGTAGCTACGCCCAGCTACAAGAGTGGTGGAGTAAGAGTGGTAGTGGCGTAGTGGGCTAAAGCACATTACTGGTAATCAGAAGGACGGCTGGTTCAACCCCCACAGCCACCACCATTGTATCCTTGAGCAAGACACTTAACTCCAGGTTGCTCCGGGGGAATTGTCCCTGTAATAAGGGCTCTGTAAGTCACGTTGGATAAAAGCGTCTGCCAAATGCATAAATGTAAATGATTATAATTACAATATTATAACATTGAGCACTGCAACTAATCAGAGACATACAGTATATTGTGCACATGAAAGCAATGATGAATCAGTGTTTAAATTAGTGTCTGGGCTCAGACAGAATATTGTATTTTTATATTTATTTTGGCATTTTCTGTGCTGCATTTGTTAGAAAATCTATAACATTTTGTGGAAAGAATTTAAACATGATAAAATGTGTGTTATTCATGTGTTGCTCTCATTGATTTGGACCGTGGCATGATTGTCGGTGCCAGACGGTTTGAGTATTTCTGTAACTGCTGATCTCCTCGGATTTTCACACAAATCAGTCTCTAGAATTTACTCAGAATGGTGCCAAAAACAAAAAACATGCAGTGAAAGGCAGTTTTGCGAATGGAAATGCCTTGTTGATGAGAGAGTACAACAGGGAATGCCAGACTGGTTTATGGTTTGAACTGGCAAAGTGGCAGAGGTTTTCAACTGGTGAGGCGCGCCTCCCCTGGGGGGCGCCAGAGAGCCCCATGAGAGGCGCAGCGCGGGTTCGTACGGTCATGAAAATCATGGAAATGTCATGGAATTTAGACATTGTGCATCAGTGTACTGGAGCAAAAGCAGGGGCTTTCACGCTGCCAGTTGTCCGAAACAGAGCACGGTTCGCATGACAATTTGTTAATGTGAAAACTACTTTGCAGACCGCAGTACAGAACAAGAAAATGAATTTAAGCATGATGACGTCATCTTATTATTTCCACAATTGTAGTGAGAAGAATAACATCAACATCTCCGATTGCAATTCTGAGATGCGGATTGGCACCGTTTTGTTTTGTTTATATACATACATACATACATACATACATACATACATACACACACACACCTATATACACAGTTACTCGTCTTTTCTTGTAGTGTGCAAAACTGTGAAGGATTCACAAACTAATAAATACACACTGAATGAAGACAACAGTGTTTTATTAATAAATTCACAGTTTCTAATGGCACTACACATCTCTAGTTACAGTTGCTTCTGGAAAACAAAAAAATAAAATACTGTGCTGTTCATCCACAAACATGATCAGATTGAATTTTGGGCGCCACCTAACGGATGATTAATACAACAAACTTTGGCCGCTAGAGGGCGCCGTACTAAGGAAAAGCAATTGTACGAGGTGTGGTGTAGAAAAACAAAGGCATGTGTAGCAAATTCTCCAAAGTGCACAGGAGAGTCTGCATCACAGAGACACGCAGATGTCTACTAACTGGGGTACTGGTAAGATTCATCTCCGAATAATCTTCAACATACACACTGGTCAAGAAAACATCCTTACACACTCAAAAACGACTCCATAAGCATAGATCAATTAACATAAAAAAAGATAATAAAAAGGTAGTAAAAAGAATCACAGCAGAGTCTCACACAGAGATGGTCCATTCTACACCATCCCAATATTTCCCTTTTATTTAAACTTAAAATCATATTCTTAAAATATGTTTGATAAAAGGTCAATGAAGGAACCATTCGCAAGAAAGAAAACATTTAGGACCCATCATGACAAATAGCCTCAAATATCTAAGCAGTGGACACACAGGGCCGTAGCTAGTGAGTTGAAAGGTGGTAATGATTCTAGGGGCACAAAGGTCCAGGGGGGCCCACAACAAATTTGAAACCATATTATTTTAATATGTAAGGGGCAATGTATATTCACAGGGCCCAGAATTCCTTGCTACGGCCCTGTGGACACACATACAAAGTGTGTTAAGAGCAGCATGGAGTGTGTGGAGATTTGAAGAGAGAGGACACTGGACACACAGTACATACAAGCTTTAAATATACATGAAAGATTGTGGATCACAGAAGACAAATCGAACAATTGCTTTGTTGGACACATGCATATAATATGCACAGATGAGAACTCTGGCTTTCTTACAATTTATCTCAAAACCAGAAACAAATTCAGAGCTTGTCAGAACAGATCCAAAAAACAGCAAATCACAGATTCAGCTTCCTCTAGCACCCAATTTAACCAATCAGATGCTGAGCAAATCAGATGTGCTTATAAAATTCTGACATCTCCACGATAACATTAAGGGAATAGTTTAAAAAAAATTATAAAAAAATTATCTAATTTACTCACCCAAATGCCATCCCAGATGTGTATGACTTTTTTATGCTGAATGCACACAACTATTTGTAGAAGAATATTTCAGCTTTGTTGGGCCAAACAATGGAAATTAATGGTGACCAGAGGTTTGAAACACCAAAAAACCCCACAAAGGCAGCATACAAGTAATCCATACGACTCCAGTAATTAAATTCATGTCTTCAGAACATTATTTAACTCCTTTTTTTTTAAACAATAAATTCTCAACCCTGCCCAGTAGGTGGCGATATGCATGAAGAATGTGAAACGCCAAATACAAAAGAAGAATGTGAAAGTGGAGCTTTGTAGTAAAAAATGACTTAAATATTGATCTGTTTCTCACCCATACCTATCATATCATTTATGATGATACAGATTTAACCACTGAAGTCATATGGATTAATTTTATGCTACATTTATGTATTTTTTGGAGCTTCAAAGTTTCAGTCAACATTCACTTGCATTGCATGGACCAACAGAGCTGAAATATTCTTTTGTTCTGCAGAAGTCAGTCAGTCATACACATCTGGGATGGCATGAGATTGAGTAAAAAAGGAAAATTAAAATTTTTGGGTGAACTATGAGCAATAGAGCCAATTATTTTTGTAAATTATATATATATATATATATATATATATATATATATATATATATATATATATATATATATATTAGATTTTTATACAAAGTAATACATTAAATAACAAAACATTTATAAAATAATTAATGTCATTAAATAAGTCAAAATGTATTCAGAAAGTGTAAAGTGTCTCAGAATCCAGCTTTCTCAATCAAAATCTAAGAAAAAAAAAAAACAAGAGGAAAATTTTAGAGAACAGGAAGGCAAGTATGTGTAACTTACCCCTTGCATGCATCTTTTAAATCTTGAGAGCTCTACACATGGAGGCTGGAGCTCGTTTGTCTCATGACCGTGATCTCATAGAGCCCAGGTCACATTTAAATAAATAAATACATAAATAATCATCTCTTAAAATAACAATGTCCCATACAAACTCCCTGTGTACATATAGAGCATGGAAGAATTAACAAATGTATGTCTGAAAGTGTTTTTAAATGACAAACTAGTCTCCTTCTCTTAAGTTGGCTCTACTAAACACACATAACAAGCTGTAAACATCTGAAAGAGCTGGAGACTGAGCACATGATGGTGCTGTTGGGGTGTGAAAATATGTAAATATTCATATATGTATATGTATAAATGCAAGTGTGTATATTTATGTGTTCGTTCAGGCCCAGTCTGGGTTTGTTGGTCAAACTAGAGTGCAATTTGGAGGAACTTATACATAATTTGTCTGTAAAAGACAAATGAATAAGTAATAGAGAAGATAAAGACTACAAGAAAGAGGACTGGATCTGTACTTCATTCAGCTCTGTTCACTAGATTGAAGCCCTGTGCTTTGACATCACTGGTCCCACAAACCAACCACATAAAATGACTGGCATTGCGTTATGCACTCACACATAAAACACGATTACTTTCATCACAAACAAGGAAAAGACAGAGTGAGAAGAAGGGGGATGAAAGAAAAGAAATGGACACCTGAGGTCATGTTAGTGTAATTTGAAAGAGCGCCATCCCAGACTCCAGGAGCAACATGTGTTGTGCTCTGTGGAGGAGGGGCTGGAGAATGGCTGCCGGCATTGGACAGTTCACGCTTTCCCCTCTCAGTCAGTGTTATCATCCACTGCAGTGCCACCTGCTGATGATAACTACATAAACGGTCCAGTACAAAGGATAGGAGAACATCAAATCAAGTTTCATTCATACTAGCCAAGTTTATCAGTCCTATTTTTTTCCCAGAATAATAATAATTTAAAAAAAAACCCTGTTAAAGAGAACAACAACAAGGGTCCTTTAGAGCTCTGGCGGTCGTTCATTGTGAGGATTTTCAAATGAATAAAAAGGCACATAAATCAGGAGTGCTGAAAACTAGGATGTAGTGATGTGGGGAAAGATGAAGCCAGTATCAACACTGCACTGGAGCGATCTAAAATGAAGGTGAGCTTAAGGAAGTAAAAAAAAAAAGGTTGCGGCATGAAAGCGGATTCTAGGATACAGGTGAAATGACTCACTAAGTCATTTACGGATGACAGATACCGATAAAACACAGCTACAAAAACTCAAACTCGTCCCGTTACAGCTGTCCTTCCAAATGTGGCCACGCCCAGTTCTGCTTTTCCCTTCATCAGTTCCTCCAGCGTCGGCATGACGCCCACTGTTACGGGAAGGGGCGTGTGCAGTATTTCCCCCCCAAACCGCCCCTCCTGCTGCTCGGCATTCTTCGATCGCCGCTGTTTTAGAGACTTCTTCTCTATCTTGCTCTTGGAGGGAGGGATGGTGGACGGGACATCTCCGTTGCAGAGGGCGGAGTCGTGGCCATTCATCGAGGGAGCGCTGCCGAAGGACTCCTCAGACAGCGTAGAGACAAAGCTTTCGGAGCTGCCTTCCAACGCCCAGTCCCTGGATGATGAGCAGGTGGACGAGTAGCCGTCGAATCCTGAAGGCAGGAAGTGAAGAGAAGATTCGCCGTTGCACTTGGGCCCGCTGTTAATGTCCGTCTGTGAGGGGACATATGGACGGAGCGTCTCCACTCTGTCTCCTCCTTTTGTCTTGCAGCGTTTCTTCTGAAAGACACAAAGACATTTAGAATAATTATTTTGTCTAGAACATTTGGAGGGGTACTTAAACATTTAGTGCTGCTGTAACCATCTTTGTGCTGAGCAGGGAAAAAATGAATGAAAGTTTTTTGCTTATAATAGGAATGTAAAGGAAATCTCTTCCAATTGTTCTGGAGTGAAACAAATATTTCTAATGCTGGTAACAGGTTAATAACTGGTTAATTGTTTTCTGATAATTGTTTCATGAACCAAAGACCAAAGGATTATCACAGAAAATGTTCAGGAATTACAACACTTCATGTTGCCTGAAAAAAATGAGGCATCTTTCCTTTTAGTAGAACATAAGCATGCGCTTTGACTTTGAAGCACACCACTTCTTTAAAAAACGAATGTTAAAATAATAATAATAATAATAATAATTATTATTATTATTATTATTATTATTATTATTATTATTATTATTATTCGGCCCCCGATAGGTGATGTTTAGTGACGTTAACATTCTGCGTGCATGCCGGAAAGAGATATTTAGGCTATTCATTTATTTTAGGTTACCAAATTAATATTTAAAGTATTTTTTAAAGTTTGAGGGGTACATTTAATATTAAGAACGTTACTTTATATAGGTTGCTATATACTACGCTTATGAATTCTTTCCTGTAAATGTAACTTATTTCTGCCTATTTTGGGTGAAGCAAGTGCCTAATTTAGAGCTTGTTTTTTCAAAAAAGGTACCTTGTTTCTCTTGTGAAATCTGGAAACACTGCAACTTTTAAAGAGGGTTATTAACCATTCTTTTATTTCGTTCTGACCATTTGGGAAGGAGGCTGGAACAGGAATAAAATTTAAAAAAAACAACAGTTTCTGCTCAGATCGAACCAAAATGAAAAATATTGAGTTTTTAGTCCCTGGTTCAAAGTGAGTATGATGAAACACTTCAAAAGATACAATATAAATCACAAAATGATGGCACAATAATAAACATAACACATTTACAGTGCAACCCAAGTATAGTCCACTTTACAAACAAATGACACATCTGAGCAGGTTCTTTTAAATTAATCGCTCAAAAAGGCTAACATATGAGCTACTCACGAGTAGTGCTCGGCCGATATGGGTATTTCAGAAGCTGGGTTTCCATCTAAATCTTTTGCATTTTTTAAGTGGATTTCTAAAAATTCGATCATGATGGAGCAGCTGAATGACTTACCAGCTTTGGGGAAAGTTTTCTTTGCAAGATTTGGGCAAGTATCTCATTTTAAGTGTGTAATATCTGATATAATGGGGCTGAAATAGCTGCAATGCCCAAATGCTGCCAGTCTCCACATACCTGGGAGCACCTGCTCTCAAAACTGTTCTGTTGGATTGTGAGGACCCACTTTATCGACCAGCTGTGGGGGTTAAGCACTTCCGAATGACAAGCGCTATGTTAAAAGAATTGTGTGCCAAGGTCTTATCCTTCATTGGGCCAGTCACATCAAGCTATTGTAATTATAACACATGCAAGATTGGTCAAAACATGTCATCGTTTTGCGAATAAACCATTTCCATCACCTTAATGTGCATTTTAACTAATGTGAAACTCTAGAAAATCCACCTCCTCCTAGGGCATGCAATGTTGCGTATATTTAGATAGTTTACTTGCATATTAAGCGTTTCCATTTAGGATTTCTTATGCACAATTTCAAAATGTGCATAAAAACAGTTGGATGGAAACCCAGCTAGTGGCCGATGCTGATATCTTGAGAGCAGGATGGCAAATAAAAATGCTGATATACATAATACAATTTAACAACAGCAAATCAGATGTACACAAAATTGAAACAAACACTTTTTTGCATAAACTTGAAAAAAACTTTGAAAACAGAAAATGTTCACAATCCATTGACATATCTATTGGTAGATCTTGGAAATGACAGAAGGGAAAGTTAACACTTTTGTTAATTGTCCAAGCGAACACGGTTAACGGGCTGATGCCAATAATTGCAAAATGGACAAATATCGGCCGATAAATCGGCCTGACCGATATATCGGCCTTTCACTACTCACAAGTTAGCTGTTTCAATCAGTACAATTCACTCACTGAATCTTAAATGGTTAAAAGGGTTCATTAATGAACCGAAACGTTAAGTGGAGCCAGATATATTAACTTCCTTATGATGCCCACTCCAAATCCTCAGTCAGAAAAGAAATGGTTAACTCCAAGGTCTGTCAGACAAACTAACTATAAGGAGATGCTTTCCAAAACACTCACTGCTCTTTACATTTATTGGTGCATTTCTTATAAGCCTGATTTATGTAATTAATGCAGTCCTTATTGTTACCTATTGTAACTGTAAACTTTACTAAAAGAGGAGTAAGACCTGCTTAATAGACATCAGTACGGCCTAAAAGTGAAGGAGTGAGTGGGTCTTACTACTGTCATACACACAGTGGCCAAAACACACTCCGTACCTTTTTCTCTGGAGAAAATCTTAGAGGTTCTACAATGTACAAGTCATCAGGACCTACTAAAGAGGGGAGAGAAGGGGGAAGGTTAACGGAATGGAATGGCAAACTAGAACACAAGCATGACAGCCCTTGCAAGTAGTAGTTCAACTTATAGTGACTTTTTAAAGCACCTTGCTGCAGTTCTTTACAGGTAAAATTGTTATTAAATTCTAATCCACACTGTTGAATCTCATTCCACTTTTCAGAAACAAATCTGCCCTTGTATGCAGCATAAATAGTTTGCATAATTTGGTCATTTTGAAGCATTTAAATGTTGAATTTGTCTTCACATACAGTATTGTGTATATGCATCATTCCATGTTGCATTGAGTGCAAACCAATTTTTCATTGTTACTACTTGCAAATGTCTAACATGTGCCAGCCGAAAGCATCATGTGCTAAAAATATCCAACCTCTGCCTCATGAATACAAATCACTGATGACCCAAAGGCATGTTTGCACGCTCCAACACACACAGACACACATGCTGAAGCAAAATGTGAGGAATAAAAGGACGAAAGAAAAAAAAAACCCAGAAAGAATAAGAAGAATCTGGTATTTAGTTTATAGTAGTGCCGGCTGTTTTTTATCTGGCTGTGTTTGTTGTATTAGAGTTTTTAAAGCTACATCTCTGGTCTGAGATTTTTGTAAATATCCAATTTTTATGCTTAAAGGATACACAGGGTATACAATGGATATACTTGCACCACACTTAACCCATGAATGTCACTGCATTTGATAAAATATAAAGCAAGTGGATTTTTTTTGTAAGAAAAAGCACACTTTCAAGCAAACAATTTCACAACAAGTTAGGTAGTTTTGCCAGGTTGTCAATGATAAACACGATAGATGTACTGTTCAAAATGAAGTGGAACATGTCAAAAAATGTCCATAGGTAATATGATGAACTAAACCTGTGGTTGCTCTTGAGACACCTATGTGATTTTGTGGGGAACTGACTTCTTGCATCCACTAAAACAGTAGAGACTAGTTAGTTAACGGGATAGTTCACACAAAAATAATGATTCTCCTCATTTACTTACCCTCGTGACATCTTTCTTCAGCACGACACAAAAGAAGATTTTTTTAGAAAAAAATATCTCAGCTCTGTAGCTCCAAAAAGCACACAAAGGCAGTATAAAGGTAATCTGTGAATCCAGTGTTTAAATCTATATCATCAAAATTGATATGATAGGTGTGGGTGAGGAACAGATTAATATTTAAGTCCTTTTTTACTCTAAATCTCCACTTTCAGATGTGTAAGTGAAACTAAACAGGCACCATGTGACAATTAGAAGTGAAAGTGGAGATTTATAGTATAAAAAAATGACTTAAATATTGATCTATTTCTCACCCACACCTGTTCCATCGCTTCTGAACATATAGACTTAACCACTGTGGCCATATGGATTACTTCTCTGTTTCCTTTGTGATTTTTGGAGCTACAAAAGGTCTGATCCCCAATCACTTGCATAGTATGGACATAAAGAGCTGAGATATTGTTCTAAAAACCTTTGTTTGTGTTCTGCTGGAGAAAGAAAGTCATACACACCTGAGATGACATGCAGGTGAGGAAATAATGAGAGAATTTAAATTTTTGGGTGAACTATCCCTTTAAAACTAATTTCAAATATGGCTCCATATTTGTCATAATCTGTTCGCCACTGCAAATTTGTTATCTAACACAGTGACATTCAGGCATTTTTTAAAGGTGGTTTAACTGTCCAAATACTTTTTGGGGTCACTGTATTTGATCAGGGGACTTTTGTTGCAACAAGATGCAAGACTCAGTGCTGGCATTCAGCTACAAATCACTATGTGCTCCAGTTTAAGTCAGGCTGATATTGAACCATCGACAGACATCATGAAAAAATTGACAGCTGGAATCACAACTAGGTTCAAGCTGTAAACTGATCTGGCTATCTGTGCGGCATGGAAAACAAAAGGCCTGATTCTTCTGAGAAAAGCAGCCAAAATCAGAGCACACAATGTAAGCCACACGTTAAGTTGGAAGGTGTGATGTTAGTGGGCATCCATCTTGGGTTCTCAAGCTGTAGCAAATGAATATGGCAGAATTGGGTCTGGTTAAAAAAGACATATGTCATGTCAAGAACTACAGCAGAGTGAAACAATGTGTGTTACATGAAAAAAAGGGTGGGAAGAGGGAAGAAGTCAGAAAAAAAGAGAGAGCTCTGACACTAAAACTCATTGGGTCAAAGGTGACTCTTACCTACTGATGTAGGCAGCTGAACTGACTTAGAACGGACAAGAGGGCAAGACACTCTCCGTTTCAGACTCATATCATCATATGAGGAAAAGCACCTGAGAATAAGAGAGAGGCATTCTTCATTCTTCTGAATGTAGTTGAATGCAGTTAAGTAAAACAAATCTGAGAAGGACCAACATTACAGTATAACTATCTGCAACTACTGGTAGTTAAATCCATTAACTTAACTATACTGCTAAATAATATCAGCTAATAAGTCAAGAATAGTCTTCAACTAGGTACTTTATTGAAATAATGTTTGTTGCGCATTCTGAAAATGCAACTGAAATTTTTTATTTCATAACTCATGTTACAATTGTGTGTTGTACCTCTTAGGGCTGGGGTAATGGTTGCTCGTGGGAATGGTTGAGCTGCTGTTGTGATTGGGTGAGCTCCTGCAGCACTGCATACAGAGCAGCAAACCCAGCATCAGGCACATGATCAGAGACAGGACCAGATAACTCTGTCTGTCAGACACCTAAAACACAAACATTGTACAATAGGCTTGAAATACTGTATATTTCATATAAATGACTAGGTGGCATGTGATTTTAAGCATTAGACTGGGAAGGAATTAAATGTATGTGTTTGTATACCTCTCTCTGTAGCTGGGCAACAGTGGCAGACAGGTTCAGCATGATCTTGGTGGCATTCTCCAGCTGGCTCTGTAACATCTGAATAGACTCCGTCTGCTTCTGGTCCTGAACACACACATGCATGGATTAAGTTAACATCACTGACCTGACATAATTCAGAACACAAACTGTTCATCTAAATGTTAAGATGAAAACCTGCACATGCCCCAGTGGCCCCAAGAAGTATTTTGATACTAAAGTAACATTAGAATACATTACTGTAATTCTATATGATAACAAAATGTCAAACAAAGTGGCATCTGCAAATGTATTTCTAGAGATTTTCTCAGAAATAACTTCACTCTAAGCCATTTCTGCAATGATTTTAAACTAACTGGTCTCAAGTTAATTAATAGTGGATATATTAATTCAGTTTCCCTCAATTTCACACAGGCGTCCTAGCAGAGTAACCACAGGTGTAGTTTTACCTCAACATTACAACATCACATTACATCAACTATGTTCTACTAATATTTCACAACAAGAAAGTTTCCAGATACGTTCGTCTTTACTTTGAACAGCATATCTAACGTTTCATCATTTAAAGCCAATCAAACTGTAAGAAATGTTTTGCATGAAAATTGTGCTTTCTTTTTTAAAAGAAAAGCCACTTGGTTTGATGTTTAATGCAAAGGCATTCATACATGAATAAGAGCGGCTTTAGTGTCCAACCACTTTTTGGGGTCACTGTATGTTCCAGGATCCGAAGTCATAGTTCATATTATGGCCTAGTTTAAATGTTCTGTGCGATAAGAGGAATACCAATATATTGGTCAACTTCTATAAAATCAGTGTCGATAGGTGCAGATAGGTTTTTTAATTCTTCCGGGTTCATCCTCCGGAAATTACAGTCCAGCGCGAGCATGCTTTTTAAACAGTAATCGCTTAGATGCGCATACACAAAACACAAAGATTCTATCAATGACGGCTAACTAAACATTACTGGATGATAATGTCTCTGATTAAAAAACCCATTTGCTCAGGTCAAAATGGGGGCATTATTGTTTCTTGTTTTCAAGTCTGTCTGCTATGGTGATAACTTGTCAATTATTGCAATTGTGGGAGAAAATCTTGTATATCGTAGAATACATACTGTGTACGTGGCCATTGCGTCTTCAAACTCATCTCTTGTGAATAATAGTTAAAATAAAAACGCCTCTGGTGAAATATATAGGCTATAAAAAGCTTAATTTGGTAAATACCTAATTATTGAGCATTGTAACACTGCCAAATATTCTTCATTTAAAAATAAGAGTCCAGAATTAAGCAAGTGTTTTTCAGGCTTGTTTATAGTTAAAAGTCCCACGTTATGCACCAAATCTTAATTTGTTTTAGATATTATTGGGATTTTGGTTGTACAATACACTGCATCTGGAATTGTATTCATTTTGGGCTCCTGCAGCCTCTATGTCTGTGACCGTCATGATAAGGAAAGACTGAGAAGCCTTCTATAAATCGATTTTAAAAACTATTTGCTGATTAATCTGCTATCTGCCTTTTCCACCACCTTAGTTATTGTTATCAGCAAAATCCACTGTCGGTCAACCACTATGTGGGACTGATATTAACCTGCTCCTCTGCAATTCTTGAGGTGTTCTGCAGTTTGATGATGGTCTTGTTGAAAGCTCGCTGCATCTCCTCCATCTGTTTACGATACCTGAGTGACAGCAGCACAGATCAATCAGAAAGTCATATTTGACTAAAATATGGTCTACAAAGCTAGCTTGAGTTGGGTAGCCTGTGTGTACTGTCTGTGATTGTGTACCTCTGACTAAGCTCTTCCAGGTATCTGCTGCTGAGTGACATGTTCATCTCCAGTGCTTTAATTCTGTTATTCAGTCTCATGAACACTGATTCCTTCTGGTTGGATCCGTGCACCTGATTCCCATTGCCGTTTCCATTACCATGGCCAATTTCTGCATTTGGCTGTTCTGCGTAAAACTCTCCAGCAGTCCGGTGTGGTCCTGTCTGGCTGAGCAGAATGTCATCTACAGTCTCCTCTTGTTGAGATGGAGGGAATTCAGAGACGTCTTGTTGGGAAGCCACAGAACCGTGGTGCGGGTCTTCCAACCCTGTGGCCTTAACGTTGTCGGAGGCCTCTGGAGCTGAGACGGGGAGCTCAGTAGGAGGCGGGATATCAGCAGGCTGAGTGTGGGTGGGCAGTGGCTGAACTGGCTGCTCTTTGGTAGGGAGCTCCAGTTTGGGGGGTTCCATCTCCGTGCTGTGATGTTCAGTGGTGGTGGAGAGGAGCATGGTGGAGGTGGCGCTGGGAGTCAGGGCACTGCTGGTGCTGCTGCAGATGCTGACAGGGGTACGGGTCTCTGGGATGTTCTCCTGGTACTGCGGATGCTGGTCCATGGGCTCTCCCGGCGTTAGGGACTCAGGGATGCTTTGGGTGGGGGTGTCAGAGAAGCTGTGCGGGTGAAGGGTGGAGGTGCGACTGGGCTCCAACAGGATGGTTTCAGGAGGGAGCTGGTTGGTGACCGAGGACTCTCCGCTGGAAGGCTGAGGCGGAACGGTTACTGTTTCAGTGGGTGAAATTCTCTCGGCTTGCGCCTGAAAGGGCCTCTCTGCTTCTGGAAGCTTCTCAGAGAGCACAGGGGGCTCTTGGGTCGTGGTGGTGGTGGCAAGGAGGGGCTGCTGAGGAGCAGTTTGTGTGTCTGTGTTGGGTTGTGTGCGCTGTGCTTTGTGGCGGCAGTCTCTACGCTGGCGGTGTAGTGCTAAAGCTGCCGAACAGTAGCAATAAAAGTGCTCGTGCAAAGACGCCAAGCAGGACAAAGTCGAGAGGTGCCCACAGTAAAAGGCACTCTCTTTCTCCCAGATGTCTGCTTGTCTCCACTCCTCCTCAATGTCCTCTTCCAGCAGGGTCACCGTTGGTTGGGTGGCCTCTTCGTCCTCCTCTTCTTTAATAAGAATGACAACCCTGCTCTCCTCATGGAGAGGAACTGAAGAAGCTAGAATATCAGTAACCTCGGCGTCCTCATTCGCTAGAGTGGGATCTAACTCAAGAGGGTCCAGACTGGAGGCAGGAAGATAGGGAATGGAAACACTTAAATCTCTTGTCTCTTAATGGAAATTTCAAGTACTGTGAATATCTAAAAATATGGCGTATTCCCTGAATGCGTTTCAAGTCAACATGAATCCGTATTCACAACCCATTGTACTTCTGAGTAAAACAGAATATTCATAGAGAAAAGATTTGAGGACTTGAGTTTATCCATCAGGAATTGATCAGATTGGGGAAAAGTGGACATTCCAGAGTGGAATGGAGCCATACCTGTATAAAACTTTGTTGTCAATTATGGAGGACTTCTTCCCTCCTGAAACACTCCTGCACCCACTAATGAGAAAACTTTTTAAAATCTAGCGTTATTTGCCATTATCTTAAATAACATTACAGTTAATCGGTTAGTTCAACCAGAAATGACAATTCTCTCATCATTTACTTGCCGTCAAAAAATCCCAGTAAATGACTTTCTTCAGCAGAACACATTTGAAGAAATATATAAGTGGATGGTGATCAGACTTTTGAAGCATAAACTTCATCCATACGACTCAGTGGTTAAATGTATGTCTAATAAATTGATCCGATTTGAAAAAGATCAATATATAAGTTCTTATTAAACTATAAATAATTTCTTCCTGCCAGCAGCAGTATGCATTAGTGACGTAATCACGTTGGCATGTTCACGCGAGAACCGACTCACATGCGTTGCACACAGAAGAGTAGGAGCAACGCTGTACAGAAGCTTCACTGGTTTTGGTTTAGATCTGTATTTGTATCTGCCTGTTTCATAATGGTGTGTTGTGCTTATCCTGGATGTCTCAACCGAAAGAAAAACATGACACATGTACACGTCCGTAACATACCAACGCGAATACGTGACACATGAGAGCGCGTGAATTAAGTGTTCTCATTTACACGCATACTGCCGCTGACCAGAAGCAGTGATTTATAGTTATTCAAATATTTTCTGCTGAAGTCATTCATACACACCTAGGATGGCATGGGGTTAAGTAAGTAATGAGAAAATTGTCATTTTTCGGTGAACTATCCCTTTGAGTGGCGCTACATAACTGCACTACAATTTTAGAAAGGCTGTATTATCAACAGCAGTAACCTAAAACAAAGTCCAGATAGCTATTTGACTATTGGTTAACATTATTTTCCCCGCTCACACAGACTAGGTGATGTAAGCCAAAAAACAGTCATTTTAGAAGTGGAGCAAATTATTTCATGATGATAAAAAACAAATATGAAGACAAAGGTACTGATGAATCGTGCAAGACAAGACCGGGAAACTGTATTAGGAAAGTAAACATTTTTAACTATCCTTAAAATGTATAAACTGATTAATGTCCAACATTTGTTGCAGTATGTTTGTCCCTCGGTTATGCAGCAGCTATAGTTTATTAGAGATATATAACCTCTTACTGCTTTAAAAGACTTGGCTGTTGATTTGTTATGTGAGCAAACCGTTAAAACCAGTTTGCGCTGGAATATGCTTTCTAGCTCGGGGCTCAGTGTTGAGTAAGCATTTGGAGTTTTAATGTGTTTGATGAGACTTACATAGCTGGTTGTTCAGTGGGGGTGGGTTCTGGAGTAAGTGTGGTTTCTGCTAACATCTGGGTGATGTTTTCTGTCCCAGAGGACACGTTTCCTGAAGAGAGAAGACAGAATAAGAGAGAACAGATTTTGACAGTAAGCAAGAGGGATGGAGAGAAAATGAAGAGGCGAACATTGGTCTCCACACTCCCCTACCTCAACACAACGAGAGCCATTGTTCAGACAAACCTACCCCCATTAGCCAACATCAAACACACACAAACACAATTGTGCCCTTAACTAGAAACAGGTGAAGAACTCTTGATAGGCTGAAATTATACAAATATATGGCATGGTTTAAACTTATCCAGAATAACACAGGACAAATAAAGACACGGTAGAGACAGCCTTGAACTGACAGCAAATGGGAATTATAGCAGCAATCTCAATGTCACATATCTAGCATATCTTTGCAACTGGGAAGATTACATTACCTAGAATATTTGTGTAATGGTCATGTTTAATTATGAAAAACAGGAACCTACTTTTGCAAATTATCAGGAGAAAGTCATTCAGAAAAGACCAAACCAAGTTCCTTAGACTGCAATCTCTCAAGAGCTATATAAAACATCTTGCTGAATAGTCTAAATAGACGCCCACAGTCAAACTGTTTATGGTGTTGGTACAGAGCAGCAGAGATTTTAAACTTCACTTCTGCAAGTAGGAAAGCCACAAGCTTATTTGAATAGTATTTTGTACTTGCTCTCTTGGGGGGCACACACACACACACACACACACACAAACACAAACACCCTGGGAGTTTGATGTTGGCAAGCGCAGCTACAGAACCTGTCAAAGACGTTCATTCACTGCCAGGCCTCACAGTTCTAGCACTGTTGGCATGGTGACAGCCCTCAATAGTCACAAACAGCTGCCAAGCAAAGGTGAGCTACTAAGTGGAGTAATTTCACTGTGCTGTTGAGCTAAAAAGACTAAGACCAGGGGGACTTTAATACATTTAACCACAGGGAGGATATCAGGTCCTTACCTTCCATTTCAGCTCTGATCTCAAGCTCTGGTTTCCCTCCCAAAACATTTGCTGCAATATTGTTCACCATGTTCATAATTGCATCTAAAAAAATAGAGGAACATTTTTAAAAAATGTTTAAGAAAATGTCATTTAATATACAAATGTGCATACTTCTTATGCAAATAGCACAATATTAATATGTATGAACAAAAACCACGAGAGATGAATGGTGTCCCTAAATACAGAGCTATAGAACCTGGGGTAAATGTCAAATAGTACCAACACACTTGAATGCTCTGTTCTCTGCCTGTCCCTGGAGGTCTCCATGCTTTTTTAAGAAAGAGCGTATGTGTGTGTGTTTGCCAGAACGTGTGTGAAAGCACAATCATATTTGTCACATACCGAATGTGTAAAACATTTCTAGTGTGCTGCATTGTTGTCCATCATTATAGAATTGAAGGAGAGTGAAAAGCTGGAACTGAGGCAGGAGCCAGACAACTTCCTTGAATGTTAAAGTTAGTACAAGTTTATAGAAAGATTTCTCAACTGGTTCTCCTGGAATCCCTCTTCCACAGTGAAACCACAAACAGAATCATGCATCAACAGCTCATGGAAATAACTGCCACTAGTGCAAATGTGATTTGATCAACTGGCATTTCGGGAAGAAGTATGAAGTGCGACTGACGGTTTTGTCACAATTATAAATATAAGGTGCTTCTGGTGATTTTTTATTTTTTTTGCCAAACTTGCTAAGGAACTAATTCTGTATGGGCATCTACTGATATACAGTATATGCATGGTGTAACAAAATTGTATATGGAGGAACAGGACATACTTGTGGCAGAGCCCAGCAGATTCTTTGATGTCTTGTCCTCTGATGGCAAGTAGCCAGGAGGGTAATCTGTCAAATGAAAGTCTAGGATTAAGAAGACAGCATTAGCCAATTGACAAGCAGAACAACAGGAAAAAACCCAAAGCCCAAATCAATCATACTGAAAATATTTGTATTCATTCAGTTAAAATATATATATATATATGTTTGTGTCGCTGAGGTAAAAAACTGACAGTGTGTTGCGCACTGTATTTAAAAGGATAATTCATGCAAAAATGGAAATGCCGTCATCATTTACTCACCCTTGTGTAATTCCAAACTCAAATCTCATTCACGCTTGAGCATATTGATACTTGGAATTTGAAGGATTGAGGTAAATGATAGCAAATGCCACTGATGACATTTACATGGACAACAGAAAGTGGCTTATTGCGAGAAATAAGCAGCGTAATTTTACTCCTGTATACATGTCAGTAAGCAGATCAACAGCAACACAATTTCCCTGCAACGCTTGTGTAAATAACAAAAAAGGCATCTGAGGTAGACTTTGCTATTTCATTGACTGTTGCTTTGCTTTATTTCCAAATATTCCTGAGTTGTTGCGGTGTTTGTTTATTGAACTTTACATTGCAACCTGCAGCGGGATTGCGCTGCAATAGTGGGGCTTCCAATATACGAAAAACAATTAAGTGCATGTAAACATGGTCACTGATTCTCACATTCTGTAATAGATTGCAATTCATGGTTTGAAGTTTGAATACACGCAAGTGCAAATTAGATTTTTTTTTAACTACAGCGCAGGAGATTTTCAGTGAATAATAACTTAAATTTCAGTCAGATCATCACAAAAACGGTACAAATGGCTTCAGAAACTTCATATATAGCATACAAGTTTAATGCATTACTTTTATAGTGCTTTGTGATTTTTGAAGCAGAACAGCCCCTGGTCACCATGTGTTTTCATTGCATGGACAAGAACAGTTTTGAGATTCTGCAGTATATCTTCTTTAGTGTTCCATGGAAGAACTCATACAGGATTGTAACAACATAAGGGCATGTAAATGATGCCAAAATGTTAATTTATGGGTAAACGACTCCTTTAACCATTAGTTTAACTGAGGAAAACACAGAAAATTGTATGCATGTACAATACACACATAAAGAGCAGTGGGTTTGGAAGTTTGTGGTAAGCATTGAGAGAGATCATCTCACCATAGTCTTCATCTAAATACTCAGCTCTCTCTAAGGTGTACTGAGAGTCTGCTATCTCGTCATACTCCTCCACCATACTGGTGCCAAACACCCTGATATACACAAAATACAGATGGCCAACACAGATCAAATACTTGAAAGTAGAACATGGAGGAATATTACAGAAATAGGAGAAGGACTGACAAACTGTGTATATAAAAGTGGGGGGTGTTGTTACCAAAGGAATGTGTAAAAATGTAAAACTTTATCCATATTATCTTAAAAAAACTCACTGCCCTGCACGATAAAAGAGTACAGCAAAGCCCACTGTACTCATCAGCACAAGTTATCTATGAGTCTACATCACTTTGGCCTTTAGCCAGGTTAGAGGGGGTTTTATAATCATGTTTTATGGCTCCCTTTAAATCATCAGGGGCCAGTTATGGACAGGGTAACTGCAGTAAAAGAAAATATATAGATATCCAGCGAAACCAGCATTCTCAGAAAAGGTGAAATAAGTGGGAATTTCGATCTGTAGAGTATGCTAATAAATGTTAATGCTGTAGATTTGTACTCTACCACACTGATGGCCACATGATGGATTATAATATAATTTCTACTAAACTGATCTGAAAAGTAGCTTCTTGTGACTCGCTTGTTAGAATCCGTGGTTGTCAAAAAAAGAAAATCAGACCAAATGTTTAATGAAAGCTTGGCTAGTACAGAACAAGGTCACTTGGGAAGAAGGATTTTTCTTTTCTGGTGTTTTGCTTGCCTCCCGCAGTATATACAGTCATTTCCTTATAATGGGAGAGTATGTGCCTCATGAAGTGCTGTCAGACCTGCCCCTATATGGACCTCTGACCCAGATTAAATCTCCTGCCAATGCAAACGGACCAGAGAGGGGCCCGAGGCAGAACAGATATTAACTCTACACTCTTCTCAAGAATTTTTTTAAAAGCCCTATTTTTAAATCATTTGTCCTTCTCCATGAAATTTAAATAGTAAATTCAAAAAGAATCATTAAATCTGAATCTGCCTGTAACTCATTATGGTATAATGTTGCTGTGCATTATTGCTCTGATTATGGAAACTGTATCTGATATCATAACTGTTTTAAGAAGTAATATCAGCATGGAAGTTTTTTATGTTTTCTTAATACGTCATTAAAAAAAACATGTAGGGGGAAAAAATTCAACCTACCTGATAAGGCTGAGGGGGCAGAAGTGTTCAGATCCAAAATGGGAGAGCAGCTCAACCTACAGAAAAGTAAAAAGACAAGTTTCTTTATAAGTTTTTCCCAATTCCTGACATTTAATTGTAGAAAACATTCACTGTCTTGGGTCAATTAGAATCACTACTTTATTTTAAGAATGTGAAATGTCAGAATAATAGTAGAGAGAATGATTTATTTCAGCTTTTATTCATTTCTTCACATTCCCAGTGGGTCAGAAGTTTACATACACTTTGTTAGTATTTAGAAGCATTGCCTTTAAATTGTTTAACTTGGGTCAAACATTTTGGGTAGCCTTCCACAAGGTTCTCACAACAAGTTGCTGGAATTTTGGCCCATTCCTCCAGACAGAACTGGTATGATTGTGGTCAGGGCTTTGTGATGGCCACTCCAACTCCTATGGCTTCAATATATCCACATAATTTTCCTTCCTCATGATACCATCTAATTTGTGAAGTGCACCAGTCCCTCCTGCAGCAAAAGCATCCACACAACATGATGCTTCCATGCCCATGCTTCACAGTCGGGATGGTCAGACCAGAGGACATTTCTCCAAAAAGTAAGATCTTTGCCTCCATGTGCACTTACAAACTGTAGTCTGGCATTTTTATGGCGGTTTTGGAGTTTTGGCTTCTTCCTTGCTGATCAGCCTTTCAGGTTATGTCGATATAGGACTCATTTTACTGTGGATATAGATACTTGTCTACCAGATTCCTCCAGAATCTTCACAAGGTCCTTTGCTGTTGTTCTAGGATTGATTTGCACTTTTTGCACCAAACAGAAGCTAATTAGCTAAATGTCTAAAGGCTTGACATAATTTTCTGGAATTTTCCAGAAAGTGTGAGAAAAGATGTATATATGGATATGTGTGAATGTGTGTATTTAAGTGATCAAGGAACTGTCACTGCTATGCATTACTGTATCTGAGTCCTGTCAATCAAAGCAGCATTACAATGCATTGAGAGAGAAGAACGCTAACCTTTATGTATTTGATGAACATCTGATGCAGGAGAAGACAGGAGAGAGTGGAAACAGAAAAACACAGTGAAAGATCAGTATAAAAGATTGGATTCATGCCAAAAGTCAAGCCAAGCATTTTGCACATTTCTTGTTTGTTCCACTTCCATGACTTAAAGATATAGATCACACAAACATAACAAATTATCTCATTGTTTACTCTCATGCCATCCCAGATGTGTGACTTTCTTCTGCAGAACACCAAGATTTTTTGAAGAATATTTCAGCTCTGTAGGTCCAAACATTGCAAGTCAACAGGTTCCAAAATGTTGAAGCTCAAAAAAGCACATGAAGGCAGCATAAAAGTAATCTATATGACTCCAGTGGTTCAATCCATGTCCTCAGAAGTGATATGATGTGTGTTGGAGAGAAACAGATCCATATGTATGTGGTGATCAGTAGGTGGTGATATTCACGGGAATGCGAATCACCAAAAAACAAAAAAAAAAGAAAGTGGAAGAGAACATGAAAGTGGACATTTACAGTCAAAAAGGACTTAAATCGTATGTCGTGTGGATTCCTTGGGAATTTTTGGAATTTGCTGCCTTCATGAGCTTTTTGAACCTTCAAGGTTCTGGCCACCATTCACTTGCATTTTAAGGACCTACAGAGCTGGAATATTCTTCTAAAAATCTTCAATTGAGTTCTGCCTTAAAAAGAAATTCATACACATCTAAGTTTGGCATGAGAGCGAGTAAATGATAAGATAATTTTCAATAAGGATGCACGATCATGATTTTTCATGGCCGATTCCGATTGCCGATTTTTTTCTTTAAGCAACAGGCAAGAAAGAGGTCATCAAAACAATGTTTATTTGCTCTTTTATAGGCCAAACTGGCCTTAAATGAAAAAAAATATCTGTAGCTATGTGAAATTAGTGGCAACATCTAATTAAGCACCAGTGGTGAAACTATCAAGAAATTTGAGGCCGATACGATTTCCTATTTTTTTGCCACACTTTTGCAAGTTATATGCTGCAGTTATATGTTTATGCCCCACACAGTGAAATTACAGTAACACTTCACAAAAAGGTTCCATTTGTTAATATTATTTAACAACATTACTGTAGTTAACATGAACTAATGAACTTAATGTCAGTTACAACATACAGTATACCATAAAAAAAAAAATTGGACATTAGTCCATGGACATAGTTAATGGACATTAATGCACTATGAACTAACATGAACTAACAATGAACAAATGTATTTTTATTAACTAACATTGATTAATAAATGCAGTAAAAACATATAGTTCATTGTTTGTTCATGATACCTAATGCATAAACTAATGTTAGAGAAATTAAACCTTTTTATAAAGTTTTACCAAAATTACATTAAAATTTCATTGTGAATTGCTAACCTTTATTTGTATTGAAAACAGTTATGAATAGTTCTGTTGTCAATATCAAAAGGTCATTGTGACATACTGGCAACCAGTAAAAACCATGAGAGCATCACACACAGCAGAGATACTTTCAATGATAAGAAAAATATATCCATTACAAGCTCTAAAACTGCTCCAGTGAGAAATCAATAATATCTATGATTTCTTTACAGTCTTTGGCATTTTGCTGTCACACAAATCACTAATTATTAAGTAAATATGTCAAGAGGCGACGTCGTTAAGGTTCAAATGTAATTGCTGTGCCAAGTGGTATTGTGACCAGCATTGTTCGGATTTAAATTGGGATCCTCACAGAATAGCGCTGGGATGAGTGACCGATGATGAGATTTTGAGACCACCTGAAGTGCATGTATGTTTGATGAGAGTGAAACTGAAAGTGCTCATGATCGCTCTAACAGTCTCTATTGCTCCACATAGCATCTGATTGTCACGACTCGCGTCATGTATTTGCATGTTTATTTGTTTTTATACTAGTTAGCAGCCTATCCTCTTCCTGCTCACTGTGCAGCGAGTCAGAATTACTACCGTAACGACTCTTGAAAATGGGCAATTTAATATTCATACACGTGGAATTTTTACACATTTTTAAAAACAAAACAGCATATTCATCTGAATTACAGCATTTCTGAAAGTTTAAATTTGTGAATACTTATAATTGCCAACAACTCTCCAGAGGCCAGATTGTCATGCATCAAGTGCCGAGCAAGAGCTCATTCATTAGGGGAGCAGTGTATGTGTGATTCACTGTGTGCTGCAAAAAAGATCGGCCCTAAATCTAGGCACAATCGGACGATCGCCATTCACAGATTTAAGACGAATATCTGCCAAGTCCGATCGGTGGCACCCCTAATTTTCAACTTTTGGGATGAGCCCCTGAATAGTCACAAATCATTTGAAAGCTCATAAATTGCAATAAGTGAATTATTTCAGATCAAAAGGTAAATGAAAAAAGCTAAAGCAAAGCATAGCACAAAGAAAGAGTGACAGATACAAATCCCCAAGAAAATGTAAGAAATTAAGTCAAGTTAAAAGAGTGAATATGCACCGAATTTGCCTTTCAGTAGAGAAATGTCCTAGCATGACAGATAGTCAAGTAAACATGATTTTTAGTTTCTACCCAAACTTCCAACGCCTAATACATTGACATATCTAAACACAGAAACACAAATGCAATTCTTTAACTCTAAATCCATAGGTAAGTTTGGGGGTCATGTATGTGTGTGTGTGTGTGTGTGTATTTAGTATAATAAAATGACACTGATTCATACAGAACAATACAGTCATGAGACTCTCAGCCCTCAGGGAAGGGCACATCTCTTAAATGACTGTTCTGTTCCCCTTTATCCAGTATCTGATTCAATCACATTAAAAAACATGCACTGTTAATGCAATTCAATGTTATTTTTGATCACAGGTGAGAGGACAGACAGCCTTTGTGTGTGATTCTTTTTAAAGCTTTTTATGTTTCAAATATAATTAAAGACCAGAACACAGATGGGGGGGGGGGTGGGGGGGGGGGTGGTATGATTAAGGAACATGGACTCAACTAAAGCTAAATGCAAAATTATTCCAACTTGGTGTTGAGAAGTAACTAGTAGTGTACTACTAGTGCAGTGTGGCAGCAGTAACTAAGCAGTGATGCTACTAACTTAATTAACTTCCAGAAATTTGACCATAGCTTTACTTAGTGGTGTAGTGTGACAAAGCATTACATCGTATAATAAACACAGTCTTACAAACAAGCAGAAACAACAATGAAATGCAACTATCTAGTAAGTAGGTTCGGGAAGTCCAGTTTAATTTATCAAATTAATTTGGCCAATTATAAAAATTTATGATTTGAGTCATCACTCAATTGTATTGCCAGAAGTCTGTGCAAAGTGTTTTATGTTTCTTTTGGTTAAATACATTGTGAAATGCTTCTTTACCTTGACATATTTGGCATATAGTTGCTCGTCTAGAGGAAAGCTCTGTACTGTGCGTTCATCACGGGCATGAAAGGTGCCCAGCTTGATCCACTTATTGGTCGGATACCTTAGGTAAAAAAAATAAAAAGTGTGAAAAAGTGTTTGTATATCTTCTAATGCCCAGTCAGATTATCACACTGTGCATGTCTTTGTGCGTGTTCTTACTAGAGGAAGACCATATATCTGTTTTACCAATTAATCGGTGTCGATATTTGCATTTTTCTGCAAAAATCTATGGCAATAGTTGCTGATATTTTTTTCATCATTTCAAAATAAGAGTACACGTTGTGTTTATGGCTTGTTTATACTTAAAAGTTCCACATTGTACACCAAATATAGTTTCTGGTTATTTTGGGGATACACCAGAATAAACTGCATCTGGGATTTTATTCATTTAGGACTCTTTGTCTGTTCCAGTCATTGTAAGGAAAGAACAAGACATTTTTTTTTTAACATCAATCAATTTTAAAACTATCAACCGATTAATCGGTTATCAGCCCTTCCCACCACCTTCATTATAGGCAAGATCCACTATCGGTCAACCTCTAGCTCTCTTACCTGTCGCTGATGGACACTAGGAAATCTTTTGGCGTAGAAGAGAACAGCTCAAAGTTTGCAATGTCCAATTGCTTCACCTGGATTGGCTCACAGAGCTCAATAACAAACCTGGATGGGCAAATTGGCAGTGAAAAAGGTTGTTTGGGGAGTGTACACAAATGAATTAATATATTGAATTTGTTATGTAAACAACTACACTGACACAACTTCTTCGAAGAGACAGGACTGCTTAAACATAAAATCTAGTTACGAAAAGAGGAAAACAGCCTCTCTATAATTGCATTTGTGTGTTATCTTTCTGCATCTGCTGCTGTCCATTTCTCTCTTTCTATGCAGTGACTCACCAGATCTTAGTACTGCAGGGGTTTAGCATATACAGATCCATATTCTCCATCAGGATGGCAGATGTGCTCTGCACAGAACACACACACACACAAAAGGTTAGACAATCACAAAGATTGACACAACAGCTGAAATACAACTGACTAAATTAGATTAGCAATAGTAATATAAGCAAAAACATTTCTGATGCAGGATGGGTAATGCTGATTTGAATGACTGCCCAATTATGTCCATCTTTCTCTTAACCAGACATGCTATTGTGCGCTTGTCTGAGTCGTACCTTGGCCTCGTTGTTAGCCGAGAGGATTTTTGCCCCACACTCCACTGAAGCGTAGTTATTCTTGAAATTCTTTTGGACCTTTTTCACTGGATGAGGACTGCCATTTGATGACGTGTGCAGAGACTGACCTAAAACCACAAAACAGGATATATAGATGATTTCTGACATTTCTATAGCATGAAACAGGCTGGTTTAGTATCTTAATATATTCTGTGTGTGACTTGCATAGAATGCGTAGATGCGTTTATCTGCCAACTACCAATGTGGGAAAAAATACAAATAAATAAGTATATATATCTCAATGTATGCAAACACAAACTGCAAAACTATTTTGGGATTTTAACAACCGATAGCTGCGGTCACAAATTGTAAATACTTTAAGTCAAGTCCTTCAGGCTTTCAGTTCTGTTGGGCTGACACCAGCTTGCAAAAGTGACCTGAAGCAACTTCTAAATCTTTGCAGCTGTAGACTCCACAATCATCACTAAAAAAAAAGTAATTGGGTTATTTTAATTTGATTTTACAATTTCTTTTTGAGAACTTTCTAGGTCAAGCATTCCGGGCTACAAAAAACACAAATCCTGACTTCTATATTAAGGGAAGTATCAAAAAGTATTTGTGTCAACTGTTTCATGCAGTCCACCTAATCCTCAAGTGAACTCTCCAGACTTTTCGTTTAGAGGTGGTAGCTATTTGAGAGCTCTCTAGTGTTACTGGGTTTACAGCAGCCACTAATGAATGCTAATCAGGGTCAATTAACACACTTGCTATTAGCAAGTGCTTGCGTGACAGCAGAGAACTTGTTAATTTGTTGGCATTACACTCAAAATTGTAATCATTCTCTCACCCTCATGTTGTTCCTCATGTTGACTTTCTTCTGATAAACACAAAAGGAGATGTTTTGGAGAATGTTAGCCTCAGTCACCATTCAGTTTCATTGTATGGGAAAAAAAGATGACCTTTTGTGTTCAACAGTGCAAATAAAGTCATATACTGTAAGCTTGCAAGAACATGGAGGTGAGTAAATGATGACAGAATTTCATATTTTGGGTTAACATTTCCTGTAAGTTGTTCCAGAGCCCTAGAGAATGAGCTTAGCTTTTTGCTACTTTTGTTTCATTGGACTGAAGCAGTCCATTACAGCAGCCTGCACGTTTGCATGCAAGGCTATGCGACCTTGTGCAAGCTGTTTCATGGTGCCACAGAACTGACAAATGGTAGGGCGAGGTTAAAATAGGAGAAAGAAAAAGCATGGGAAAAAAATAGAAATGCATGAAGGAAAGAGATACAAAATGAGAGGGGACTATTCTGTGAAATCAAGCAGAAATGTGTCCTAAAGCAAGTGCATGTAAGCGTGCACTGATGCAGAAGAAACACGGGTGCAGCCTTGCATGCAATGAAGCACTGATGATTATGCAGCTGTAAGAGCGTGCTCATGTCTCATCCCTTACTTTTCTTTTCCTCTACTTCCATCACTTTCTTCTTCCACTCATCGAATGTGGGGATGTCATCTTTAGTGGGTACAGGTACGGGACTTTCAGCCACTTTGTCATGGTCCACCACCTGCGAAAACAAAAGCAGCAAACACGTGACCAAATCACAATCCACCCTCTCTCATTCTTAATATCTGTTCATGTGCTAAAGAGGTCCATTTGGATTAAGAAACATGCTAAACAGAGACACAGGTGCAGAGGTTTGTGTAGCAGTGATAGTAAATCTTTTGCAATTTTGGGCTAATAAACATGCCTGCTCGCTCGTGTAACAATTCTACAATCTACCAACAGCTTTGTCAATGGATAATAATTTGTTTTTACAGATGACAGTGAATTTCGATTAATATTCGGTAACACTTTAGAAAAGTATTGTTCATTGTTTGTTCATGTGAACTATTGTCAACATATGTTAACTGTTTAGGGATAGTTCACCCAAAAATGTTAATTCTCTCATCTTTTTTTTTCTCATGCCATCGCATACATACAACTTAATTTCTTCTACTGAACACAAATGAAGATTAAAAGAACATTCAAGATCTGTTGGTCCATACAATGCAAGTGAAGGGTGGCCAAAATTTTTAAGTTTCAAAAAGCACATAAAGGCAGCCATCAAAATAATAACTCTAGCGGTTTAATCAATGTCTTCAGAAGCGACTGGTGTGGGTGAGAAACAGATAAATATTTAAGCCCTTTTTTTTCCCCCCAAATTTGGAATGCCCAATTCCCAATCCACTAAGTCCTTGTGGTGGCATAGTAACCACTGATATCTCTCTCTCTCTCTCTCTCTCTCTCTCTCTCTCTCTCTCTTATATATATATATATATATATATATATATATATATATATATATATATATATATATATATATATATATAACTGGATTGCTCATGACATCACAACAGTGAAGCTACTGCGCCGCCATCTTTGTATTCCCTAACATTCTGTATTCCTATGGGTCTCAATGGGAATTCATCTGTTTTTACCCATTCATTCAATTGAAAAAAAATTATAGTTTAAGTCTGCATACAGTGCATCCGGAAAGTATTCACAGCGCTTCACTTTTTCCACATTTTGCTATGTTAAAGGCCTTATTCCAAAATTTATTAAATTCATTATTTTCCTCAAAATTCTACAAACAATACCCCATAATGACAATGTATTGTATGGACCTACAGAGCTGAGATATTCTTCTAAAAATCTTAATTTGTGTTCTGCAGAAGAAAGTGCAGAACTATATATATATATATAAAACTGGATTGCTCATGATGAGTAAATGATGAAACAACTTTCATTTTTGGGTGAACAATCCCTTAAAAACTAACACACACAGCCCTATCATAAGGTGTTGTCAATATTGTGTAGCACCACCAGGAGTGGTGGTGGCGTGGTGGCTAGAGCACAGGGCTGCTAATCAGAAGGTTGCTGGTTCGAACCCCATGGCCACCACCATTGTGTCCTTGAGCAAGGCACTTAACTCCAGGTTGCTCCGGGGGGATTGTCCCTGTAATAAGGGCTCTGTAAGTCGCTTTGGATAAAAGCGTCTGCCAAATGCATAAATGTAAATGTGTACGGCGAGTAGTGTTAATTTAATTTCAGCAATGTTGTGTACGTCACATTTACTATGATTCAATTGTATGGTTTATCTATTGTCTACATTATTCTGTCTCGTATTGGCCAAAAACCCATTAAAGTCAAGTTCCTCATGTGACCTGTCCTCGCCTAACCAACATATGTTTATTATAACATTTCTAAATTTACACGAGGGCTCTGTGACCACTGAGGTGTGGACGACTGCATTATGTAAGTGACTCAAGTGCTCTGCAGGCTGAGTTGTCACTATATATGCCGGACAGTGTAGTTCATTTTTGTGCAAAAACTTCTCACTGCCTTCCCATCCCTTTCCTTTTTACTTTTTCCATTATCTCTCTTTCTTTGAGTCTGTCAGTGTCTAAACAGCAGCACTGAGTGAGCATTTAGTTAATTCAACTTTTACAAGGCTGTCTTGTGGAAAACAACCATGCTGACTTCTAGCACAGCACTGTCCCACTCTCTTGGTCTACTCTCTATTTCTCCCTCCCTTTTCTCTACTTCCATTCCTCTTTTCTTGCTCTCTCTACCTCTCCTATTTTCATCTACTCCATTTAGGGTGTATGTGACAGAGCAGCTTTATGAGAGAAGAGGGAATTTTTCAGCTCTGTGGATCTCTAACAGCAGGGTGCGGACAGGCTGAGTGGTAATCGAATACAAACACTTTCACTGTCTGTGTAATGGGAAAAAGTCAAGGAGAAAAACACTACAGGTTGGAAAAAGTAAGGATTATTTTCATGTTCTTAAACTGAAGGTGGTGAAAGCTCAGTGTAAGGGATTCTTGAACAATTCTGCAACACTACAGCTTGGTAAAAATATGCACAAATAAAATGAAACGCCAGTGCATAAAATGGTTTGAAACACAGAAATTCAAGGTAATGTGTACAATTTATCAAATGTTAAAATACTTTGCTCTGTTTCAACATTGCTCCGTTTTTTTTAGCAGTGCAACATAGCAACTCTGAATCTACCTGTTTAGGTGGCCTGTGGAATACGGGCGGAGGGTTTGGGGAAAGCTGCTTAAAAACAATCATTACTTTTGCAATTACTTTCGGTGCACAGAAATCTAAAAAACTAAGAATACTTTAGCAATAATGGCCAGGCAGACTGAGGTTTTCTTTCAAGCTGGCGTCACACTAGCCGATGTTGCCTCGAATTTCAGGCATAACCTTCCTTTACATAATCACCGGCCAGCAGCAGGGAGACTGCGAGCTGGAGACGTTAATGTCTGACTTAATGGCTCTGACAACATGGGAATCGCGATCAAACATGACAAAAAAAAAGAAAAACTGTACAGTTGCCGGGGCTGATACTAATGGCCTCGTCAAATGACCAATAAGCTTCTTTTACTGAAGAACCGACAAGAACCATCATTCTGTCACCTGAACATTTTCAACAGTGATCATACTTCTAGCCGCCTACAAATGCTGATTGTAATCCATAGTGATTATTTTGGGTTCTCCTACAGTAAAATGACAAATAAAATCTGAATGTGGAGGCAGAGCACGGTTTATATTGAACATGAATCCTTTACTCACTGAAAGCTGCATATGGATTTTGCTATGGCAAGCTCAGAGGAGATAAATACACAATCCCAATCAGGAGATAGCTAGTGTGTCGGTGGCCTTAGCGGTCCATTAGGCATTCATTTGCAATGATGAATTAGACCGATAATGCCTGCTGTTTATGTGTACCTGTGGTTGCTCTAGAGGTGGAGGGATGTTGGCTGTTGGCTCCAGCTCTGTGAGATCCAGCTCACTCGGGACCAGAGAGGCTGTTGGGTCAGCAATGGTCTCCGTGCTCTGTCCCAACGTGCTGGACTTATCCTCCGTATGTTCCTCCACAACACTTAAGAGATCAGAACAGAGAGAGAGAGACAAAGAGAGGTTGGAAGTATGAAAGAGATGTACGTGGATTGCTACTGAGAAAAGAACTTAAAATATATTTGATCACTTGAATAATCAGTGAAATAAGCACTGAATCAAAGTGCATCATGGTCATCGGGAAAGGAATAATTAACAGAATACAAAACAGCCAAAAAAAGATGAAATGAGAAGTAAAAAAGTAGAGAAAGGCCAGAATACGAGGCTTGATGTGCCCGAAGCAGCTCCGTTTCGTGGTTATCCAGCAGTTAAGAGGTCACTTCGTGTTACTTGAGCGCTTTATTGTAATGTTACCATGTAACCTGCTTTGTTACCTGCCAGGTGTTGGTACTCACCTAATGGGCATGTTGCCCAGGGGCAGGGGTTGGCTGAAGGGGGGCACATAGCCCACCTCACACTGACTGGCACTAGAATTCTCTACAGGGGCACCAGCACGCGGAACATCTAGTCCACTGAAGGAAAGAAATCATATGCCATTTACCGAAGATGAAATAGAGAGAGAGAGAGAGAGAGAGAGAGAGAGAGAGAGAGAGAGAGAGAGAGAGAGAGAGAGAGAGAGAAATGGAAAGAGAGAGATAAAACTCAAAAGTCCAGGGCTCGCTTCAGATTAAGGATGAAGACGGATTCACTTATCCGGAGTTCTGTAGATGGTTCCGGTGGTCCTGGATTATTAAATTTAAAAAGGTCTATATATTCAATAACAGGCAATATTGGCTTTGTGGTCCTTGTTGTAATGGTATATTCATAAATGCTCCAAGTCCAGTAAAAACGAGCTGTAATGGTCTACTGAATATCTCAGATCCAGTGAAAAACTCCAAAGCAGTTCCAATTTGAGATCCATTCTGTGCTAAAAATATTGTAACAGACTCCATTTCAAAGTTCAAATGCAGGAACAGGTCCACAAGTACAAAAATCAATACAACAATAATTTTTTTTCATTTCAAAAGAAATTTAAAATCAAAAGGAAAGCTGAATAAAGTAAAAATAGTGAAAAAAAGAAATGACGATAAGACAAATGTCAAAACAGTCAACCCCCTCACCCTTTCTTCCACACTTTTGTCTCTGTACTCACCTGGAGGGGCTCTCGGAGGAGGTGACTGAGGTAGGTGAGACTGATTCTGGGCTCTTCTGGAGATCAGCAGCAGGTCCGGAGGGGTCTTCAGCCTGTGGGTCGGTCTCGGTAGGGGTTAGAGCAGCGGAGGCATGGTCAGCCTGGTCCTCTGTGGCAGTGGCCTGTAGATCTTTAGGGTCTGGCTGGGGTTGGGGTGAAGGAGGCAGTATTTGGGGCTGTGTGAGTGTTGGTGGTTGGTCTGGTTGTTGGGTGTTCTGGGGTTCTGGTTCCTGCACCTGCTGTTGCTGCTGTTGTTGTTCTGGCTCGGGAAGAGCCAATTCAAGACTAATCTGAGCCTCCTCCACCAACTTCTCCAGATTCAACATCTAAAACAACAGAAATGCAGATAAAAACATTAGCAATTAAGCAACAGAAAAGGAGAAATTGGACATAACTATTGAAAAACTAGAACGTCTAAAGGTACCAATGCAGATATTTAATGCAAGTCAAATTCAAGATAGGATATAGGAGATATGGAATATATGGAAAGTACACATGTAAATATATGGTTATATGTAATATATGTAATGGTAGGACTGTGAGGGCACCTGTTCATGCTTCTCTTCGTGTGAGGAGTCTTGTGAGTGCAATGAGGCTTCTTTTAATGTTGCCTTCTCGGTCTCTGTCTCCAGCCCCGTGTCGTGCAATGACTGAGTAAATGTCGTCGTTTCGTCTTCAAACTAAGAGGAAAACAAGTTTTAAATGACCTTTTCATGTCAAAATTAAGAATAAGAAAAAGCTACAAAGTCAAACACAGAGCTCAACCACAGCAAAAATGCAGAGCGTCCTCAATCAGCAGAAGAGGTTGACCAAAATATCGGTTTTACCAATATATCTGCAGCTAGTTATGTCAAAAGTACCGGTACTTTGGAACCAGGTTGGTACTAAGATAAAAACGACACCAGTGTTTCTGCAGTACTGGTAGTACCGAGCACCAACTCAATTTGGAACTGGTGCGCTGTCTGACTGACACACAACTGCTTTCAAATGCTCACACACAAATTTGACATATTTTGGGGGGGGGGGGGGGTGAATGCACAATTAATCAAATTAAAATGACATGTCCTATAGTGATTGTTAAACGGCATAAGACTGCAATCTTATAGAACACTTGGTCACTTCATGCATTTTTACTGATCGGATTGCTATCCGATTGAATAAGCACATTCCATTTACACTTGGCCACATCAATGTGTCTCAGCCAAACGGATATAAACCCGATCTTCAATTCCCATGCTATATGCAAATAAAATGGAGTTCACTTCTGTGATTACGCTAATGTTGGCCAGAAAATTGTAAGGTCTTTGTCCTCATGTGCACTTGCAAACTGTAGTCTGGCTTTTTTATGGTGGTTTTGGACCAGTGGCTTCTTCCTTGCGGAGCAGCCTTTCAGGTTATGTCGATATAGGACTCATTTTACTGTGGATATAGATACTCGTCTACCCTTTCCTCCAGCATCTTCACAAGGTCCTTTGCTGTTGTTTTGGGATTGATTTGCACTTTACGCAATCGTTAGTTGCAGCCCTATTTTTCACCAGCTTAGTAATCGTATAGGCAAACTCCACTATCGGCCGACCGCTAATCTACAGTCATAACTGAAAATGGGAACAACATACAGCATATTAATCCAGAAGAAAAGAAAAGCTTTGGACTGCTTAATTTGAACCAATTTCTTAAAGAGAAACTTAATGCAAGATTAAAATGTTTATATACTCATAACAAGATTACTCAAAATCACTGTATAGTCCACACGACGCATACACAATATTTCTACAAGATACTAAAAGTAACATTATGCTTTCATTGTATGGAAAAGTGCAGCATAAATATATTGTGTTCAAATTCTGAATGACAAGATTGACGGTAAAAATGTATTATTATTCATTTACTGTAACATCAAGTTGACAGAACAGGCTTTGTTGCTTTGAGAGTGAAAGAGGTGGGTTTTCAAGGGCAAACAGCTATCACTCAAGTTTGGCAAGAAAACAACAACATTTCTGACTGCAAGCGGGGAGAATGAAATGTGTCATATTCAAACAGGGCAAGCTTACAGATTGACCCTTAACACTTCAATTGGCATCCTGTCTCGTCATTACCTTTTAAGACAGCACGTTAACATTATCTTAAGTGGGATTAGTCAATCAGTCACTAATACTGAGAAACATTGGCAACCAGAGGACTCCATGCCCATTTAGAGCTTTAAATCTATAGTTTACACAATCTCTTTCTCAGAGGAAGGTCTTTGTTGAGGCCCCTGACAGTAAATTATTTTGTAGATTAACCTGTTGATAGACCGCATGCAAACTACAGCCTGTTATTTGAATGAAGAACTGTTGCACAACTTCACAGATCATTCAGGAACAGACTTACGCAACAGCTAAGCAAACCCATTTCTGAGGAAGTCAAATTGTTAAGATTGTTTGAGTTAAATCTCAAAGGTGTGAATGGCATAAGCTCTGTGACTTTTTTGTTGAGTTTGTATTGGGGGTCTCAGTTTCGTCAAGAGTTTCAGGATGAACTTGTAGAGGTTAATTCAGAACATTTACACGTGCAATTATGATCAAGCTACAGCAGTTTTTTGCGTAATTGAGCTGAAGTTTTCATGCGTCTCTCTCAGTAAACATGGCACAATGAGCAATCCAATATTTGAAGGAAAGATGTCAGCTAAGAAAGTGCCGGAAGTATGCATTGTTTATCACCACTGTCTTTTGGACCATGCGCACAACGACAAGCCCAATTGTGGTCCAATTAACCCTTTGCTAAGCTCCGCCCCCTTGGTTATGGTGGCTTGCTCTGACAAGCTCTGCAGAACTCCCCATTGGAATGAATGGGAGATTGACAAGTCAAGCTATTTTTGTTTGTATAGCGCATATCACAACGCACAATGTTTCAAAGCAGCTTTACAGAAAATCATGCATTAACAGAAAATGAAACCGTAATATCTATAAAGTCTTCTTCATCATTGTGTTGATTAAATACGATTATGAAGTGTGTATAAAAATAAGCAATTAAATAATAATTCTATTTAGAAACCCAGTGAGCAAGCCGAAGGCAACTGTGTCAGACTACCGGCCCTCTCCAAATATTCTCATAAATGGAATAGTTCATATTTTTATGTGGGCTGGTATGAAGAGTGACATTGTAGTGCATATTTATCTGAAGTTTTTGTAAGAATAAATTGTTAAATTACACAGTAATTTGATTAAAAACGGAGGACACTGTGAATCAGAATCAAGGCAAACGATTATTACAGTCACTTTAAAAGAGAAAAATAATTATTTAATAGCGATTACACATCTAATAACATTAGTGTAAGTGAACAGAGCGGTTTAACATCTCATAACATTCATTTTGATGCTGTGAACTGTTTATTTACTATTGCATTTACTATTAATTGAATCAATAAATTAACAAATTAACATTCAGTTATTAGCTTTAATTTAACTTGGAACAAATGTAGGTGTCATTGCAGATGTTATATGTTCATTTGGGAATGAGGGCTGATACAGTTTAATCCATAACATGCTCTTTTCCTGACTTTTTAAGATTATTTAAAAAACAATGAAAGAAAAACATAGCGGGTAACATCTCTGGGTAACTCGTGTCACTATTACAAATGACCCAACAACAACAGATTTTACATATTTATTTTTTAACCCAGCTTATAAGTACTCAAACACACATTATTCCTTAGGCTGTCACTGGAAAACAGCAAACACGTGTTAGTGCAATTGGTTAGAAGTGCTTTTAAGGAGGGGATTAGCGAAAGGTCAATTAACTTGAAAACATGCTGGAAGAAGCCGAGCTGTCTGTTAGTTCAACCTCGCAAAATTCTGATCACTGTGATTTCAGTCTTTTACATAACATTTTTAAAAGACAAATTATTATTTTAGTCCAACTGAAATTGAAATTTTTGATGTGTATGTAAACATACTGACTGGAATCTGGATAACAGGGTTTTTGGGGTCACATGACTAGCTGTGATTGAGGATGATTTGTATTTGATTTGTGTTCAAGTATGGTTTGTAAAATGGTTTATACGCTGAAGTTTATTGGTCTACATGTGGTTGGAATAGGTTACCATTAACTTGATCTTTAAATGTTTGATTTTACTATTTATGGTGCGAGTAGAAAGTTTGGATGGGATTTAGTGGGTAATAGCAAAGAGTCGTTGTTGATACCTTTTCATCAGTCCCCGGTTCCTGCTTTGAGTAAGGGCTGTCATCCTGTGCAGGGTATCCTGGGCCAGAGGGAATCTCTTCTGAACAATAAACATGATGACCAAAGTGCCTGCAACACAGAGACCAGAGACAAATGTAAGAATGCTTTAAAATTACCAGCATCCCTATGCACACAATACAAGAGCATTCCAGCCAAGACAATGTCAGCTCCTCTTTGAAATGTGACAAAAAAAGAAAAAAAACTCTCCTCTGTCCTATGAAGAGGACAGAAACATTGAGTTATCACTCAGCACAATATCTCATCATTCATCAAGGGCCATCTCCCAAACACCTGCTGAGGGCATTCTAAACTACAGAGAACAAAAGACCTCATGTGAAAACAAACCACAAGTGTGACTTGCTGAAATTTCTCCATTAGCATTGGAAAAAAAAATATGTGGAATGTGGAGCAGCAAGCTTACACCTCTTTTCCAATCATTGTTTCTATGCATGGCGTCAAATCCTAAAGCATGGTTAAAGTTATTCTGACTTTAGCCCAATGCATTAGAGCTCTAATGGAAGCCAATCTCACCCAAACAGAATGGACATTACCACTGAGAATGAACCAAAACATGTGCCAATCATTCTCACGGTATTAGGGGACTAATGATGCATAATGCTGCACAAGCTTAAAAACATAATTTAGTTGGGAAATGGTGTCTGAGTGGAAGCTGTCAGAAACTATTGCAATTTTATACCTGCTGCGTTTTTAGTCAGGGCAACAAAAGGTTTGGAATGTGTTTAGATACAAATTGATCACTACGAGTAGGCTATTAATACATAATAATTATGAAAAAAGACTACAAAGTTAGTGGAAGTGGAGGTGAATACTGTGAATTTAAGGAATAAAGGTGAAACGTATCTATTACTGACATTAGCATATCTTTTCTTATCATCCATAGCACTAAAATTCAATTCAAGTTTAGTTCTACTCCACTGAACATGTTTCTGCATGGCTAACTATTATCCAATCTCCATTAGACTGAGAATTTAAATGTGTGAATGAAACAGGCTGTTAATCATTAGACAGATTTTGATTAGCCGTTGTTTCATATCTCCTTGACATTCCATGTTTGGAAACTAATGCAAACCGCACAGACTACAGTATCCAAACTGCTCGGCACCAAACATATTATATTCCATATTAATCTTCTCCCTAATCTTGCTCAAATCCAATTCAACAAGTCCAGCTCAGATCCACGTGTGAGGTAAAGTTATGGTAAAAATCTTGTACTATGCATCGGCCTTCCAAAGACAACTATCAGATGACTTATGAACAACAGCTGGGGCACCTCATTGTACGTACTCCTTTTCTCACTCTTGTTTCAAATAGTCACACACAGTAACTTGAGATCCTCACCTTGACTAGATTTAGAAGTCAGAAATTACATACATAAAGGCACATGTTTGCACACTCTAAGCTCCTCGGCCTACATGGTAAAACCCTTAAATCAACATCAAAAATTATCCAACAACTAATGGGATTCAGCTCTTCATTATCAGCACTTTGTGATTAGGTGTTTACTTTAGGAAAGCGTGTATGGACGAGTCACAGCAGTAAAGACACACCTACTTTAAGACATAATGAAACAAAGAAAAACTTACAAGGAGCAATAAAACGACCCAGTGCAAAACATTGTTGTCTTTTTTTTTTTTTTTTTCCCCAATTTGGAATGCCCAATTCCCAATGCGCTCTAAATCCTCGTGGTGGCGCAGTGACTCAATCCGGATGGCAGAGGAATCTCAGTTGCCTCCGCGTCCGAGACCATCAATCCGCATATCTTATCACGTGGCTTGTTGAGCACATTACCGCGGAGATGTAGCCTTTGTGGAGGCCCACACTATTCTCTGCAGTATCCACGCACAACTCAACACGAGCCCCACCGAGAGCGAGAACCACATTATAGCAACCACAAGGAGGTTAACACCATGTGACTCTACCCTCCCTAGCAACTGGGCCAATTTGGTTGCTTAGGAGACCTGGCTGGAGTCACTCAGCATGCCCTGGATTCAACCTTATGACTCCAGGGGTGGTAGTCAGCGTCAATACGCGCTGAGCTACCCAGGCCGCCAAAACGGTGTTGTCTTATGTGTGTAGGACATCAGGAGGAACTCTGAGATACTCTGAGATAATGATTAATGGTTCAAACCTTCAACATACATACTTAAAGATTTAGTGTGTCCATAGAAATGTCCATGATTAGGTATTGACACTGGGATTTTGAGAGCAACAAATGTATGCCTGTGGGTTAAGTAGCCCAAAGTATATATAAATGATAACACTGTAGAATATAAGGGATAATGTAGTCAGATCCAACAGTATTATCTGGACCCTAAAGAGCTTTATTTTGTGATAATTACTGGTTGACTGTAGATTATGCTGCTCAATACATGGCTTCTTCCCAAACATTTTAAACAAATGGACACTAACTATGAATGAGTTTAAAAAACAAAACAATTAGTTTTTTTAACTGTAGCTAGTCTTTCTGAAAATAAATTATAGTATTTATGAATACAATAGTAGCCTAAACACTTTAAAAACATTATTACAACACAGTTGTATACACAGTTAATACACAAAAGTATAATGTATGTCATCTAAAATGTTACCCTATTTTCTAAGATACATTAGTGTCAAAATACATCAGTTAATGTTACTACTGTAAAATCGTGATACATTTTAGTAAGGGAGGGTGATTATGTGTAAAGCATGATAACTGCACCTTCTAAGGGACTAGAAGGTGCAGTTTCCTAGATCAATTTGGCAAAGATCATTTTATTCCCATTACTACAATATTAAAGTGGACAATTTTTAATAATCATGTCAATATTTGCCATGCAAATATCAGTTTTTCTCAGTTTCAGTCATACTAATCATACAGCACCTGTGGCTGCAAGTGTGCATTTGTATTTTAGAGCTCCTGTGCAATGAAGTGATTTACATTTGTATGCACACATTACATAGGTGTAGGATGTTGCACGTACTGGATAAAATAGAGGCTAAAATAATAATAATAATAATAAAAACCTAGTTCAATCTCCACAATGGGCATCGTCACATTTCTGAACCGCAATGCAATGTGCCAAGGTAAACTGGTCCACCCCTAAAAAATACAACCTTCAAAACCTCTGTTTTGTCTCTATTTCTAAGGCTTCTTCAGCCTTACTGTGATCCTCACACTAAACATATCCAATGATCTATATTCAAAAGGCATGCTCCAAATAGATTTAAATCATGGAAATCATTTTTGGCTTAGGGTTCATGAATGGCTCTACTTATAAATGGAATCAAGCTGAAGAGAGGGAGAGGTGGAGCATGAGGTATTAAACAACATGTAAAACTCAAATGTAGGTCAAATGGAGTGATTCAACACACTCTTTCACATTGTGTTTTCATAAAAACTCAAAAGCAGACAGAAAAAATGAGATTAAGAAGACTCCCTAGGATCTAAAAAGACTCTGTTTACATTTCTTCATATCACACATGATCCTCATTTTAGGCCTGTGTAGAGATATTTACAGCTTTTGAGCCTTTGGTTCCAAATTTTCATGCTGTCCTAGAAGAATATATCTTTTTACTCTCAGACAAAAACGCAGCAAAACCTGACATGTCGTGACAAAAAAAAAAAAGAGATTAGAAAATATGTTTACATTCCCTTCCAAAAAAATAAATCAATTTGAATGGGGTGGGAGTAGCTGAAACTTCTGTTAAAATGCCAGGTTTTTGTGATGTAAAAGAATAGTCAAAAGTAAGAGAGACAAAAGTAAGTCATGTCAGAACTTTTTCCACTTTTAATGTGACCTATAATGTGAACAATTCAATTGAAAAACTTTACAATAACCTGGTTGCATAAGTGTGCATATAACTGGGGATGTGGCTGTGTTCAGAATTAACCAATCACATTCAAACTCTTGTTAAATATAAGTCATTACACACCTGCCATCATTTAAAGTGACTCTGATTATTCACAAATAATGTTCAGCTGTTCTAGTAGGATGTTCCTGACATTTTCTTAGTTGCATCTCAGAGCAAAAGCCATGGTCCGCAGAGAGCTTCCAAAGCATCAGAGTGATGTCATTGTTGAAAGATATCAGTCGGGAGAAGGGTACAAAAGAATTTCCAAAGCATTAGATATACCATGGAACACAGTGAAGACAGTCATCATCAAGTGGGAAAATATGGCACAACAGAGACATTACCAAGAACTGGACGTCCCTCCAAAATTGATGTAAAAGACGAGAAGAAAACTGGTCAGGGAGGCTTCCAAGATGCCTACAGCAACATTAAAGGAACTGCAGGAATTTCTGGCAAGTACTGGCTGTGTGCTACATGTGACAACAATCTCCCGTATTCTTCATATGTATGGGCTATGGGGTAGGGTGTCAAGACGGAAACGTTTTCTTACAAAAAACATCCATGCCCGGCTGAAGTTTGCAAAACAAACATCAAGTCTCCCAAAAGCACGTGGGAAAATGTGTTATGGTCTGATGAAACCAAGGTTGAACTTTTTGGCCATAATTCTAAAAGGTATGTTTGGCGCAATAACAACACTGCACATCACCCAAAGATCACCATACTCACAGTGAAGCATGGTGGTGGCAGCATCATGCTTTGGGGCTGTTTTACTTCAGCTGGAACCGGGGCCTTATTCAAGGTGGAGGGAATTATGAACAGTTCCAAATACCAGGCAATTTTGGCACAAAACCTTTAGGTGTCTGTTAGAAAGCTGAAGCTGAAGAGGAAGTTCACCTTTCAGCACGACAACGACCCAAAGCACACATCCAAATCCACAAAAGCATGGCTTCACCAGAAGAAGATTAATGTTTTGGAATGGCCCAGCCAGAGCCCAGACCTGAATCCAATTGAACATCTGTGGGGTGATCTGAAGAGGGCTGTGCACAGGAGATGTCCTCGCAATCTGACAGATTTGGAGCGCTTTTGCAAAGAAGAGTGGGTCAAGATGTGCCATGCTTATAGACTCCTACCCAAAAAGACTGAGTGCTGTAATAAAATCAAAAGGTGCTTCAACAAAGTATTAGTTTAAGGGTGTGCACACTTATGCAACCAGGTTATTGTAAGCTTTTTTATTTTTCCCCCCCCTCAAAGATTTCAGTTTGTTTTTCAATTGAATTGTTCACGTTATAGGTCACATTAAAGGTGGGAAAAAGTTCTGACATGATTTATCTTTGTCATCACAAGAACCTGGCATTTTAACAGGGGTGTGTAGACTTTTTATATCCACTGTATACACTCTAAAGTTTCACAACTGCCTCCTGTTTCTCAAGTAATGCTGAGCATATCAATGATCTATCACAATTAAATTACCATAAACGAGGAGCTGAGTGTCAGGCTGGCTGAGTTCACATTTTAGACATTTTCTCTCCCCTCATAGGAGGCCATGTGGCCCACAAGCAAATCAGAGTGACCGCTGCTCTTCCATTAGCCATGAAGCTTATGGGAACTCAGCAGGACAACATCATCTCCCATTTAGCTTTATGAAGATGCACTTACAAAGATGCACAGAAGTATGAGTCGAGCAGACACAGAGGACAAAACCAGAACTAGGAAACAGATCGCTTTCAAAACAGGGGTTCTGGTCCATAAAAACTGACAATTTTTGCACAGACTGAGTTACTAGTCTCAATGCAACAAAGTGATAAAAATCACTTGATGCTAGGACAAAATCTCAAATAAATAAATTTGAGTTTTTGTCCTAACCAAGAGCGGTGTCAACAGTGTTGCATGCCAAAAAAAAACAAAAAAAAAAACACATTTTGCAGTTTATATTTTTGTCGCATTGCGATGGGTAGTCGCACCCACAGTAAAATCTCACTGACCAAAAAAAAAAAAGTGTTGTGCCGTATCCCAGAATATAGTTCTTATTGGCTGAGATTTTGTTGCTTCTTGCAGCATTTTCGCTTTTTGAGGACTTACTTGACTCTTGGGTTGGGTTCAATGTTGCACCTAGTAAGGATGAGGCTTAAAGGGTTCAATACAAGGTAAGCTCAATAGACAGCATTTGTGATATAATGTTATTATATTACCACAAATTAATTTAGACTTATTCTCCTTTTCTTTGTCAAAAGCAAAAATCTGTGTAACAGTGAGGCACTTACAATGGAAGTTAATTGAGGCTAATTTTTGAACATTAAAATCCTCACGGTTTCACAAGTATAGACACAAGACATAAACAATATGTAATATTTTAATATTTTAGTGCGATAAAATCACTTAAACATTTCTGTGTAAAGTTAAATCCATGACAATGTAATGTCAACAAACCCTAAATGGTCTGAAAAAATTACTATTTAAACAACTTTACAGCTCAAATAATACAGGAGTTTTAACAGAAGAATTAATGTAAGTGCTTTTAGAAAATTATATACTTCACATTTTTGTCTTTAAACCCTCTAAAAATTGCCCACATTCACTTTCATTTTAAGTGCCTCAATGAAACCCAGATTTTTGCTTTTTTTAAAGAAAAGGAGGAAATGAATTTTTGTGGTAATTAACATTATGCCACAAATGCTGTCGATTGAGCTTAACTTGTATTGAACCTGGAACATTCCTTTAATAACGGCAAAATTTGAGAAATCTGCCTTTTCCAAACTAGTCTACTTACTGTAACTATGCACAGACACATTTGTCTTTTTTTAGACCAAAAGATCAGTTTCACAACCTCCTCCGAAAGTTGAAACTAGACCTCTTCAAGAGAAATAAGAATCAGCTGGTCTCAATGCACCTGCATCATCACATGTACTGTATTGACAAACTAGCTGTACAAATTTAGAGTTTTAAATGGGTCATCGATGTATTTATTATGATGAAGAGGTTTCCAGTGCATTCATATTTTATCCAAACCAGTTTATGACCTTGGACTTGGAACAGGCCGCTGATTTGTTGGGTTGGGTCTTGGACTGAAAGTATGTGGCAGGAAAGTAAACGGGTGATTGGACACAACAAAATAAACGATGGCAATCAATTTGCCGGTGTTCTATTTGATGCGACAGATCACTTCAATTTGTGCCAGTGTTTATTCTCTCAGTCTGTCTGGATGAGTAGGTCTAGAGAGGACAGGCGCCCAGCAAAATCCCCTAAACATTTCCTGTTAGCTTTAGCCCTAATCTTCTTGCCAAAGCAGACCAGAGCCACAACTGTACCACAACACTCACCACCTAAGCCACTATCTTATTTTGCATAAGATATCAGATAATACAAATAAAAGACAGGAAATGAGCCCTTAAAGTATCATTATGTTTTATTAACTCAATCATGTTAGTTTGTTTTTTTAAAGAAATTGATGCTATAAATGCCACCATGTCAAAACAGCTCCAAAAAACAAATGATCAACTAATATAGTCCAGGTCCATCAGTGGTAGCATATAGGCCTAAACTTGACTATAAGTGAAACTTAAAACACAGTATAAAGTGAAATATGGTTGATAGAAGTCCCACATTGTTTAAATTTTTTTTTTCAATATGAAATTTCCAATCATATAATTATGCCATCCATTCATCGTTGTAGTATCGATATAAACTTTACAATTTGTTATACGAACAAGCACTTAATTTTCCTCTAACTTGCCTGATTTTTTAAGCAAAAGTTGTTACCATAAATCGATTGCCCTAGTTGGTATTTAGATTTTCTGTTGACTGTATTGAAAAGCTAGGCATGTACGTGGGATTATAGTGGCTTTGACGCAGCACTGACCACACATTAACCCTGACCTTGGCTATTGATGGACCGGGTTACCTTGTCAATTTATACCAGACCCTGACTGACACCTTTATGAGGGTGCTCAGATGTTAGGCCAATTCACCACAGATTACAGATGAAAAGTTACTAAAACCTGAACTTCAGTTACCAACCCTGTTTGCACTTCCCAGTTCTCAGCACTGTAAGGAAAAAGATGCAATGGAAGTAAAAAGGTGTACATGTGTTTGTGTTCCACGCAAGAACGAAAGTCATACATGGGTATGTGGGTGTGTTGGTGGTGGCGTAGTGGGCTAAAGCACTAAACTGTTAAGGAGAAGGTTGTCTGTTCGATCCCCACAGCCACCACCATTGTGTCCTTGAGCAAGACACTTAACTCCAGGTTGCTCCGGGGGGATTGTCCCTGTAATAAGGGCTCTGTAAGTCACTTTGGGTAAAAGCGTCTGCCAAATGTATAAATGTAAATGTCATACAGGTGTGGAAAAACAAGTAAATGACAGAATTTTCATTTTGGGTGAAGTATCCCTTTAAGAAAATAGTGTGATAACACTCAGACCGCCCCCTCTCCATTTCTAGCCAGGCAGCAGAAAAAATTCTAACTCTTAGTAATAAATAATGTTAACTGGGGGTTAAAGTTATTGATTGCACTGGCACATAAATCACACAATTAAGTGGGTTTAAATGATGCATACAGTATCCTGGTCTTTGTTCGCAGCACAATTCCTACATGACAGCTCAAACAGCAGGCAGTTGGCACAGAGCACATATGTGGTAAAACAAGTGAGCCAAATATGCAGAGTTGGAAAGAAAAACCTTTAGCTATTTTGAGGTGTGTCACCTCTTTTCATCTCCTCTGTACACATCCCTGAAGTTACAATGACGTATAAAGTGAAGAAATGTTTGAAGGGTTCTACATGAATATACATGAACAAAAGGCAGCCATGATCCACTAATATTTTGAAGTAGTACTACACCCTGTCAGGCTATCGTCACAACACAGTAAGGAATGGGTGTCATTGAAACCACAGCTACTTGCTGAACACGGGTTCTTTCATAATGTTGTGCCTACCGGGCTAATTTAATTTATGTCTAAATTAGGCGACAAGCATTGTTCAAGAACTGGTCTCAAGACAGATCTTATGATGGTGTTCTAACATGCTTTGGCTGAATTAAGTGAATCTTTGTTGAAAATTTGAATCAGGAAGGAATGTTTAGGGCAGGGGTACTAAAGAGCCAGACTCCAGTCCGGATCTGGACCGAAGGACAATTCCGTATGGATCAAGATCTAAATCTTTGTGCTAGTTATCTGATACCTAGCTAATTGACTGTGTAAGCATACATGAATACACATGCAGAGTGGGAACAGCATGTTCAGCACTAGAGATAAATATTGGGAAGCTAGAGTGGGAATAAAGCTCGTCCAGCTCTTTTGTGAAAACTAATCAGATATGTCATCATGGCATGGGGCAACAAAAGCCTATTTATACTTAAATTAAGCAAACTGTATTTTTATGTTTCACTGTTATGTAAATTGTCTCACTTCCAGACTTTTCCACCATCTATACTTTAACATATTTAAAATGTTTCTCTCAGGGGACACCACTGAACCCCTATATTTGTCTTGTCAAAATGCCTCCTATGTCCCATTCACATATACTATGAATGGAAAAATATTTAAACTCAAAACTGGACTGCTGTCATTCAGCTTCAAATCTTATCTTTTAATATTCATATCCAAGTGCCCTCGGCTGACGAAGTCTTGATGAAATATTTAAATCTTTTGGATCCCTCAGATCTCTACTTTGGCTATCTCTGGGCCCCCAATGTCCTCATCCCTGCCCAGATTTGAAGAGACTATTTAGGATTTATAATTTTTTTTAATAATTTATTTTTTACAAGGTACCATTACTGCCAACGTAGTAAGTTATAAAAACTATTAAAAATATATATTATATAATATATAACGGTGTATGCTACATATTATTATCAGACCTTTGCTGGGAAGGAAATGTGGAGACTGGGCCTCTTGAAACTTTAATTGAATACCCCTGGTTTAGGGGATTCAAGAGCGATCAAGTAATTGTAAAACTATTAATTAGATTTTTTTTTTTACATTCTTTTACAAAACAATTTGAATTATGTTTGTTCATGCAAAACTCGCTGCCGCAATGAGTGACAATTTTTTTTGGCAAGTTATGTGGTTGCTGGTGTGTTCTGGATCACTGTTAGTGTGTTTCTGAGTGGTTAATAGGGTGTTCATGGCTGGATCTTACTGGAAATGGTTTGGGTCCCTCATTCAATGCATAGGATTTCTTTGCCAGTTTTATCAAAAAATAAATCAGATCGATAAAAAAAATATAATAGCACACCTCTCCACAACAAGCCACACGATTTGAGGCATCTTTCCTTTACGTTGCTTAGCAAGTACCCCTTATGATCTCCTGGTATCGTTCAAAAGCAGTCCAGTTGAATGCCCATTTGAATACCTCCATGATGACATCACACATTCAACTCGAAGACTGAGATTAACAAAACAAAAAGGCGTCATATTAAGACTTGGGTCAGGGTATATAAAAAGTTTATTTTCATGCAATGCGATAGTGCCACATAGGGCTGGTCGATAAAACGATACACAGTTGAAGTCAGAAGTTTACATACACCATTTAAGCTTAATTCCTGACATTTAATCGTAGAAAACATTCCCTGTCTTAGGTCAGTTAGGATCACTACTATATTTTAAGAATGTGAAATGTCAGAATAATATTAGAGAGAATGATTTATTTCAGCTTATTTCCTTCAGCACGTTCCCAGTGGGTCAGAAGTTTACATACACTTTGTTAGTATTTAGAAGCATTGCCTTTTAATTATTTAACTTGGGTCAAACATTTTGGGTAGCCTTCCACAAGGTTCTCACAACAAGTTGCTGGAATTTTGACCCATTCATCCAGACAGAACTGGTGTAACTGAGACAGGTTTGTAGGTCTCCTTGCCATTTCGCCCAGCCCTAGTGCCAAAAGGTTATGATGAATTTAAGCAAATATTCAAACAGATGCTTACAGACGTGTTTGAGTGTGAATAAGCAAAAAGCTCAATGAGGAGGAGAAATCCATAGTGGTTTTGTTTTACATTCTTGAGTGGACTTTGACTTGCCTATGTGGCACTGGAATGGAGCATCTGGCACATTAATGTGCATGAAAGGAAAAGAAGAAAAAAACTGTCTAAACTGCATCTGTGTCACAGAGTGAACACAGTGTGACCTGACAAATGTCAAAAAGTCATGCATTTTTGCAGTGTATTCTGCAATGTATAACAAAAATGCCAAACATATAAAAACTTTCTTGCATAAAGAGGCAGCAGTTTAATAATAGTAAGGTGAGGCTAAACCACATCCATAGATTTCTTTATCAACATATACCCTTTTGCTGTGTAGAGTAGGTGTTATGAAATATGCTATATGATGAAGTGATTAATAATCAGTTAACTGAGTGGAGGTAAATCAGAATTTGAGAAGCTCTAAATGTGCATGGAGCCATGTGGAAAGGGCGGGAAGAGAAGAACAGCCTTGTAGAACACAAAGCCAGAGCTCTCCCAAAAAGTAGGCCAATAATGGGGCTAGACAAAAACATTCTGCAGCTAAGCAAAAGACAGAACGGAAAATGCTTGAGCTGACAAATCTGGAATTGGTGAATTAAGAAAAATATAATTAGCACTATATCCTGTGCATCATAACATAAACTTTACCTTTCTCACACGACATCTCTAGATACAGTTTAGGCTGAATTGAGCTGTACAGTAGTGAACAAGTAATGAGTCATGTTATCAATCCACAGACAGTGCTGTGTTACACATCTGCTGCAATTAAAATCCCACAGGCTACAGATGATCGTGTTTGTGGTCATGATCAACTTCACTAAATCAATGGACACTGCGGTTTTATTTCTGCACAGGAATCAATGGAATTTAAAAAGGTCATTCGTGTAATATTTCTGATGTTAAAATGGTTTATCTTGTGTAGAGAAAATTAGTGGACAATCTGTAGATTCTGTGAACAGTGCAAATACTGTGGCTCTTTGATAATCAATCAGCTCGGTTAGTTTATGTGGATCGACATCTCAACTTCTGGTTCAACCAATGGAGTGAGTTTGCAGACTAATCTCACAGTGGATTCAGAAACAGTAGGTTGACTCTTTTCTTGAGTTAAACTCAATATGTCTGTGCTTAACAAAATTCAAAGCACTGCCCCGAATGGCCAAAGGGGGAAGTGTTTTTGAGCGCAAGGGCACATGTGAGCAATTTCTGGATTAAATGCCATCAGAAGGGCGCCAGAAATTAGTTGTATAGCAAGTTGATTTTAGCTGTAAATGATGTAATACATTTAAAAGGATTGCTTATTTGATTAATTATACCCCCAAACCCTAAACCTAACCATCTATGTAATCTTAGAGGGAAAATGGAACCTCTGAATTCTGCTCATTTGTGATTATGCAACTATGACTTGGGACAAGAACTCAGCTCTCTCACGCAGTAGAAGGAACATAGATGCGACACTTGAACCGATTATGCAAATGTCTGATACGAGATGCCGCTTGTCAGTAACTCGGCATAATGCGGCTTATGTCAGGGTACTGGAACATTTGGAAGCAACATTCCATCTTTATGAGATGTTGGAATTTGGGTTGGGACAACTTGTTTGGCAAACAATGGGCTATGGAGGAAGTGTTTGGGAAACCTGTTTGGAAACAATTTTTGCAATAATGTTTGGTATCACTAGTGGTGCAGTAATAACACACATCACCTACACAATAGTTGTACTACATTTTAGCTGAAAACGAATGAATAGATGAGGGATGTGTGTAAAGTAAAATCTAAAACTGAACACTAGCTATAACCAGATATGCGCAGCCCTAAGAACAGGAGACAGATTATCAGTGGCATATAATTACTAGCTGCAGAATACTATAATGAGAGAGAGCAGAGGAGGATTGTGGAAGTCTGAGGGTCCTATTAAGCTGATAAGAGCACTTAGTGAAGCTAGCTCAAAGCTTCTAGAAGCCCAAGTAAACCACGGGCAGCAGTGACCGCAGGCATTCATGCAGCTAATGCGACCTGACCATGGCAGATGATGACACAGAGCATGTGATTCTTCAGTCCCAAATAGAAAAATACTGCTACTGTATCTCATCATGCATTTACACAAATCAGCCACAACATTAAAACCACCTGCCTAATATTGTGTAGCTCCCCCTTGTGCCACCAAAACTGCACCAACCTGCATCTCAGAACAGCATTCTGAGATAATATTCTTCTCACCACAATTGTACAGAACAGTTATCTGATTTACCATAGACTTTGTCAGTTCAAACCAGTCTGGCCATTCTCTGTTTATCTCTCTCATCAACAAGGCGTTTCCATCCACAGAACTGCCGTTCACTGGATGTTTTTTGTTTTTGGCACCATTGTGAGTTAATTCTAGAGACTGTTGTGTGTGAAAATCCCAGGAGATCAAGAGTTACAGAAATACTCAAACCAGCCCGTCTGGCAACAACAATCATCAATGCGATTATCTAATCAGCCAATCGTGTGGCAGCAGTGCAGTGCATAAAAATCACACAGGTATGGGTCAGGAGCTTCAGTTAGTGTTCACATCAACCATCAGAATGGGGAAAACATTTGAGCTCAGTGATTTGGAACATGGCATATTTGTTGGTGCATGGTCTGACAGCAGCAATAGCACAGTATCTAAATGCCATCTTTAAACAAGATTCCCTCCAGATAAGCCAATCAACAATGGCATAACAGCAACCAAGACACCTGACCAGCATTCCTTTCACCTGCACCTATTTAGGTGACGTGACGAGGAGGGCAGCGCATGGCCAGTGCTAGAATGAGATAAAGGGGAGCCGGAGATGCCAGTTCGAGAGAGAGAGATGCACGTGACCACGTTGCATGTTGTTCAGTTGGTCCCAACCTTCTCTTTGCAAAAACTTTACCCGTTACAGGTGACAATGAGCATTCTGCAGAAGTCAGATTAAATTGTTCTGAAGATCATAGTGTTAAAAGTGCTGAATATTTGATACCAGACACTCTAAACTGTTTCTGCAGACAATAATGACCACCACGCTTACACGCACTTATGAAAACGGTTTATTCCAGGGCTTTGGCACAAAGCAGCATTCTGAAAAGTCATGTAAATGCAGATTTCCTTATGCTGTTTAAGGAATTAAGAGAAAGCAGTTTAACACACCTAGGTTTCTACCAGAGAATGCAGCTTATTGTGGTCATGTAAACACATAAGCAGCGTTCTTATGGGTGTCTGAAGTGTGTGCGTGCGTGGAACAGACTAGAGATGGGCATTTTTCAATAATTTCGTTTTCGAATTTTTGAGGTCATAAAAAAAAAAAACATTTTTTATTATTCGTTAAATGAAGCCAATTAATGAGAAAGAGACGTTGTGAAAAAAAATGAGGATGCATAACCATTTCAAAACAAGCTAATAATTATATTCAAAACAGGCATATTTTATTATTTTATCCTCTGTTTTTTGTTGAAAACATTTAAATAAGCAATGCGTGTAAACAAAAATGTATAGAACAAAAGCATTTAAGCTCACCCAAAGTGGAGAAAAAGAAACAGCTAATAAAGTAGACTGCCACAATTAATGTACAGAACATATAGAAACACTCGGCACATAATGGTTATCATGTGAAATAATATGAACATGATAACCATTATGTGTATTAGTTTTTTATGAGCTCAAAACATATCCACATGCTCAGATGAAAGTCAGCTCCTTAGTCTGTAAACAATAAGGTCTGTTGCAGAGGAAATGCGCTCTGCCGGCACAGACGTTGCAGGGACACACAGATAAATGTTTGCTATGCAACCATGTTTCTTGACGCAATATAATAACTGCTCACCTTCCCATCAATGATAAAATCACACATAATAGTGACATAGGACTCTGTAGTTAATGCTGTCCAACTGTCAGATGTAATGACCAAGAAGTCGACCGAAGTAGTTTTGATATTGGAAACCATGCTTTAATATTGAAGCTCTATTCTCGCAGTTATGGTTTTCCGTGAGGGAATGTCATAGTCTTGCTCAAGTATGACTCCCTTAAACCAGTCTACCTCGACAAAACATAATGGTGATTGGTCTTCTTGGCTTTCTTTGGGGTAAATCTGCACCTACCTGCAGTGCTGGACAGTGATGGACAGCTGCCTTTCCTCATTTGACTGATCAATACTGACGGTTCAGTGTTTGAACTTCATATGATTTCTCATTGCGGTGGTGCTATTATTATAGCTCAGTTTCACTTGACACAGATTGCACACAACATAATGATAATTGCCCATGCAAACACAATACACAAACCTGTGCTGAGGGGTCTACATATTAGATTGAGAAAGTTGAGATGGGATAGTTTCGCCTAATCTATTCTCCTACAACTGCCATGCATATGCTTAAAAGTCCTGGCCTCATTTGCTTATTTAAAAATAAAAAACATACATCTTTTTAACATAAGACGATCGGTAATTGCTGGTGTCATCGAGCATCGTCTTTGACTCTCTCAAATAGTTTAGTCTCTGCGTGTGCTGGCACATTCCTAATCAGCCCAAAGGATCTGTTTCACAACACTACTTGAAGAAACTCAACACCACAGCTCAACATGTTGACATAAGTCTTACTATTGACCATATAATTGAGACCATGTGATCAGTCTATAGGGGGTACATGATGGAATGCAGTCATTATAAGCCAGGGATCTATTTGAATGTAAAAATTAAGCAAGAACATCCTGGTTATAAAGCTGCCAAGTATTGACAGATCACGTTGTGTGCAGCCTGCTGGGTGTGGAGTGTAAGGTTTATAAAAAATACAAAAAACATACAACCACCACAACAATGAAACAGGCTTAGCAAATGCACAAAGAACTAGGCAAATGAATTGTTTTATTGAACAATTGAACACAGGGTGAATGAGATGCCTCTCTAAGGCAGCATTATTTTTTTCCTTGCAGGGACTTTCAAAGAGCGTGAGGTATTAGTTTCCAAATTTGTGGACTGGAAAACTATTTGGTAGCAAACCAGATAGATAAAAGGCATGATCAGAGCTATAGTACATGTTGGGATTGGGAAGTTGGTCAGTGAGAGAAAGAGAATGTGAGCTAATGGCAGGAGCTGTTGGAAGTGTGACACATTTTACACTACAGCCAACAGCACTGAAAAGTTACACACTGTACATGCATTAAACATTTAGATTACTTAGCAAAGATTGCACTGCTATAGTACATGCATTTTCGAATGGATGCACAAAGCTAACCACTCTCTTTGACTGTTCTGTGACTTTTCAGCAAACATGCTGGGGACTGTCTAACAACTATTTTCGATGTCTGCGCAAGACATTTGCCAAGTATTGGTACTTCTCCACTGCACGTTATGGTTCGACACGACTCTGCTCACTTTACCTTTCTGAGCTTGCTTTTCCACTGCAGTTTAGTGCAGCCTCAACGTTGGTGGTATTATAGGCTGATCATCATAGTTGCACACGTTTGAATGTGCACTTTATACAAGTATGTTATTTAGTCTGTGTAGTCTCATGTGGTTCTGTGTTTGTCCTGTTTATCCCGTGTTGTTTTATGTAGCACCATGGTCCTGTACCAACTGTATATGGTTGAACGACAATAAAAACCAATTGACTTGATTTAGTATTAGCTCGGCCTATCAGCTTGGAACCTCGACCGAGGTGGTACTAAAAAAACGTAACAGGTACTATCCACAGTGGAAAACCCCCTAAAAGCGAGCAGTCGAGCCGTACTGTGCAGTGGAAAAGCCCCATATATGTTGTAGTGATGTCAAAAGAACCGGTACTTCAGTACCAAGTCAATATACTAAAATTAAAAAGATGAAATGTACCAGTCTTTCTACAGTGTTGATAATTGATAGTAACTGTGTAACTATTTAGTAACTTTGCACTATCCTACAGTGGGTGCTGCCTGTGCATGCACTGCAAAAGACATCTGAACAGTCAAATACACGTCATTCATTCATTCATTCATACATACATACAATTACAGTTATACCGTGAGAAACCGCTTCTTAAAGATTAAGACTTTGTAAATTGTCCAAATGATTCAGACTGAATCACTAACGGATTCAGACCACTTTGCTAAGAGAATTGACTCAAAAGTGATTCATTTAAAAACATCACTAATGTGATCTGTGCATGAGGCGTTGATTTGTAAATGCAGCCTAGACATGCCACTGTCTGTTATGTTTAGAGGTCAACAGATAGTGGATTTTACGATACCGATAACCAAGTTAGTCAGTGCCTGCCTATAATGGATTAATCAACCGATTGTTTTAAAAATTGATACTGAATGAAAAAAACAAAAACAAAACAAAAAAACACTCAAAGTAAAATAGTGCTGAACTTTGTTACAAAAATAAACAGTACTGACTTAACAATGAAAATGCATTGTACATTTTTAAATTAAATAAATGTATAAATATTAATATATATATGAACTAAAGGCGGGTGCACACTGTACGATTTTGGCCATGATTCTGCCATCTGAGACAAATCTCAGGAATCCTAAAGGATTCGTCGCAGGGCAAAATCAGCAATCTTGCAGAGTTCAGTGTGACATTAACAGACGGCCGGTTAATAGCCGTTGTGATTATCTTCAGCCTCTGACAACATTTGGGCAGTGTCTGAAATTTAGCAACGCAGCCGTATAGTGTGACTGCTATTACGATGGCCAGATGAGATATTCTGCTCCTCTCTCGCAGCCTAATTCACTTGGAAAGAAACCTGCTCCGTGTTTGCACCACCATAGCAACATTTGTGCACAGTTATCACTCTACTCAAGCTCTTTCAATGTTTTGTCTTCTTTTCATTTTATATAAAATGTTGCAAAAGCGTTCAGTGTGAACAGCCCCTTACAGTTGGTGGAGGTCTTTGGCAATTACGTCTTGCTCTCTTATAAGCATTTATCACATTAAGCTGTTTAAATGCTTTGTCAGGAAAGTTAAATTAAAAGTAAAACAAAGGGAGGGAAACGCTTCAATAGACAAATCACATGGTGTTAAACTTGCACAGATTCCTACTACTCCAGACTCAAGCATCATAATAATATATAACAAAATATAACAGGGTTTGTACAGTTGTATGTAAAGTAGAAATATTCACAGAGAGCAGTGGTATTCGGCTGAACTCTGTGGTGAAGCGGCTCAGACTATAAGCCCAGGCCAGGGATTGTTCAATCAGACGGACCACAACAGACTAGAACCGAATGCGAGGATCACGAGACACACATTTCCAAGTTGAACATCTTTCCTGACAAAGCATTTAAACAGCTTAATGTGAGAAATGCTTATAAGAGAGCAAGACGTAATTGCCAAAGACCTTCACCAACTGTAAGGGGCTGTTCACACCGAACGCTTTTGCAACATCCACTAATTTTTCTATGTAAACACACGCTAGACAAACATCTTTGTTTCCCCTTTGTTTTTGTTTATTCATTATCTCAAGCTAGCACTGTTTTTTTTAGATGATTTGTCTAATTAAAAAGAACTTTAAAAGCATCGAGACACCTTTCTGTTAAACTTTTTTGCGCTGTCTAGCCTTTTTTAGCGCAAGATTGAGATCGATCTAAAGTCAACGTATTACAGCGAGTATAAATGTAAAAAAAAATGTAATTGATATCAGATGCGTTTCTGATTTGTATATACGTTTCTCTCAGCTGCATTAAGAATTATATTTGCTTCCTCACATCACGTTAGCTGGCTAACGAATGCATAAATGTTACCAGCTGGATATAAACTAATGCAAATAGATGGTAATAGATGGTAACAATCGTGACATTTAAACATTTGGGCCGGACTTCACATTGTTCTAACAGCTTGAGGTTAGCTTTAATGTTAGCATCCTCTCAGCCTTGTCGGCAAACATACAGCAGTTCTCTACTATTGCAGCATCTAGCCAACAAATTAATTACTTTATAATATGGCAACTTGAACTGTAGTGTACTGTATACATAACTTTATGTTTTAAATCCGCATCTGAAGTGTTCCGCTGCATGCCAATTGTTGTCTCACATGTCAAAACAAACACCATAAGGCATCAGTGAAGTGATTTTATTTCGCCTCTAGAGGCCATACAGGTCATACAGGTTAGTGACAGCGGACCCTTCCCTGCTGTTCCAGCACCGGACGCAACGGGGAAAAACTATCGGTGTGGATTTTTGCCGATAGCTGATTGTTCCAGAAAGTTATCGGTGTTGATTAATCGGTGAAACTGATATATCAGCCGACCTCCAATTATGTTGTTAATATTAAACAACATACAAGAAAAAGATTAAAAAAAGTATTTATGTATTATATTTAGAAATTATAATGAAATACTTGATAACGCTGTTAGATTAAAAATTTAAAGAACATGTTAGTTAATTGGTTTTTCTTATGATATAAGAAAACATATGTTATGCAGAAAAATACATTTGTTATGATAAACTTCTCTTTAATTAATGCTTGAGAAATGTAATCTTATTAAGAAATCAGTTAGTTTTAGTTTTTTTTTCCTGTGGTGTGGTATTGAACTTAGTATTGAAAATTTTATTGGTTGGAATCGATAACTGAAATTTGATAGCCTATATACTACATTAGTGTCAAACTAAGGCATACATGTCTAACCTTTCAACTCTTCAGATTGGACATCACAGGACATCATCTCTCAACAATTTCCGTGCGTTCACACCAGAGGCGACGATAGCGTCATAATTCGCTCTGGCTGCCCTGCCCACAACGCTATGGAAGATTCGTGGACGCGCTGACGCAGTTGAAATAGGCGGCAATGTTTGTTCAGAATGCTTTGTTTGTGAACTATATTTAAAGGGGCCGCAATTTAAACATCCAGACATGTCGACCGGTATCTTTTTGCTGACCTATCACAAGTAGCGTATATACTCATTAACTCTTTAAAATGTGGAAAAAAAGCAATCGATCGATGGCATAAAGTAATTAAAATTATGTTTGTTTGTTACCAAAATAAAATACATCTGTAATAATAACTGTGGTCTTGGTTTAGTGCAATGGGTCAAATCAGTGTTTTGAGCAAATCAATAGCATTCCCGCTTAAAAACAAGCGTTCAAGAGGGAAAATATTTCCTATAAATAGTGTTGCGCTTATTATGACATTCATGTCACTATGGATCATCGCGGTTGTTGCATTTGCTGCTGCTCTTTTTTACCTGTGGAGATGTCGGAGAACACTGTGGGTCACAAGATTCTCCAAGGCCGTCAGCAGCTCGGGGAATATCATCACCGGCGTGTGCAGGAGTTGCGGCTGGATGATGGCAGTTTTCAGAGATATTTCAGGCTGGACAGGGACCACTTTGACAGCCTTCTGTCAAAAGTTGGGCCGCGCATTGAGAGGCAGGACACCAACTATCTACGCGCTGTTTGTTCGGCTGAGCGCCTCGCAAATTGTTTACGGCGAGTTCATTTTTAATGTTTATTTACCGTTTGGTTACATTCTAATGCTGTATTTTTTTATTTATTTTTTAACTAAATTATTAATCATTATTACTACTACTACTACTACTACCACCTTTTTGCAGATTCTTGGCCACTGGTGATTCCTACCGCACCATAGCTTTCAGCTATCGTGTCGGAGTGAGCACCGTGACAGGAATAGATGGTGAGGTCGCCCGGGCCATATGGGACGCCTTGGTGAATGAGTTCATGCCAGTCCCCAGCACTGTGGACTGGCAATACATCGCCAGTGACTTCCTCCATCTGTGGAACTTCCCTAACTGCCTTGGGTCCATCGATGGAAAGCATGTCATGATCAGGGCTCCTGACAACACAGGGTCCCTGTTCTATAACTACAAGGGGACCCACCCCATTATGCTGCTGGCAGTGGTAGATGCACTACATCATAGAGGTCACTCAAGTGGGCAGCAACAACTCCACACAGGAGGAGTTTCCTATTTCTCTGCTGAGGGAGCTGTCCCCTGGCAACCTGTGGCATAAGCCATGGCTTTAAACGGCTCTTTTAAGAGCCATCAATTACTCAAAATTACATGACTATCTAACGAATATGTGACTAAGATAAAATGTTTCATTTAGTATACAATTTTTAATGTCAATGTATTTTTACAGTCATTTAAAATAGAATATAATGTATTTGCAAATATAAAACAACAAGAATTTTCAAATATTTTATTATATTAATAAACAAAATAGGAAAATGTAACATTTTTTGAACAAGAGCACAAGGTACAGCTGACAAGACTGTGAGGGAAATAACACCCCTCACAACCTTGTCAGCTGCACCCCGTTACTCTCATCAGTGTTCAATGTTGTGTGTGTGTGTGTGTGTCCAGCCTCCTGACATTTTGCCTTATACACTAATCTGTGCATCTGCAATTTTATGTCCTGCCTTGAGCCAAATTAAAGTGTCCTAAAGTCCTCCAGGAGGCTTTTAAAAAATAAACTGTCACTGTCCTCAGTTGGAGCGCTTGGAGGGCTAGCTCTTCTGCTGACAGCCTCCAAAGCTGTTAGCAGCCTCTCTTCAAAATGTGTGCCGTGTTGTCTCTTCCGTCTGGGCTCTGCCTGTCCCTCAAGTCTCGACTGGCTTGGTGGGCTCGGGCTCTGAATCTGACCTGTACTCTGGCTCTGACTCTGCCCATCTGACTGTGCATCATCTTCTATTTTCCCTAGGGTCAGAGCTTCCCCAACCCCTGCCACCATATTACTGGAAGTTGTTCTGTCTTCCAGAATGGGGTTGAGGAAGCCCATGACCCCACTGTAGTGCCATGGGCGGGCACTGCTTGCCCCTGCGGCACTTCTCTTCCTCTCTGCCTCCTCCTTCCTCTCTTTTCTGTATGTGTCCATAAGTGACTTCCATTTTTTTCTGCATTCATCCGCTAGTGAATACACAATAGAAAACACACATAAACACCTCATTTCCACCAGGGTTTCTGCAAGTTCGAAGAAATTAAATGCAAGTCTCTGCCATGGGAAAACAAAACGAGATGTTAAGCAAAACTTTTAGTCTCAGTCACCATTCACTGTACCTTGATTTTCATTCAGTGTAAGTGAATGGTGACTGAAACTCCCCAATATCTCCTTTTGATATCCATTGAAATAAGAAAGTCATACAGGTTTGCAACAGCATGAAGTGATGACAATTAAAATTTTTGTGTGAAATATCCCTTAAGTAAAAATGTAAAACCAATATGTATTGAAAATGTTAACAGATTAAATTATAAAAGATAACTGTTCTGCATAAGTAGTTATGATGTATATAGAAAACAGATTATATACTAAATATAGATAATATATTTTCCTATTATGCATGTTATTTATTTTATTATTTTATATATTTATATTATTATTATTTTGTATATTATTACAGATTGTGCGACCGATTGATCAGGCAGCACGGTTTTGCATGCTATGGCGCCAAATTGAGCATGCAATATATTATATATAAAATATTATATAAACCATAATATCCACTTCATAGACTCACATGGCACACCAACAATTTCAGACACTTGTCCATGCATTGTTTTTTTATTTATATCCCTGTAAGCAAACAGAGACAGATCATATATTACTGGGAAACCCGCCACGGCAATAATCAGTTTCTCCTCCATTTTGTCTTTCGGAACCAATTTTTACATGGTTGTGTTCTCTAGACTTCACTAGAGCGGGGCACTTCTATATTCCAATAGGTTGCCGTTGAACCGCGTCAAAGGTCGTTACCATAATGTTGGCTGCACTTGAACTTTCCTCTGATGCCCGCACCGCCCAAGACTCGCCGCGCCGCTTCTCGCCACCGAGAGACGCTGGCTGCCACAGAAAATGAATGACTTCCGGTCGATTTGACGCTCTCGCCGCCTCTGGTGTGAACGCACGTTTAGTACAAAATGTACTGGTACACAACCTGAGTGGGGGGAGAAATGTCTGTGTGAGTGGGATAGAAAAAGAGACAATGAACCCTGTGCTTGAAGTGGGGGATGGGCTATAAATAGTTAGATAGTCTATTGCAACCACCGTAAACATTACTACTACACTAGAACACTACACTACACAATTTCTAGTGGACAAAATCCTCCAGAAAACATGGGTTGAGAAAATTAGACTTGAGCTAGGACCTTAGAACAGTCAATGTCATGTGGACTGTTCTGCCATCTACCCTTAATGACATCTATCACTTAATTCACATCTGTGTGCATTTCATTCATATTACTCGCAACATTTAGTTATTCTGAACTTTACAAATGCTGTCTCAAATTAAACCAAAGGTCCATTTATAGACAGCTACAAGAGGTTTCGTATCTTTGCATTTGCTAAACAAAAAGACCACTTTCTGTACATTCTTTCTGTCTCTTGGCTCGGTTTTTAGAGCAGGTGCAGGTTTTTCAGAGGAGTTCAGATAGTCCACTCTGGTTGACAGGATCTAATCTAACTGAACTGTATACCCAGACAGACAGACAGAGAGACAAAGAAAATAGAGATTCAAAGACAAAGCAACAATAATGGAACTGTCTGGATCTGGACATAAGAATCCAAAGGAGTGAAGGCAAGTTAAAGAGAGCTACTCCAAGTGCCTGCAAAATGTGTTCTTGTCTCTGAAAAAGAAACATTTAATGAAACATAACCAAATGTTCTCTACATGCCTCTATCTTTAACGCACATTAATTAATTCAGTGTCTCATTCAATACTGGATTCTTTAACAATTGTTAGTAAAGTGAATGAATGAGGCACTTAAATCTGTATTCAATTACAGACATTTCACACAATGAAGTGTCTTCCCTGCCAGGAATTCCTTTGCCACAATCAGACCAAGCAAGTCCCAAAAAACTCAGCTCATTGCACAAGCATAAATCCCAATGCCAATATCCAGAGAGCAGGCTGGTTGACAGGCCGATACAATGCCGATATATCACACAATTTAATATAGTAAATAAACATAAAATTACTATAAAAAAATAAGACTCTTATTTAGCACAATATTTACTTAAATTCACAGAAAACTTTGTTTTAAATGGTAGATAGATGTTTCTTCAGATTTCTGTTTAGTCAGATTTTTTCATTTATTTCCACATGCAGAAATTGTTAATATATCAGGAAGAAGGAAAAAAAAAATAATTGTACACGCAGTAGTCCAGCAACAATGGATGGCATGTCCACATTAGCAATCGCATTTACTAAAAAATGCAGAATCAGACCAATTGTACATACAGTGCACGTGAAGCGCTTTTACCTTGGGCTGCATCCGAAAACCTTGTTAGCTTGTTGCCTAATCAGTGAATGGCTTAACTGACATGTTTTGAATAATGGATTTCTTAAGGAAAATGGTCACCCAACAGTTTGAAAAGCACCTTATTTTCATCATACCTCCGTATACATCCTCCGGAGGCAGTATTTTCCTGGTTTCTGATGCAGCCTTGAAGTTGCACTCAAACGCATGCTCCTGACAGTTTAAACGGCCTGGATCACCTACTTGGATTGTCACAGAGTGACCATCATTCTTTGTGAATCAGAACTTTTGATCCTGATCCTAAAGTTTTGATTCTGGCTGATAGAATATGCACTTCAGAGGACGATATTAGGGGAGCGCTCGACGGGAGGAAAAAGCTGGATTTTCGTGAAATACATCTGTTTGAACGAGATAATTGTGTGATAATTGAGTTTTCCTCAATTTAATTTAGTTAACTTTTTTTTTTTTTTTTTTTTAGAGCAGGCAAAATAGTGTGGGCACCAATGAGCAAAGGAAGGGAGAATAAGCAAGTGGAAATTAGTGTACATCATGGCAGGATGCAAGCTGGAAATTATCAAGTCATGTTTACAAGAGACAAAGTTGTTTTGCTCAAGAATTTGTAAGTAATATGTGTTATACTTACCATAAAATACAATTTAGAAATCACAGAAACGGAAAGTAACTGTACAGCATGTGCTTTTACGTAATGTTTAGTAGGGATGCACCAATACCTAGATCGGTATCGGCTCCGATGCTGAAGGTTTTAGACAGATCGGGTATAGGTCCAATGAGCCCGATCCAAAACTGTGTGTTGGTCATGTTCGTTACGGTCAAGCTCAAAAAATGACATAAAAGTGTAACACAATTACAGTAGTTCATATGGCATATGCATTTTATTTAAAGCCACTTTAAGACATGCAATAGTTTGGTTCGCTTATAATATGCATTTAGAATTGCACTGGAGGTGCATTTTACCAGAATTTGAATAAGGAGCTAATTAAACGACTGCGAACTTACCAACAAACAGACACAAACAGGACTTCCTGGAGAGTTCAGAATGTCAAAATAAAAGCGTGAGGGTTTAAAAGTTAAAGGTGCATGATTGAGATATATTACTATATTATTATTATTATTATTATTATTATTAGTTTACAAATAATAATAATATTTAAGTTGAATGGGTTTAAAAAAAAACCTGTGTGAATGAAAAGTGAGCTGATATCCTTTAAAGTCCAGATACAAGTTGAATAAAATTTGCAAAAAGAAAAAAAAAAAAGCGCTTCTTTTCTGCTTTTGACTTATACTGGAATTACTGTTAATTTTGCTGCTACATTATCCAGTATACCAGTTAATAAAGTGTTCTTAATAAGCTATACATTTATATTGAAATAATGGGTTTCTTTACATATTATAGTGTACCCCAAATTAGTTCCAAACAACAATGTATATGTCACGATTCCACTGTTGTCTGGCCTGTGTTTCTCCCCTGTCATCTCTCCCGGACTACACCTTCCATAATTCCCTGCTCTCATCTCTGCCATCTGTCTGTCATTGTCTTCACCTGTGCTTAATTTGATCGTTATCCTTTATGTATAAAAGCCCTGTTGTTTTATCAGTCTTTTATCAGTTGTTAAATGTTTATCTTACGTCTACCGTTGACCTTGTTCCTGCCCGTGCCCTTCGTGGATGTTTCTCGTGTTTATATCTTTTGTTTTCCCATCGTGGATGTTTCTTTTGTTCCTTGTGTTTTTTGTTACTCGTTTATGTTGTTTTCAGTAAAAACTGCAAGTAGATCCTCACTCTTCGTCTGCCTGTTCGTAACAGTAAAGATGTTCTAAACTGATTATGCAAAAACCAACAGCACTGGTATCGGATCGGTATCGGACGATACAGAGATTACCAATATCGGAATCGGAAGAGAAAAAGTGGAAACGTTGCATCCCTAATATTTAGTGTTTTATATTGAAATGAACATGTCATACAGGATAACAGAAATTAAGTTGTTTAACCATTTTATTTTTTGGCATAAAACTCCAAATTTATGTGTCAGCTAATACCTAGGCCACTATACAGTAAACCCAAATGAAGACAGATCAAATAAATGCTTTTACCAACATTGATCAATAGGATTATTCTTTTTTTCTATTCTTCTGCCAAATGGGATATCAAATAAAGTGCCAATGTGCAAATTTTTATGTATATCGAATGATATGAAAAAGAATATTGTGTTAATATTTTTTGGCCATATCACCCAGACCTAGCAAACAGGAACCTTCATTCTAAATGGATGTACTAGCGAACTTATACATTTCTCTGAAACAGAGATTCACAAAGTGCTGACACATTGCATATTTCTCTTGAAATTCTTGAGGAAACAGAAAATGTTCTTCCAAGTAAAATACCAGACAAACTGGAAAAAGATGACAATTTTTTTCAGGTAAACTTCCATTCAAGCTGAACCTAAATCCCACATTTGACTAGGAAAAACAAGGCCTCTTAACCAAGATGGGATATCTGGCCTTGCATACCACAACCCCAACCCCCATCCTATCTGCCAGAGTTATCCTTCCTCCCCATGTCAGAACTAGAATATTTCCAACTTAATCATATGCTAAACAGCTAGGCTTGTATGATGATTAGGGGCCAGAGGCATGACCACGATAACAGTCCTCATGCGCTGGACTTACGTAAGAGGGCAGCACAACTGGCTTTTTAACTTATACCCAACATGCACAAACACAAACTGAAAAGCTGTAAACTTAAAGAGGTGTTAATTGTTACAGCATGCAGTGCTGTGGTTCCTGTGTGATATGAATAGAGAACTAGAGTTGTCTTCAGGGTAAATAATAAAAACTGGTTTGGTGAGGAACAGGCTAATCAATTTCCTTTAAAAAATTCATTTCGCAAAACAGGCTTGATCTGTGAAGCAGAAATCTATATATCAAATGTTTGATGATACGTATAACTGTGCCACTCCTGAATCCACAGCTAAATAAATAGTTTTGTAAAGAAATTGTACCCATGTTGTGATCTAGCGGGGGGTGAGAAAACTAAAATTGATTCACTGTTGCATCGCGATTTCATTTCCAACTAATTAAAATTAACAAATTAATTTTAATCCAGGGCAGCACAGTGGTGCTTATGTGCGCACCAGAGACAGAGTGAGAGTGAGATGCTAGAAATGCACATATACAAAAGCCAAGTGCACGCTACATTACTGCAGACTGGGTGCATCAACCACACAACCATTCGTGCCAGACTGAAACTATGATCTCAAAATGTATTCACAAACATGGACATAGTAGCAGGGAAAGTTTGTTCATGATATCATGTCAACAAAGAGCATGAAAGATGAGCTCACACACGTTGCACTGGTTTGCACAGAACGGGAAAAAAACTAATTAAAATAATGAAAAATAATAATGAGACAGCAGTTTGGGAGACGTGGGTGACGTTTTTATTTTCGTAAATTTTGTTGACTGTTCCCCAATGCCTTTATCCTCTTGCGCTCTCTCTTTATTTTATTGGCTGTTGCTTAATGCCAGTCTCTTGCACATCGGGACCGTGCGTACACCTGAGGACTCGTCAGACAAATTTCAAGCAGGTGCATCCTCATACTTACAGTTGAAGTCAGAAGTTTACATACACCTTAACCAAATACATTTAAACTCAGTTTTTCTCAATTCCTGACATTTAATTGTAGAAAACATTCCCTGTCTTAGGTCAGTTATGAACACTACTTTCTTTTAATAATGTGAAATGTCAGAATAATAGTAGAAAATTATTTATTTCAGCTTTTATTCATTTCATCACATTCCCAGTGGGTCAGAAGATGACAAACTTTGATAGTATTTGGTAGCATTGCCTTTAAATTGCTTAACTTGGGTTAAACTTTTAGGGTAGCCTTCAAGCTTCTCATGAAAAGTTGCTGGAATTTTGGCCCATTCCTTCAGACAGAACTGTTGTAGGCCTCCTTGCTCACACACACTTTTTCAGTTTCAAATGTTCAATCGGATTGTGGTCAGGGCTTTGTGATGGCCACTTCAACACCTTGACTTTGCTATCCTTGAGCCATTTTGCCACAACTTTGGAGCTTTGCTTGGGGTATTTGTCCATTTGGAAGACCCATTTGCGACTGAGCTTTAACTTCCTGGCTGATGTTCTGAGATTTTGCATCAATATATCCACATAATTGTCCTTCCTCATGATGCCATCTATTTTGTAAAGTGCACCAGTCCCTCCTGCAGCAAAAGCATCTGCACAACATGATGCTTCCATGCCCATGCTTCACAGTCGGGATGGTGTTCTTCAGCTTGCAAGCCTCACCCTTTTTCCTCCAAACATAACGATGGTCATTATGGCCAAATAGTTAAATGTTTGAATCATCAGAACAGAGGACATTTCAACTAAAGTAAGATCTTTGTCCCCATGTGCACTTGCTAACTGTAGTCTGGCTTTTTTATGGCAGTTTTGGAGCAGTGGCTTCTGCCTTGCTGAGCAGCCTTTCACGTTATGTTGATATGACTTGTTTTACTGTGGATATTGATACTTATCTACCGGTTTCCTCCAGCACCTTCACAAGGTCCTTTGCTGTTGTTCGGGGATTGATTTGCACTTTTCGCACCAAACTACGTTCATCTCTAGGTGACAGAATGCGTCTCATTGCTGAGCAATATGATAGCTCTGTGGTCCAATGGTGTTTGTACTTGTGTACTATTGTTTATACAGATGAATGTGGTACCTTCAGGCATTTAGAAATTGTTACCAGGGATGAACCAGACTTCTGGAGCTCCACAATTTTAATATTTTAATCCACAACAACCAAATGTCTTGGTTGAATTCTTTTGATTTTCCCATAATGTCAAGCAAAGAGGCACAGAGTTTGAAGGTAGACCTTTAAATACATACACCTAAATACAGGTACACCTCCAATTAGCCTATCAGAAGATAATTGTATAATTGTCTAAAGGCTTGACATAATTTTTTGGAGTTTTCCAAGCTGCTTAAAAGGCACAGTTAACTTTGTGTATGTAAACTTCTGACATCAACTGTAAATGTACCTCAAAACACCTCCTTCAGCAGTGTGACTGGTATCTGAATGTTTGCTAACAGTATGTCATTGCTCAGCTGTTTCAAACTTCTTTAGACCTCTAAAACAAAGAACTTCTCCGCAAAGGCCCAGCACACTTTGAGAAGTTCTTCTTCATTATGCATTAACAGCAGCCTCGTGTGTACATGTTAAACCCATCAAATAACCTCTCTGTTCATTTTTAACCAATATTATTAGTCGAACAAATTGTTAATGCTGATTAGTGGTCTACATGCCTACACAACATCAGTAAAAGATGCTATTTTAATCACTCGATGATGATTTTAAGTAATAAATATGCAGTAGATTATGTATAATTTGTCTCGTTTAAGTTCTGAACTGATGATGTTAATGTGTTAAAATGTTATAACTAGCCATAATATGTGCCGATTTCACTCTGTTATTGTAATTTATAATGACATTGATACTACTGCAAAGATGGGTGTATAAAATAGTGTTAATGGTCAGAATACAGACAAAAGAATGATAACAGGCATCTCTTACTTTGGGCAGATGTGTGAATGGCTTTCATCTGCAGAACGCACATGAGTGAATGGGCACTTGTATTTTACAACACGAATTTCGGAAAAGTTGGGACGTTTTTTAAATTTGAATAAAATGAAAACTAAAAGACTTTCAAAATCACATGAGCCAATATGTTATTTACAATAGAACATAACAGAACAAATGTTTTAACTGAGAAATTTTACAATTTTATGCACAAAATTGAGCTCATTTCAAATTTGATTCCTGCTACAGGTCTCAAAATAGTTGGGACGGGGCATGTTTACCATGGTGTAACATCTCTTCTTTTCAAAACAGTTTGAAGACGTCTGGGCATCGAGGTTATGAGTGTCTGGTGTTGGAATTTGGTCCCATTCTTGCCTCATATAGGTTTCCAGCTGCTGAAGAGTTTGTGGTCATCTTTGACGCATTTTCGTTTAATGATGCGCCAAATGTTCTCTATAGGTGAAAGATCTGGACTAAAGGCAGGCCAATTCAGCACCCGGACTCTTCTACGATGAAGCCATGCTGTTGTAATAGCTGCAGTATGTGGTTTTGCATTGTCCTGCTGAAATACACAAGGCCTTCCCTGAAACAGATGTCGTCTGGAGGGGAGCATATGTTGCCCTAAAATCTTTATATAACTTTCAGCATTCATAGTGCCTTCCAAAACATGCAAGCTGCCCATACCGTATGCACTTATGCACCCCCATACCATCAGAGATGCTGGCTTTTGAACTGAACGCTGATAACACTATGGAAGGTCTCCCTCCTCTTGCCGGAGGACATGGCATCCATGATTTCCAACAAGAATGTCAAATTTGGACTCGTCGGACCATAGAACACTTTTCCACTTTTAAATAGGCCAATTTAAATGAGCCTTGGCCCACAGGACACGACGGCGCTTCTGGACTGTGATCACATATGGCTTCCTTTTTGCATGATAGAGCTTTAGTTGGCATCTGCAGATGGCAAGGCGGATTGTGTTTACCGACAGTGGTTTCTGGAAGTATTCCTGGGCCCATTTAGTAATGTTATTGACACAATCATGCTGATGAGTGATGTAGTATCGTTTGAGGGCCCAAAGTACAAGGGCATCCAATAAAGGTCTTCGGCCTTGTCCCTTATGCACGGTGATTTCTCCAGTTTCTCTGAATCTTTTGATGATGTTATGCACTGTAGATGATGAGATTTGCAAAGCCTTTGCAATTTGACGTTGAGGAACATTGTTTTTAAAAGTATTCCGCAATCTTTTTACACACTCTTTCACAGATTGGAGAGCCTCTGCCCATCTTTACTTCTGAGAGACACTGCCTCTCTAAGACATCCCTTTTATAGCTAATCATGTTACAGACCTGATATCAATTAACTTAATTAGTTGCTAGATGTTCTCCCAGCTGAATATTTTCAAAATTTTTTGCTTTTTCAGCCATTTGTTGCCCCCGTGCAAACTTTTTTGAGACATGTAGCAGGCATCATCTTTGAAATGAGCTCATTTAGTGGATTAAAGTGTAAAATTTCTCAGTTTAAACATTTGTTCTGTTATCTATGTTCTATTGTGAATAACATATTGGCTCATGTGATTTGAAAGTCATTTAGTTTTTATTTTATTCAAATTTAAAAAAAAAACAAAAAAAAAAACGTCCCAACTTTTCCGAAATTTGGGTTGTAGTAGATTTTATACCTTTTGCAGACTAATATAAAAAAAATGCAAGACATGGTCAAGGAAAATATATATATATATATATATATATATATATATATTACACGTGAACAATCATACAGATGTAGGTACATTTGCATCAGCTCGCTAACTGCAGTGTGTTAATGTTGGTGCAAGGTGCGAGGCGATCGTCTTTGTTCTGCGACTGCTATCGAGTCTTAAAAAAAACTTTTAATCTGCAATAAGGCAGCCAGTGGAGTTTCTAGTGCCCCCCCTTAAGGAGTCAATGCCTTATACGTGATGTGTACAGGGATTGACGGTACTGAGTGGATCTCCAGGTCACACTTACCAATGACGTGGACCAATGGCAGTAAGAAGGTGGTTTGCAGTCGGTAAGAAGTTTTCCCTCAAAGTTTAAAAAAAAAAAAAAAACTCAAAACACTTTTTTGGAAATAATTTGTTCTAAATTACATCTCACATGTTCATTCTTCGATTTGTAGTAAGTATACAGGGGCCTTAAAGATTCCCACCCCAAGCAAAGTGTGTAGTCCGATTCACAAGCAAATTATTCTTTTAAACTGGTTCTTTTCATTAGTATTTTAGGACTCAAACTCACAGGTTATCAGTTTGAATAAGTCAAACAATTAAGCAATCTGTTTAAACTTATCAGTATCATTATTTACAGATTGTTCATATGAAAACATGTAATTAAAAAAAAAAAAAGTTATTGTAATATTTATTTATTTTTATTGCCACGTCAGCATCACTGGCTATTTTTATGGCAAGATCAAGGTAGGTTTAAAGGTAATATTTCACAATATATAATATACACAATGAACATAAGATCTTTCATTTCAATATTTGATAATAATAAAAAAAATTCCCCTGGTGAAACATTTTTTAAAACAGCCATTAAAAACTTTTGAGTAAAAATTTTGCCTAGTGGCATTAAAAGTAGGACAATTTATTGTAATAAATTACATTTTAGTTGAACTATAAAAGGTTGTATTCTTCTTTGTAGGAAACACATGCCATGTGTGAAACGGTGACTTTAAATACAACCTAAAAAAATAGCTCTAATTTATTATTTGATGTTGCTGGCACGAATATATCTATCTACTGACTTCATACAATAGCTGACAAGACACCATTACACACCAGCAAACAAAGCACAGGGGCTTGCAGACTGGCTGCCTTCCCAATTCAATCCCACTTACCTAATACTCTATTACATAACGTCATTGCTTACTACTCAAAGCTCAGGCTGAAAAAGTATTATCCCTCTAAATCATTATCAGTCTCATGCTGTTATATGTGCCACACTAATCCAGCTGCAACAATGGGAAACAGTTGGAAGGTATAAATGACTCCCATAATCTTTCAAATGAAAATAATTAGACAGTGGACTGATAGCACCTTTATAGTGATATCATTATACCATCTGCAATGAGAGGTGAGATTAACAGCAACCTACACCCATCCCTCTCATTTTTAACACTGCCTTTATCATTTAGAGAGGCTACAGGGTAAATCGGTGTAAATAGTAAATGTGGGTTAATCCCTCAAACACATTGTGTGTGTGTTTGAGTTGTCAGCCCATGCTTACATGCCGTCAAGAGTGAAAATAAAAGGTTGACTTCCCTAAAAGGAGAAGGGAGAACACCATGTTCTATAACATGACATGTTATGTGCATGTACAGTCTGCATGTTCAGTGATCAAAATATGACAAAAAAAGATATAGTCCGAGCAGGAGTAAGATTAACATGCAAAAACTGTGTATTTGTGCCACCAACCCCACTTCTGACATTAGTAGTGCGCACACTACATTGCTAGTGTGTGTTCTCAGTCATAGAGAACATGGGCCCCTCCCCATATGGCCATGATTCGGTGCCTGGCAAGTCAAATAATGAAAAGCCCACAAAGGGGGCCAAGAAGGGTATGGTGTTCGTCACCACCACAAGTCGCCACATAATTTAAAAAAAGAAAAAAAAAAAAAAAAAGATGTGCTTCATTTCACACCTGCGTTGAAAGTGAGTCAACGAAAGACACAAAAGTTTCATCTCTCTTTTTCTGGTTACATCCATGACAAACAGCCCTAATTATGCTATGTATGATCTCGAGACCAAGTGAGAAGATGAACCTACCTAATGATCAAGGGGTAATATCACCATTGACAACTTTAAGAAGGTGATGGGCAGTTCAGACTGGGACATCCTTTTGGGTAATGTTTTTACCGTCTCTGCTTACACAGCGTTACTGTTCTTGAGAAAGTTAAGACATGTTTGTATCTCACTGTGTTTAACAGGGCCTCTGCAGGAGCCTGTGAGTTTTGGTGCTGGAGGCGTGGAGGAAGATGTCACAGAAGTATGCTACATTCTCAGCTATTATAAGCAAGGAGGAAATAAAGAAAGAACAAGTAAGCAGAACTTTTGCAAGACTGTCCATGGGTCTGAAAGTGTGCCAAAGCAGCGCCATGTCCTGCCCATAACTGCAGGTTGTGCGTTTTTCCACTATTTTAACGTTCTTCACACTCACTCTTTCTGATTTCTTATGCCCTCAATGCAGCCATACACTGAAATTAAAGTCCCTCCATGAAGATAGAAACATATTAGATTAAAAAGAGCAGGACAGGAGACAGACTCGTAAGGAGTTCTCCTTACTGAAGTCAGACTGTAGGTCAAGATCCAGCACTAGAACAGTGTCTTTTTATGTATTGTGTGAGTCTGTTCTGCACCACTTTTGTGTGTATACATTTCCATGCAATTTTTCAGAGTACAACACTACACGCAGATTTAACTTTCTTCCTTGCAGACACGTGATGGAAAAACAATAATGCATTTAAAATGATTGGCCACGACAACCCTAGTGTTTGTGATCAGAAATCACCTGAGCAAAAAGTGGAATGACAGGAGAACTTATCTTCTGTCTGTGTGCTCTCCTGCAAAGATACATATATTCATATTCAAATATAAGAATGTGATACGCAGTTTAAATATGGCGAATCTGATTGAACTTCCATGGAAATTAATTTGACCAACTGTCAAGCACTGGCAAGAGTTGCATGTTTTCCTTTCGAGCAGCCTTCACACCAAAGGACTGATATCAAACAAAGGAAAATTTCTTTGAGTTTATGTAATGCACTGAAAACAAACACTCAGAAATTGTCCTGTGGCTATGGATATTATGTGGCTCCTTACACACACACTGCGGCAGTTCCTAAGTAAAATGTCCAAAATAAATTTTCCCCAAAACAAATCTATCGAGTTTTAGGCTCAAATCAATCCTACCTCCCCATTCAAAACCTTAAACCGAACCGATAGTGTCATTTAAAACAAGTATGTGAAGGAAATCATTTTGTGGTGATTCTACGACACTTTCGACTTGTGCAACTTGCACACTCGAAAAAGTGTATAAAGGTTGTTGGTTATTTAATGCAAACATTAAAATGTATCTCTTATAAGTCATCCACTATAGTAAGTGTTTAGGTGTCATAAGGCAAAAAGTAAGTGTTTGTGTGCTGATAATCTGCCATTTTACTTTTGATTTGTGTAGAAGAGAATAAAAAGTCCTTTTTGTATTTCTAGTGTTTAATTCACAAAGAAACTGCTGTGATACATACAACATGCCATGTAAAAATATTTTACAAAAATGTAGGTATAGTAAGTAGCGTGCTTCTATGAGACCAGATCAAATAATTGGATTATTTCATTTAAAAATTGAAGATTCTAATGATTTATTACTCTGCCTAGCCCTAAATGCTGAAAGGAGTGTGTTGTCCACTTTTTGTCCCAATGAGGAGTAAGAAATAGGTCTACCCCATCAGTTATATATTTAGATTTTTGCATTCTGAACTTCGACCAGTGGGACTTTTGGAAAAACACAGACTTAAAAAAAAATAAAATGGGAAAAAAAGGAAAGGTTGTCTTTTCAGACAAAATTTTGTCTCTTCTAAGCTCTACTCTAAGATCCATCCCATTAAAACACACAATCAATTATTCAGAACTAATAAAGGGTGCCAGATTTCAATAGTGTGAGGAAGCCTTTTTATTCTTAAGCAACACACCACGTTTTTTCATACTCGCATTAGGGATGAAATGTGTAAACAGCCAAACAACCTCAATTAGTTAGACAGCTTGAGAGATGCATTTATTCCCCTCTACTTCACCTCTTACAGGGCTACCTTAGAACTGAAAATGAGAGCATTTTTCCAGCTCACATTTCAAGACTGTGGTTGCAAATTGCAGTGCAAAAACACAATAATACAAGCTCTATAATCAGATGTTATGAAAATGGCAGCGCATTCACAAACTAGACTATTATTAAAATCATCAATCCAACGGGCTGGTCTGGAACATGGTGTAATCGCTTTCTTGTGTCTCATACCAGGTACTGGCACCCTGTATGCTTGCAACCCTAATCCACCACCTGTCCACTGTGGATACCACATCAGCCTGGCAGAAATGTAATGAGGACACATAAAACTGTGTTACAAAGCTATTGAATATGTCATGGGTATACACATTTTTGAACATGATAAACATTTTCAAAATAATATATAGCAAGTGTCTTCTATAGGGGGTGCCGCAGGGGGTCCGCAAACTACTGTTTGATTCACCACTGGCACTCGTAAAAATCACTCACAAGTGAGTGAGAGACAGAACCGCCGCTCCATATACGCATATTATGCAGTCCTGCATAGGGCACTAACTTCCTAGGGGGCACCAGAAAATTCACTGGCTGCCCTTACACGCACATTATAGTCGCAGAACAAAAACAATCACCCCGTACGTTTGTTATGAAATAAATGCAATGCCGAACATTGTTAAAGTGAACCGATTATGCAAAATTCACTTTTAAATTGTGTTTGAACATAAATGTGTGTTGGCACAAATAATCCCCCTTAATCATAAGCACTGTCTCAGAGCAAGCTGTTCGCAGACTCTGTACAAAGTGACGTCACTTTTTACAGGCCCTGCCCACGCCTGTTGATGGACACTGCCGATGGACATGTTTGTTTGTGTGTTGTTTCATTATAGTGCATAGCGAACGTTGTAATAGTATGTATGTGTGTGTGTGTGTGTGTGTGTTGCTCATCCATCATTGCAAAACTGCTGAAAAAAAAAACTCTACAAAAAATAAATACATTTATCAAATAACCATTCGGAAACTTCCTGGTTCATTCCTTCTGACGAAGTCTCTCCCTCATCAGTGTCTGACTCCGGTTCAAACATATAGGGCTGAACACCACTATCTTCACTGTCAATCATATTGCTTATGACGTCTAGTTATCCGAAGCAGAGATGTCAAAACTACGCCCTATTCTGGATATGGGGCGGGGAGCACCAGCTTATTTGCATTTAAAGACTCAAACAAAAACAGCTTTTATTCCCACCCAAAAACTGCCATTTTCAACATGGTATGACAATTGATCTGGAGTGTATTTTAAGCTAAAACTTCACAGACACATTCTGTATATGTAACATGTCTAAATATATATATATATATATATATATATATATATATATATATATATATATATATATATATATATATATATATATACACACACACACACACACACACACATATATATATATATATAGTGCATACAGTCATTTTGTCCTCATTACAACATTTTCCTCCTACAGAATTTAACTGTAATTTTGAGACGTATGTATAAAATCAATCACTACCATGAGATGAAGACTCCAGGTATAGGCCTATCAGTACCCTTAGAAAAGTTTTTTTATGCATGGACAGAATAAATGGTTTTATTCTGTTTGTCTGTCTATTTTATTTATTTATTGTGTGGCACAGTGATTAAAAAATAAAATAAAAATAGCACTTCATGTCAAAAAGGTTCCAGACCTCTGCTATACTTAATTCAATTATTATTTTAATGGCTTTGCAATGTAAATATCGTCAAACATGTAAATACAATAATATGGTACCATACACGTTTCTATAGGTGTAAAATGCAGCACGGGTCCCTTCTCCGTTTCTCTACATAACAGGGGGTCCTTGAAATTGGTTGCAGACCCCTGTCATATAGTGAACAAACTAGGATAAGAGTTTGCCATGGTGGTCCGGTCCAGATTAGGATGTACCAGTCCAGTCCACTGGACAGTATATTAATAACTTTCAAGTAAATGTCAGAAAACCAAGCAGCCCCTTGTCTAAACAGCTCGGCATACAGAGTATGATAAGACATATTTGACATCATCACATAACTGATCATAAAAGCTATAAAATTGCTTTGATGTGGGCAACAAATTTAAACTAATAAACCACTGAATTACAATTTACAATTACATACATACAGAAGTGGGAAGTCTACCTTCTTATTGAAATGCAAGATGGGCTGCTTTCTTCACATTGTGTACAATATATCCCCCAATGTACTTACACAGTGGACAGCTGGTGATCTTTCAACAGGCTGACAGCATATCTCTGTGTGAAGTTTAAACGTCTAAATAAAATTCCCAAACTATATAAAATAGTAGGCTCATTTGACTTTGACATTTTCAATGTCTAGAGACACAACGCATGTGAACACATCCCACCTTCAGTGGCTCTTGAACTAATGTTAGCATCTAGCATAAAGCTATCGTGAGATATAGATGGTATATGATGTAGCTGTCGATGTATGAATGATTTCATTGTTCAGCTTCACAGCTAGAGATATTATAACATTACTTTAATGAATAAAAGTGATTTTTTGACTTACCAGCACAGGAGAGTTAAATTGACGCACAGCAACAACACGCGCAGATTCTTCATTATCTTCCCGCGGGGACCAACATCCTCGCTTATTTCTATTGTCCTCTAATATTTAACGACTAGCTAAAAACGTCAATTATTTACAACTGCATATAGGCAAAGGGGGTGTGTTCAAGGTACAGAACAAACACTTGGGGTAGTTTTCGTGCTGAACCCCCCGCCGGGAAGCGCCGACTGTCTGCCTTGTTACCGTCTGCGTTCGCTCGCTGCTGTTGCTCTGGCTGCCCAGAGCTTACCGCTCCTGCGGCCCCGTCGGCAGCCAATAGGAATCGAGCATTACACTCGACCCCGCCCAGTCCTCGAGGTCTAGATGAGTTGGAAGTTTAATCGTCAGACGCGTCACCTCAATGATAAGAGGCATAAAAACAATGCCAAATCATCTATATTGGAGGAGAATAACTTGAGCATTCAAACTACTAAACTTTTTAACTGACCACATTTTTCGTTGTAGACCTTAGTCTATTGGGCTAAAAGAGTTCATCGACTTCATAAACATCCTTTTGACAGTTAATTTGAATAAAAAGTTCATTTTACAAAGAATGTCAATGAAACTATTCAGGCAGTCATGGCTCGTGCGCCCCCAAAAGAACACTTTTGGTCTTACACCAAGAGCACATTTTATTTTATATGCTCTTGATTTGTTGTATGGCAAATATTTCAACAGAACATTATCATTTTTCTTTTGCACTTTGCACAAATTTCACAAGTTGCGCTTACTCCCTATGTAATAAACAAATTTGCTTGTGATCATTACCTCATTATATCAATAAATTACAAAAACCGTTTTGAAGTTATGTTGCAAAAACTAGTCATCTGCACTCAACTTCTGTAATTTTAAGTGGCATTCTGGAAAGTACAGTCAAAGTTCTGTCAAAGCAAGTCAGTGCACTCAGCAGCCATTTTTGTGATTTTCTATGGATACATACAAGTACAGCTACTTCCAACACCTAATGGTGATGAAAGACTGAAGTCTCCAAAACGTAATTTGTCAAAATTACGATCAAAGAAGATATTTTAGATCAGCAGTTAATTCTGACAACAATGGTATCATAAATTGAGCTTCTTTAGCTCAGATCATGCTAAAAAAAAGTTGATAGAGTGCAACAGTGCCCGCCCACTTTTTCAGCTGTCTGGGTTCTGGAAGTATTTTTTCTATTAATTTATTTGATAGACTTTTCATAAAATACTTCATAAAAGTGTTCTAAGCCATGAACCAAACCAACCCTTAGGTGAATCACAACGTTACAGACTTTGTTTTGAAGCTAAAAAGTATTTGAAAATCAGACAAAAAGCCAAATATAACTGCGTACTTATTGTCTTTCTCAAGGGCACCAACTACAATCCCATGAAGCATTGCAAATGACACAATGGAATGTAAAACGATGGAAATCTATAAAACTATGGATTAAACTATGGGCCGACTAGATTGCGTCATTCACAGTCTGTCATGGGAGTGGGTAGTTGCTTCCGGGCTTGCTTGGCGGGCTTTCTACACTTCTGGTTTCTGATTGGTGAAGCTTTCTCTGCCGATGTTATGATAAATTGTCCGCCCAGTAAATCCAGTCCCCATGGGAGTAATCGTTTGTAGTGCCTGAACAAAAACATATCGCGTTATTGTGATAGCAAGTCTAGGTTAACTGTAAAACACAAACAATGACATCTCTAATTTCACAATCTATAAATTCAGTTATGTACTATTATGTGTAACTTATGGTTTAAAAGTCATTAAATGTCGTATTTACAAAGTTATATCGACATACATCATAAAACGATTTTAAAGGATTTCTACTTAGAGGGAGATACGATTTTCAGGGGGGACTTGATTTCTCACGACACCAGACCAAAACTGGAATACCACCCGGTATTGTAGTTGTTCATCAGAAACTCCTTATTCACGCTAGCAGCATCTTTTTAATGGGAATGACAAATAGGCTGTGAGGGATAGACAGTCTCTTCAACGGGCTGTACTGCAATTTAAAGTGTTTCTAGGTTGTTACATGGACAAAACAAAAATCTGTCCAGGAACTTTCAGTATACAAAGACCTCCAGACAACATGAGTTGTGGAAAATCACATGTGATAGGAGCATTTTACAGTTTCATAACATTCATACCATTGAAGAGATGGCTAGTCTATCCATCACAGCCTCATTGTCATTCCCATTAAATATCAAAGATGCTGTTAGCATGAATAAGGTCTATTAAACATGATTTTTAAACAATGAAGTTTAAGTAATGTGAACTGATGGCTTCAACCTAAGCATATGCCGTCGATAAACAACCTCAGAGCTCACGGTAGGCCAGTCTTTAAAGCTTTGTAAGTAATCAATAAAAATCAATTGTCTATGGAAAAATTTATTGAAATTTTACTTCCGGAACCCGACTGTAGCGCTCTATTGACAGGCGATGTCTGTGTCTGAAAGGTGATTGTATTTTTAACCTGTATGGTCCTTTCTACGTCCGCCATTTTGGGCGTGCCAGTTTCACCCGTTCATTTCAATACAAGTGGTCCGTCTTATTCAAAACAGTCTTTGGTCAAGTAAAGCGCAGAACTAGATGATGCATATAAAAACTACATATCCCACAGTGCAGCATTTTAGGACGTCGCATAACACGCCAGTGTATGATTTACATGTTTAATGCACTAACGTAAAATAGCTCTGTCCATTCATGTAAAATAAATATCATTAAATCATCTCTACAAAACATGTTGCGCCTGTTTTGACAGTTTAGTAATGATTAATAACCTTTCTGAAGTTTATGAGGCGGGGTCCTCAAGTTACCACATTCCCAACTCGTTTGGTGTGCTGTCCCAAACAGCTGCTGAAGTTGACAGAAGTGGAGCTTTAAGAGTTGGTGGAGCATGGAGGTGTTGACAGTGTGTGTGGCGTTTTTATCCTTGTTTGTGTCAGTGATCAGCGCTTTCTCTCAGGCTCTGGACAGTGACTTTACTTTCACTCTGCCAGCCGGACGCAAAGAGTGCTTCTTCCAGAGTATGAAGGAAGACGCTTCTCTAGAGATCGAGTATCAGGTACTTTCATCCTTCACAAGCATTTAAGTATACATTTATAGATAAATGTTTGTAATGGTGTAGTTCAGCCAAAAATGAAACTTCTCTCATCATTTACTGTGTAAGACTTTCTTCTGCAGAACACAAATGAAGATTTTGAGAAAAATAGCTCTGCTTTTTATACCTGTACAATGCAAGTGAATGGTGAGCAACATTTTGAAGCTTCAAAAAGCACATAAAGGCAGCATAAAAGTAATCCTTAAGACTAAATGGATTAATCCATGTCTTGTGATGCGATCCAGTCGGTTTTGGGTGAGAACAGACCAAAATATAACTCCTTTTTCACTATAAATCTTGACATCAGCAGTCCATTCGGCGTTCTCGAATAAATTTTCTAGCGCCATATAGTGATCCGTGCATGCATCAATCACTAGCAAGTGTAATCAAGCTGAACATCCTGAGTTATAGTTTGGCCTGTTCTCACCTAAAACAGAGTAGATTTCTTCAGAAGACCTGGATTAAATCACTGAAGTCACATGTGTTACTACTTTGCTGATTTTATGTGCTTTTTGGAGCTTCGAAGTTTTGGTAACCATTCAATTGCATTGTATGGACCTGCAGAGCTGAGATATTCTTCTAAAAATCTTCAGAAGCCAGAAAGTCACACATTTGGCATGAGGGTGAGTAAATGATGAGAGAGTTTTCTGGACTTTTTGGGTGAACTGTCCCTTTAAGATCATGGGAAACAGAATATCAGACAAATGTGTTTAAATTCTTGACTTGTGTGAAACATCTGCTTACTGGACTTCCAAATGTGCTGGTTGCAAAACAAACTGCAATGCCATTACTCTGTCAGATGTCAGGTGATTTAATGCAATGCAGTGTATTGCATTGTGAAAATTAGACTAGTGACACAATACAGAAGTTGGAGAAGTTATCACACAATGGAGCTAAAGGTCATTTTTGGATTTGGAAAGAACAAAAAGGGCTGCAATTCGTCAGACTTCCATATTAATTCTGTAACTCATCCTAACTAAACTGCAACCTTCATGACTTGAGCATGAGGGCCGAATCAGCAAATCCTTCTGTTGACTCATCATTAATGGAAATGCCTGTGTCTTTGTGTCTGTTTCCCTAAAGGTTTTAGATGGAGGGGGTCTAGATGTGGACTTCTACTTGCATTCACCCAACGGCCACATTCAGGCCTTTGACCACAGAAAGTCTGATGGGGTTCACACGTATGTTTCACCTGCAGACACATTGTAGTCTTGCACACAGATGTTAGTGCAAGCTTTTTAACAGTGCCTGTCTTTCTTTATATGTGGCCTGTTTACTTTAGAGTGGAAACAGAGGAGGGAGACTACATGTTCTGTTTTGATAACACATTCAGTGCCGTTTCTGAGAAAATTATCTTCTTTGAGCTGATTTTGGACAATGTGGATGATGGCGAGGAATCTGAGGACTGGAAGGCATATGTGCAGGGAGCTGATCTTCTGGACATGAAACTAGAGGACATCATGGTAAGAATGGTCATGTGCTTGTGAACGATACACACCAAAGACAGTGTGGAGAGTATCAGTGTCTGATCATCCAACAATGAAAATTCTATCATTTTATACTCACCCTCATGTTGTTACAAACTGCATGACTCTTTAGGGCTGTCACGGTTATGCAATTTGGCTTTCACGATTAATTGTCATATAAATCGTCATATTTCTTAAGGTGTGTTTCATACACCATAAAAAGTCATTTTTACATATTTAATTTGAAATATATAAATCAAATAATAAAATGGGGATATGTGATTTCCTTTTAAGGTTTTAAAAACTTATGAATGACATGAAAAATAATTGTGATGACGAGGAGGACTAGGGCGGGGCCTTGAGTCGGCACGGCCAGCCCCCAATCGGACTAATCAGCCAAGGAGAGGGAAAAGGCAGAGCCGGATGCGGCAGTTAGAGAGAGAGAGAGAGAGCCACACGCAGCTGCCGCATCTGGCTCCGCCTTATCCCTCTCCTCGGCTGATTAGTCCGATTGGGGGCTGGCCGTGCGGACTCAAGGCCCCGCCCTCGTAAAATATTTCTGTCCTAATTTCTTCACTCTCACACGTTATTTTAATGCTCCGATTAAACCCACAGAGCTCTTAGTTGTCATGAAGCAAATCCTTAGAGATTACGTTTCATCATTTCATCACTCCTCACAGAAATAGAGTAAGTATGCGTCTCCTCCTCTGTGTCACTGCGCGTATGAACCAGGAACATTTGCCATTACACAATAGTTTTAATAGATATCAGTTGTGTTCATGGGTTAAAATAACATTAGTGTGAGTAAAAGCATGAACTATCCCATTAAACTTTTAACATCGGCAAAACTGTCAATGTTCTTATGGTCATGGACAACCTGGAAATATTAGAGAATTCGAAAATTGTGATTTCCAGGTTAGGAAAATGTATTAAAGAAAAGTGAAATTAACATAAATTAAGAAAACTATGTGAAGTCGTGGAAGTTTCAATAGATTAATGTTTGAACGGCTCTTTGAAAAACGGATAAGCAAGAATTGACCTGCTGGATGTCAATCGATGATCTCCTCACTGTCATTGCAAACATTCTTGGCATGCAATTCAAACTTGGCTAAAATGCCATTTTAAAAGGTACATGATTGCAGGTGAAGTTCGCATTTGTGGTGACATTTGTTTGAACCAAAGCAATGTAGGTGAAGAGATAAGGCATGTCAACATGCAGCACAGGTGGTGTCAGTGTGACCCTGTCTGCTTGTGTAATGATGCACTAGTAAAGGAGAGGGGACCACTTGTCAATTTGAACAAGCACAAAATACTTGTCCTTTATATAAACTGATTCATTATTAAAGCTGAGTTGTGTAATTCCTGCATTACCAAAACAACGTTTCTTGAGATAAAAGACAAAGCATGTTTAAAATCGTATTTTTTTTTTTAAATTCTAAATTATTTAGACAAAGATATATTTGTCGACAAAGGTTACAGCTAACAAACCGTGTAAGGGAACATGTTATTATAAAATGCTTTTGTTTTCTTAACATGTTAATTTATTCACTTCATAACTTACATCTCACTGTCATTTAAATTAAATTATTTAATTATCTAATAATGGTGTTCATTAAAGGAGTTATTTGTAATTACATTTAATAAATATATAATCTGCAAGTGATGTGCGCTTCAAAATGAATGTGTGAAGCTGGGCGCTGATACACTAAAACGCATCACTCCATGATCATCACGTGTAGTCTTCTGTGTGTGAGATGACAACAAACAAAGTGAGCAGAGCACTCTGAAGTGTGCAGCACATACAGACTATGTTGGATTAAATCACAGATCTACAGGCATTAATAGTCACACTAGGCCATGTAGCAAACTGCTTATCTGGAGGTGAGAAACTACAGTTGAAAACACACAGAAATGGCAAAATGAAACCTTCATTTAAATGGACGTGTGTTTTTGCTTAAATATTTAACTTTTTGGGCACATAATGTCCTGGAAATTGTGCTTTGAAAAGAGTGGGAACCCTGATTAGTTGTACAAACTGAGTTCTGCTGCCAACTCATACATTATACCATTGGTTGAGCCAGTGTTTTTTATCGTGCTAGTCTGGATAGGACACTAAAATAAAAAAGGGAGCAATGATTTGATAGCACCATAGTGTTACACTTTTAGGTGTAATCAACCTGCAAATGGTTTACTTGTAGCTGACTCGGCATATTAAGTTTGGATACGAGAAAGAACATTTTAATATTGAAAATTTGTGCACATCAGTTTTAACATCAACATGATGGACTTAGGCATGGGTTTGGATGTGGCCCTTGTGGGGGGTTAGCACGAGGCGCTGGCGGCTGTATACAAAGCACCACCAACCTAGAGGTTACTGCCAAACCAAACAACTTCCTTGCTGAACACAGGGAATTAGCCTGTCAAAGTTCACCAAACTTGAACTCCACGCGAAATCCGCAGGGGTGGGTTCTTCGCCACTGGAAATCGTGCAGAATTCAAAATCACGTCGATTCCCATTAAGATGACTATATTTTGCTGTACGAAATTATATGTGACCGTGCTTTAAAAATTATTTGCATTCAATAAATACATTTGAAAAACTATCGGCCGATTATTCGGTTATCTGACTTCCATTAGAGTTATTGGTATCTGCAAAATCCAATTTAGTCTGACCTCTAGACTTTAAAGCTTTTCCCTATTTGGGGAAACAAGAGGAAGTTTTTGGATTGAAATCACATCTGTGCAGGAAGTCATGTGGTCCTAGTGGGCCGAGGCATTGCAGTTCCCTTTGTCCACCAAGACATTGTTTTCAGTTTGCACACATGCTAATCAAATCCCTTTTTTATCACAATTTGATCAACTTTTCCACAGATATTTGTGTAGCACACTTGCATGTGTAGGTATTTGGCTCGTTTTCTTTTACTCCTGAAGACATAATAAGGTTTTTTAAAGGATTTAATTGTCTCTGTCTCCCCTACATCACTTTCTCTCCGAAACACAAAAACGTTCTCTCTGAACTGCCTTGCCTTGCAAGGGCTGTGTAGGAACTGATGCAAGTTTTACATTCTGAGCGTCTCCTTTTTTGTAGGACACCATCAACAGTGTGAAAGCTCGTTTGAGCAAGAGTCTCCAGATCCAGACACTACTGAGGGCCTTCGAGGCACGTGACCGCAACCTGCAAGAAAGCAACTACGAACGGGTCAACATGTGGTCATGTACAAACCTTGTCATCATGGTGATCGTATCCGGGGTTCAGGTCTACTTGCTGCGCAGCCTTTTCGAAGACAAAAGGAAAGCGCGCACGTAGCCTCCCCCACTGCAAGACAAAAAACACACACGTAAACCTCTATTTCTCTGTCAAACTCCCTTAACTCAGTTCCTCCCATCAAAGTGTCCTTGAGCTGATGATAGGAGGAATCTCTCTCCTCCTTCCGCTCCTTTTATCCATCTTGCCTTGTTGTGATGAAGACAATCATTTTCTTCTCTTCACAAGTCAGGATCTCTGGTGCCGATAAAATGAGCGATTCAAGTGGATCTCTAAGCTGTTGCTGCTGCTGCTGAACTCTTCCAGGCACTGATGAGGACATACTGATATGCAGCATGTATCGTATTGTTTAAGAACAAGGCTTAATGTTTTAATATTGCACAGATGTGAAGTGTTTGTGAGAAGTAGTGATGTCTGATTAAAATATGAAATGTATCGAATGCATTTTTTTTGTACGTTAACTACAATACATTGCTATGAACTTTTTCTTGTGAACTTTTACACATACTATGCCAACTTATACTTTGCCAACTTAACACGGCCATTCTTCGAAGCCCCGGTCAGTGCCATCCTCTCGCTCACAGGCAAGAGTTACTGGTCAGCAGAGCTGAGATCGGGCCAGGCAGAATGTGGAGCAAGGAAAAGGCCTCTGAGCTCTATAAATCACTGGAGGCCTCCGCAACTGAATACATGACCTGGTAATGACAGCAGCAGCAGCTCAATCCCTCGTCCTTCAGTGGCAGCGGGGTTTTCTTACAGCAGCCGGGCAGGGGGCAGTCTGATAGACCTATGCATTGGCTTCAGTGTGGGGTTAAAGGAATATTCTGGGTTCAATACATGTTAATCTCAATCGAAAGCATTTGTAGCATAATGTTGATTACCACAAAAATGTATTTCAACTGATTCCTCCTTTTCTTTCAAATAAGCTCAAATCGAGGTTACAGTAAGTTGATTACAATGGAATGGGGACCAGGTTTGGAGGGTTAAAACACAGAAATGTGAAGCATGTAATTTTATAAAAGTATTTACATGAATTCTTCTGTTAAAACTGTATTATGTATTATTTTAACTCATGTAAAGTTGATTAAATTGTCATTTTTAGGGTTTGTTGACATTACATAGTCATGAAACTTTTGAAACGGTGAGTATTCGTCCATTGCAAGCGCCTCACTGTAACCTCGATTTTGCTTATTTTAAAGAAAAGGAACGATTCAAAATAAATTTTTGTGCTAATCAACATTATGCCACAAATACTATCAATTGAGATGAACTTGTACTGAACCTGGAATATTCCTTTAAAGTTTATTCTGAGGCTGGATTCCTCTATGATTGGTGAATGTGGCTCCTGATACAGATGCACTGGTGTTCTGTGAAGGCTGTGAATTTGATTAAAATGTTTTTAGTGCTTATTGCCTTGTTTCAGAGCAGGAACACTTGGGTGAACTATGCAGCTTCTAAAAATCTTAATTTGTGTTCAGCAGAAAAAAGAAAGTCATACACATCTGGGATAGCATCAGAGTGTATAAATGATGAGAGAATTTTCATTTTGGGTGAACTGTCCCTTTAAGGAACTCATATTTTGCATTGAGTGGTCTTTTGATCTCATTTGTGCTTTTAACTTTTTATTCTTGTTTTATAGTAGTTGCACTGATTCAGTTCATGTCAGATATTTCTCATGGGATTTTAATACCTAGCTAAATAATGCCATCATTTAACACATGGAATTACGTTAAAGAAATGTTCCGGTTTCAATACATGTTAAGCTCATTCGACAGCATTTGTGGCATAATGTTGATTACCACAAAATTAATTTAGACTCATCCCTCCTTTTCTTTCAAATCTGGGTAACAGTGAAACACTTACAATGGAAGCGAATGGGGGCCCATTCTTAAACGTTAAAATACTCACTATTTCATGAGTATAGCCATGAGACATAAACAATATACATGCTAACATGATTTCAGAGTGAGAACCTTTACTGTGTAATATCAGCCTATATCCAATTTGACATCTTCGTTGGCATGACAACGCCATAAAACCTAAAACGACTGTAAAAAGGACGATTTGAACAACTTCAAGGATCAAATAATGTACACGTTTAACGGAAACATTAGTGAAAGAGATTTTATAAAATTATACAGTAAGCTTCACATTTCTACATTTAAACCCTCCAAACTTTGTCCCCATTCACTTCCATTGCAAGTGCCTCACTGTGACCTTGATTTTTGCATTTTTTTGAAAGGGGGGGGTCAATTTATGGTAATCAACATTATGGCACAAATGCTGTAGATTGAGTTTAACTTGTATTGAACCTGGAATATTCCTTTAAATTGTCTATGGTTGCACTGTTCCATAGAAAGTTTCTCATTGAATTCTCATTTTAATCCCATGTTGCCAGTTTAACAGTGCAAACAGAAATTTGCCAATTATGTAAACAATTTACTCACCCTCATGTTGTTTATTTTTTGTAACTAGAACTCAAAAAGAGATGTTAGGCATTGGTGACCATTTACTTTCATTATATATTTTTTCCCATATAGTGAATACAGTCCAATGGTGACTGAGGATGGAGTTTTGCCTAATTTCTCCTTTTGTATTCCACAGAACAATATGAGGATGGGAAATGAGGAAAGGGTGAAAAATCCCTTAAAAACAAAATAAAAATATGATATAGTACTTTTATTTTTTTAACTTGTAATCTCTGTTATACTGTCAAATGAGTGTCAATAATCTGTGATAATTCACAACTGTGCCATTGTCTACACAATTAAAACGAATATAACATTATTTTTTTGTTTTCTTGACTGTGCTTTTTAATTCTAGTGTAATTGTTTAATTGCGTTATATTAAATCTCTTTTGACGTTTGAAAATATTGGTAAGGAGGACATTGATATACAGCCTAGTGTATTGCCTAAAATACATATAAAATACACTTATATGGTTCTTTTCTGACACTACACCAAAGCGCTTTACCAAAGTAATCAAGCAAGTCAGTCCACTCTCGGCCATTTTTGGAACGCTCTCGGGAGGCTATTTCCAGTCATGAGAGTGCAGCTCCTATATATTTGAATGCGGGAAAGACTGAAATCCCAAAAGCGGTTGGTCAAGATTACGATCAAAGAACTTATTTCAAATAAGTAATAAAATCTAACAATACTGGAATCACAAATTGTGATTCTTTAGCTCATAATGCGCTAAAAAAAATAAAAAATTACTGTCGATGTCTGAATCTAAAAAAAATTGGCTTTTTTACCTGTAATGCGGGACTTCCTCTCTACATCCGTTGACCTTTGGGCGCTTATAGCTTATTGGCTGGGCGTTCCAATTTGTCCCATTCATTTGAACAGAAGTGGCCCGTCTCTGATAAATATTCTCTGGCTTTACACAGAGAACTGGGCACTCTCCTTAAACACCACCAGTGGAATGAACGTGTTTATTCCTCGAAGCCACACGTGGAGATTATGATTGAGATTAGAATTCACACGACAGGAAGATTGTTAAAAAAAAAAAAAGCCATGATCATACATTTACATTCAGTGATAAAGTCAATAAGAGATAAGATAAGTTCGAATGAGGGCGCTGTTCCGCCGACTCTCCAATTTATCCTCTTTTGTTTTGTGTTTCGTCACTTCCGAGATATGTGACGGCTTTGGCGTGACAGCAGCGGGTAGAGATAAAACCTGCTAATCGGTAACTTATTGAAATGTAAAAGTATGTTTGCGCTATAAATATAAAAACAATTTCTCCACACACATTATCCTCAGTTATTGCACAATTGGTAAGTTTCGAGTCTAATATCTCTGATGATGTGAATGAGCGAGTCTGATGGACAGCTGACACTTTTCGAAAATGACGAGGCGCCCTAAAAAGGACAACAAGAACTGATATAAACAACTTTACAGTTCAAATAAATCACTAGTTTTAATAGAAGAAATAATGTTAGTGCTTTTCTAAAATTATAAACTTAAAATTTCTGTCTTTAAACCCTTATAAATTTGGCCCCATTCACTTCCATTGTAAGTGCCTCACTGTTACCTCGATTTTTTTTTTATTTATTATTATTATTTAAAAAAAAGTACGGATGTATTAAAATTATTCTTTGTGGTAATCAACATTATGCCATTCTTTGGATGGGTAGTAAAATGTAATACATTTAATAATTTTGTTTGTTACTGAAAAAAAAAAAACATCTTTGTATTTGGTATTTCCCTTTTTGATTTAATTGCAGCATATACTCAAGCTGGCATGAACTTGAAGTTTGTGCAAACTGGATGATCCATGTTATGCCAGCATGATTTAAGAATGTTCAAAAGAGCATCTTGTGTGCTTCAATGGAAACAAGAGAATCTGTCAAAATTAGAGACTTTAAAAAAAAAGTGCAAAATCTCAAATGTTTCTCATTTATGTCAGCATTGCTTTGTTTAACTTGTTTTAATTGCATTCATTTGATGTGTTTGTGCTTGTGTCTATTTCCAGATTTAAATCCCAGACTTTCAATGTTGGCTCAGGTCTTTTGGGCCCCACTGTATGCCTCTTTTGTTGGGTTGTACATGTATACATCTTCTAAAGGTGTTATGCATGTCTCTTTTGACAGGTGATGGGGGCAGACAGTGGTCCAGGAGCTCCGTTGGCCGTCCCTTGGCTTAAAGTGCTCTATAAGCGCCAGCCGTTCCCGGACAATTATGTGGACCGCCGTTTTTTAGAGGAGCTACAGCGCAACATCAGCGTCCGTCAGTACCATTACTGGGCAGTGGTGCGAGAAACAGGACTGATCGCACAGCAGGTGTCTTGCGTGGCTGTCTTTCTCACATTATGGTCTTATATGGAACAGGGAGACCTGGTGCCATCCACAGTGTTGTGGGTCTGTCTGGGCTGTGCTCTGCTGGGCTACGGACTCTACGAGATCCTGGGAAGAACTTGTGTTAGAGAGCGCACACGTCTGGCAGACCTGCAGAGCGCGACCATTTTCCTGGCTTTTACCTTTGGGTTCTCCCCTGTTTTAAAGACACTGACCGAGTCGGTTAGTACAGATACTGTATACGCAATGTCAGCTGTTATGCTCTTGGCTCACGTGGTGTCCTTCCCTTACGCCCAACCCAGTCCACCGGGCAGCCTTTCCCTCAGTGCTGCTCTGTTTGGGTCTGTGTGCCTGGCGTCCCGGCTGCCCGGTGCCCTGCATACTTTCACCATGCTGAGCTGCGCTCTCCTTGTGTTTGCTCTCTGGCCCTGCCTGCTGCATCGCATGCGAGAGAAGGCAGAGTGGAGCTTCCCGTGGGCAGCAGGGCTGGTGTGTCTCGCTGGAGTCAGGGGTCTGGGTAGCCTGTGGCCTGAGGGGGCACTCCTCCTCTCCCTGGCTTTGCTAACACTAACTTTAATCTGTCCACTGTTACTGGTCCACCTCCAGAGGCATAAGGACAATATTCATGGTCCATGGGACGAGGCAGAGATCAGAGAGGACCTCTCCCGCTTCCTCAGTTGAAACTGCTTAAAACTGCCTGGGCTAAAGGGCTTTAAGACAGTTTTTAACTATTTTATATATTACTTTTGATGGCATTAAGAAGAGGGCTAGTTTTGAGAATCTTTTGCACTTTTGCTTAAACTCAGGGACAAATAAGAATGGTTGAAAAACTGTTAAATATAATAATATCATGAAAACCTGTGGGAGGCACATTTCACCACAAAAATCAAAAGGAAAAAAGAAGAAATTGTATTTTGCTTAAAGAAAATGAAGCCCATGTTAAGATAATGACAATTAAACGGATACAATTTGGAAGTATTTATATATAATATATAAGTAAATAATTATCTAAGAATTGTGTCCAGGCAGGATGATTTTCATTACTGTATTACGGAAATGAGAATTGGGGAAAAGTGTGCTTGAATTGTCATAATGTCATTCTTCTGTAAAGGAACTTGTACTGAATAGTACTTTAAGCAAAACATAATTTCTTTATTTTGATTTTGGTTTGCATTTTAACAGTATTTATATGAAAAAAAGTGTATTCCTGAATTGCTTGATTTAAAAGTGTTTTAATAGTTTTCTATGTTTTTATAAATGCAATTATTTTATTAACTGTGTTTGAAATAAATGTTGTCTCAAGGTTTGATTTGTCCACAAGATGTCAGTCCTACCTTCACTTCTTTATTGGGCCAGATAAAAAAAAGCTGCTGTTAGCCTGGGCTTACTCTGAGGAGAGAGCTGCAGATTGTTATTGGTATTTCTGCAGTGTTCACTATTGTTCAAGTAAGACAGCATAACAGCAGTCAGCAAGACAGTCTGTCAGTCTTCAATAAGCTTTGGTATGCTTTTTTTAGAGTCATTAATGACTGACAAAATTAGCTTTGTAGGAACTCCCCAAACTGAAGCATTTTGATACTGTGGAACAATGCAAAAAAATGGGAACTTCTTATATCTACAACTTCTATATAATATTCAAGTTATTATAGTAACTATCTGCAGAGGAAAATGGGAGTGGTACTTTACCATGCAAAACTCGCCAATGCCAAGATGTTTCACAGTTGTCATTAGCATGTTTCTGGGGTGTTCTGAGTGGTTATTTGCTGGCCTATTTCAAAAGAGCCCATCTCCATGTCTCTATGATATACTTGTCCCTAGATCCCTCCTTCAATGCAAGTCTATGGGATAGAGCAGGATAAGTTACAATCCAAAGTTTTATACTTGGGGTTAGGGATTTGACCCCTAACCCTAAGTATTAGCAATATTAATGGTGATACTTCCCTTAGCAAGCACCACCAATTAGATTAAATTGCAGGAAATTGTATGACTTCTAAAGGACAAACAAATTGTATTATTAAAAAATTGTTTTATTTAAGCCTGTACAACCAGTGTAATTGAAACTCACACATACATGTGCTCAATGCAAAACTACATACAGAATTCAACAACGGAAGCAAACCTTTCCAGCATGACATCATACGGCTCGATCTTGACAACTAAAAGCAGAATTGGTGAGCAAAAGGACAGTTGACTAAAAAAACGTGGTTAAAACACAGAGTAATGATTCGGGCTTATGTTTTTCCATTGTGCCCAAGAATTTGAACCTCAAGTATCAGATTTTCTTGAAGTCTGTTTAATGAAAATTCAAGCAGATCTTGTCATTGATGATTCTTCTCTCGCAAGTGATACCGTTTAGGTCTCATTGTGGCTGTTGGGTGGGCACTGCTGGTGGCTGTCTCCTGCAACAAATTAAACATAACCCAAACTTTCAGAACAGACTCCCAGAGGTTACAGCTCTGCCAATTCAGCTAATGAAAATGTATCTCCCATAAACTCCACGGCTTCAGATGGTGGCATGTGTTTACAATTGCCTTTGTATGTGTTTAGGTTGGTGAAAATTAAAGTTAAAATGGAGATCAAATGGAGAACACAAATGGCCAGATCAAATCTACAGTGCTGAAAAGACCACAAAAGACTTCTTTAAAATGGTTTGAAAAATAGATTTTTTTTTTAAATTGTAACTTTTAAAGACCTACCATGAGCTTCGTGTTAAATAGTGAAATGTCTGGTGAAGAACTACAGTACCTATGATTCTGAGGAGAAACAAAGAACTGCGGGCAACAATGCGCATCAAACAAGCTCTTCAGAGCATGTCCAATCACATGGCATTGTGTGAATGATGAAATCAAGTCAGTCCTCCTACATTTTTTAAAGTACTTCAACTGTATATTTGCAAATATTAAAATATTTTGCAATAAAATTTAAATATATTATTTCCATACTTATAATGAACCACTTTAAATCAATAGTTTTATATTCCTTCATCATTTTTAATTCAAGCACACCATTCACAAAGCATCATGGGATTGTAGTTCTTGCCCTCATGAAAGAGATTCACCTTGCAGCTGGTTGGTTTGGTTCATGGCTTGGAATTTTATGAAAGCCCTGTGGAAATAAATGAATGGGAAAAATACTTCCAGAACCAATAGGGCTGGAAAAGTGGATGGGAACTGGTGCACTCTATACTAGCTTACTACTTACTACTGCACAGTATACATTGTGTACTGCAAAATGTTATATCTTTAAATATCTAGTGAAACAGTGGCCATTATTTTATGATAAATATTTTAATGAGTAGTATGCTGCATTGTTGTCACATGACCTCTTGACATTGCACGTTTAATTTAATGAATGCTGTCTAGTTATCATCTTGGAACAATAAATGGTTATTTTGCCTTTTTTAACCAATTATTATCATTTTTATGCGGCTGATATTACTTCTGGTTCATTCATCACACTGGAAATATGTCAAGTCAAGCACATTGCGTTGGGACACAGTATTACACAAGAGTACGCTCTGTTGTATACTACTAATTTTGGCAAATGTACTAGATCATACGGGTATTCTGTGCATACAGAAAATGTGCTTATGGTGCACAGTATTCTAACTACTAAAGCAATGGTAAGAGTAGTGTGGTAGGATGCTATTCCGGACATAGCCAATGTTTCTATCTCAGGCTGGTCGGAATGCTCAAACAAACAAAGTAATGTTTTGATAGCACCACAGAGTGGCGGTGTTTACACTTTTCAGGGGAATAAACTTACAAATTGCTTCCTCCTGTCTGCATATTAAACTCGGAAAGGAGAAAGTATTTTAACATTGAAAAAACAACAACGCACACCTCTTAATAAGACATAAGACATCATTTTTGAGAGCTGACCATGTTACATTGACAGGCTACATTGTCAGTACATCTAAACTAGTGTGTGTGTGTGTGTGAAGAGGAATATGAGTCCAGAATTCCTGCAGAGCTGGTCCAGGAAAGATCCCTGTGGAGACGCAGGAATCTAACTCTCTAATGGAGCTGGCAGAGGGAGCAGCTCTCTGGAATGGGAAAGAGAAGAGTTTTTCCTGTGCTGTGGTGAGCGCAGGACTGTGGTTTCACAGAAAGAAAGAAAGAAAGAGAACGGACAGAGACGGCAGAAAGAAAAGCAAAACAACGTATGAAGAAACATGCAAGGTCTTGCAGCCTGGAAATACCAGGGGTTTACTGGATAGAGAAAGAAACAGTTAAGTTAAGAGAACAAGAATGCATAAAAGAGGGCCGCTGCTTAATTGGAGGAGTGGATGAGATGCAAAAAGAACATCCCATGATGAGAACCTGGATGTGTCCTACCTAATCAATATTTTGGGGTATTAGAGGCCAATGATGCCCAAACATGATGTCTATGAAAGCTGCTCAAAAGATTTTGAGACAGGGTCACACTTAAGTCAACAGCAGAACTTTGAAAAGGTTAATTTGAGTTCTGTAAAAATGGAGGGAGAAAAAGAAAAGGGTACGGGGGTGGGAGGAGAGGGAGAGGAAAGTTGGAGAATTGAGATGAGTGATGGTGAGAGGAAACGCAAAAAAAGTGAGAGGGAGAATTAGAGAAAGGGGCAACGAGGAGAAAGAGAAAGAGAAAGAGAACGGGTGGAGGTCCAACCAGACCCATTTCTGAACACAGAAAGAGAGAGGGAGAAGGGACAAAAATTTAAGGTAAGGAATGAAAGAGAGAGAGAGAGCAAGATTACAAGGGAGAAAACTGAAGAGAGTGCTGAAAGAAACGGATGCCCACTTGAATGTTGAGAAAGGAAAAGATGGAGCCAGTTTGTGAATATTAATGACAGTTTGAACAGCAAGCTGACCATGACTCTCAAGTCTTGCTTTGTCTGTGGTGATATGGCTTTGACATTGAAATGAGATGAGGAGCTAGAATAAGAGGGAAAGATCAGAGACCATCTGACCTGAAAATGGGAAATAAAATATGAAAAAAAAAAAACACTTTCCAGAAGACCTCCGCCCATCTCAAGAGACGCCCAAGTTGATCTCACATATTCCATCCGAAAAATAAAGAGAGTATATTTTCTAAAAAAAAAAGAAAAAAGAAGGTAATACTATTTTTAGGACAATTAAGATTTTTTTTCCATTGTGACATTATGTTCTTTACTATTAAACACACATTCGTTTTTTCTACTTGGTGTTCAAATATAACATTCCTTGGCAGCTTTCCTGAAATTCACCTACAACATAGTTTATAGTTTCAAGAAGACCATTCTCACATGAGTGGTAAACTATGCCATAAAGAGTTCAGATCTCTGATTAAGCTGTTTTGAGACTAATCCTAAACATAGATCCAAGAGCTATCCTCACTCTCAGGATACAGAGGGTCTTAATAGTTAGTAAGAGCACCTTTCAATATTTGGAAGGATAACAGAACTAGTGGAGCATAAATCTTTTGTTGCCTGTATTTGCCCGTAGTGCTCCAGACTTTATGCTGCCTTGTCATGTCGGAATGTTTATATATGAATCATGCCAGTTGGGCATGGCAATTAAAAAATCATGGCGTAAGTGAATAGATATTGATTGTAATATATTGTAATTGTGAATGTTGACTGTACAATTTAGTTTGTGCAAATTTTGTGTACTGTTATAGAAGATTAGCAATCAAGCTTGCAAGGAAATTCTACACGTTTAACCACAAATAGTACATTTCTCATCATTATTTCTGTGGCATAAAATGCATCAAGTACACACCTAATTGTGCATCATTTGCTCTGCATTTAGTTGCAATAATGCTAAAAATGTTCCTTGTTTGTCGGGAAGTAAAAAAGAAAGAAAAGATGCCTCACTGCCCAGTCAGTCAATGACAAAACAGGCACAGTTTTGAGTATGAAGGTGCCTCGTAAGGATGATGATTTTGGACAGCCTTCTAAGGCACCATAATGTAATGTCTAGTGATCTAAATTCTAGAGCAAATTCAAGTGAGCTTTAGACATAACCAAGAAAATATTTAATAACTAAAATGCAAATTTTTTTCATAATTTTTATTTATTTTTAAACTGGATATTTAAACATTGAAATCTGATTCCAAACGCTCCTTCAGATTCCATGTTTATTCTCTCAACTAGAGGTACAGAAAGATTGATGAATCGGTTTTACAGATGAATCTTGACAATAGTTGCATTTTGAAACTACCGGTTATCTGCAAAAATCTATGCCGATTTCTTTTGAAATTCCTCTGTGGCCAGCACTGAAGGATTCTAGAACGTCTTGACTCTACAGTTTAATAACGGCCTCTAGAGGTGAAATAAAAACAATCATGTAGGAATTGGCTGTATTTAAGTCTTTTATCATTGACAATATTCATCCATATTTTTTTCCTGACTTCAAAGCATATTTTGTTATTTGATTAGTTAATCAAATGTTCTAAATTGAAGCGAGTGTAAGCAAAGAAAAATGCAACTATATGGAAATGTGCTGAATCAGCACATATAATGTGTCTCCAACTACATATCTTGTGAATAATAATAGACCTTTTTCATCATTAAATCTCATCTGGTTAAATATACATATAAATTCAAATAATATAAAACATTTATTTGTTAAATATTTAAATATAGAGCGCTGTAATAGAGCCAAGTCTCTGTCATTTCAAAATAAGAGTCCCCAGTGTATTCACGTCCTGTGTTATGCTCAAAGTTTTTATTGGTATATTGGTTGTATAATAAACTGCATTTGGTATTTATTTATTAAAATTTGGACTCTTGTAGCCTCTGTGCCCATCATAATAAAGAAAAGACAATGTTTTTTAAATCAAAATTTTGTAATCATTTTAAAAACCAAGCTTGGATCTATGCTCCCTTATAAAACTGACCAGATGAAGGCATCTCATTAGTCAGAATGTGAAACAAATATTGGATTCGGAAGTACCTTGATGCACTCCTACCTTCGTATAGTCTACACCTACAGTGTCCAAATCCAGTATTGTACCGCTTTCGGACGCAGCCAAAGAAATATGAAATTGGCCAACACCTCTTTTTTATTCCCACCAAAATTACTCAAACACATAATCACTCACACCACATTGCAATTACGAACTAAGAAGGAAATTCCCTGAAAGACTTTAAGGCGGCATGAGTTAAGTTAAGTCACATTTTTTTTGTATAGCTCTTTTTACAACAGACGTTGTTTCAAAGCAGCAGTACATGAAATTATGCTATAACAGAAAATGAGTTATTAGTTATATTAGTTATTTTTGTTTAGAACTATTAGTGGTTAAAATGAGTAAACTAAGAAAGTGTTGTGTGTCAATAGTTAATACAAATTTTGTGTTAAAGTCCTTGAAGTCATCCTAAATTAACTGAGGAAATACACATAGATTCATTGTCCTTTGATTTTGGTAGATGAAGGCTTTTGTTAGTGGTTAAATCCTTTTCTATGTTAATTTTTTAAGAGAGGGTTGTTTCTACTTTGACCAAGTTGATGTAGGTATCATACAGTGGAGAACATCACAATCTGATTGGAAGCTTATGGCAGGTCATTTTGGTAAACTTTATCCTGAGCCCATGCTTCAGACAGTGGTTCATGAAGAATCCCATGTCTTTGGGTTTGCATCAACTCATCCTCTATGAAGTCTGTCTTAGTAGACTGAAATGAAGCCTAGTTGGCACATGTTGCAGTTTGCCATCATCACTCAGCGACATGTAGCTGTGCGAGTTGGACATCAGGCAGGACCGGTGATTGACCTGGCAGGCTCTGGTAATCTTGGTATACATATCCCCAGATTTGGACAGGGAATAATTAGAATAAAATTAGCGACGATGCCATTCACTTTAAAGCAGGGTTGAAGAATAAGAGATGTGTTTCCGGTTCCGGCAGACCTAACTAAAGCAGTATAACTATGAATTGAGGGATAAATTAGGTGTATGCCTAGCTGAATGGGTAAGTCTTCAGTCTTGACTTAAACTGAGAGAGTGTGTCTGAGTTCAGAACCCTGCTAGGAAGACTATTCCATAGTTTAGGAGCCAAATATGAAAATTATCTCCCTCCTTTTGTGTATTTTGATATTCTCTGTATTGTTAACATGCCAGAGTTTTGAAATTGTAGTGAGTGTGATGGATTATAGCATGACAGACGGTCACTTAAGTACTTTGGAGCTAGACCATTCAAAGCTTGGTAAGTAATTAACAGAATTCTAAAATTAATCAAAAACTTAACAGGTAACCAATGTAACGCCATTAAAATTGGGCTGATATGATCATATTTCTTGGTTCTAGTTAACAATATAGCTGCTGCATTTTTAACCAACTGAAGTTTATTTATTAAACCTGCAGGACACCTAGTGATGCTTTACAATAATCTAGTTTTGAGGTCATGGATGCATGAATTAGTTTTTCGGCATCAGAAACAAATAGCATGTGTCATAACTTGGAAATATAGTTTTCAAAGGTTAGATTGCTATTAAATATAACACCAACATTTTTTGCTGCTGAAGTTGATGTTACAGTACATCATCCATCATGAGTCAGATTATATTTTAGTGCCTTATATTTTTAGGTTTTTATTCCAATAATTAGTACCTCTGTTTTATCTGAATTGAGTAGAAGGAAATTTCTAGCCATCTACTCTTTGATATCATTTATATGTTAATTTGGAAAGTGTTTCGAAGAAATATAAAGTTGAGTATTATCAGCATAACAGTGAAAGCTAATTCCATGGTTCCTGATAATGTCTCACAAGGTAAGCATATATAATTAGAGAAAAGCAGAGGCCCTAAAACTGATCCCTGTGGCACTCCATACTTAACTTTAATTTGATCTGTCATCATTTACACGACAAAGTGGCAGTGGTCAGGAATAGGACCTAAACCAAGCTAATGCCTCTCCACAAATGCCAACATATTTCACAAGCTTATCCAAGAGAATTTCATGATCTATGGTGTCAAATGCAGCATTAAGATCTAAGGGCACTAGAAGAGAAATGCAGACGCAATCATATAATACGAGCAATAATTTGTGAATCTTTTTATTTTATTTATTTTCTCCCCTTTTCTCCCCAATTGTGGCATGCCCAATTCCCAATGCACTCTAGGTCCTCGAGGTGGCGTAGTGACTTACCTCAATCCAGGTGGTGGAGGACAAATCTCTATTGCCTTCACGTCTGAGACTGTCAATCCACGCATCTTATCACGTGGCTTGTTGATCGTGTTACCGCAGAGACCTAGTGCCTGTGGAGGCTCATGCTATTCTCTCAGCATCCATGTACAACTCACCTACGCCCCATTGAGAGCGAGAACCACATTATAGTGACCACGAGGAGGTTAACCCAACGTGACTCTACCCACCCTAGCAACTGGGCCAATTGGTTGCTTAGGATGCCTGACTGGAGTCACTCAGCACACCCTGGATTCAAACTTGCGACTCCAGGTGTGTTAGTCAGTGTCTTTACTTGCAGAGATACCCAGGCCACCCAAATACACTTACTGTATATTTAAGATACATTCTCTTAAAGCAAGTCTAAATATCTAAATGATTATCTATGTTGCTTCTCAAGTAAATTTATTTTGTTTTAAGGACTTTTAGGCCATTTTAAATGGAAAACAAGACAAAAACACTTGATAATAATAGGATTTGTTTTGCAGTGAATTCTTTACTAAACTAAACTTTATAAAAAGTATTTTTTCACCTTTAATTCTGTGAATGTCATTTAGAGGTATTTAAAAATTATCTTTATTGTTAGTAAGCATGTTTAATACAACCTTTTAAGTCGGCAAAGTTCTGGCGACCACTAGGTTGGGAGCCACTGGTCTAAATGTGCGTTCAAGTCATGTCGGAATGATCATATTTACAAGTTAAGCACACATAAATGGCACCACAGAGTCGTAATTATGAGTAGGACTTTGATGGAGCCTGACTTTCCAAGTTGGGGATATGTCAGTTTAAAAAACAAGGCACAAGCAAATTGTTATTGGTAATAATTCAGTTTATCTTGTGAATTTTCACTGTGCAGTTTAGTTTGTATACATTGTTTGTACTGTTAATAAAGAATAACAATAAAGGTTGCCAGAAAATAAGACTCGTTTTGTATTTTGCTGGTTTATGAGCCAACAGGTGTGTGCAACAAATCTACATTTCCCATCACTGTATGTGACTGCAAATAAATGATAAAATAGGTAGTTAAATCATTAGTTACACACTTAATGCACGTTTAACCTCTTTATTTTGTTGTATTGGTGCTAAAAAACTTCCTGCCTTTGCCAGTAAGTGAAACAGAGAGAAAGAAATATGAAATTGCAAAACGGTATGTACTTTCCGACAAAAATCACTTGAACTTGTATTTCATCGTATTTACGATCTCCAACCCTGTAAGTATCCAGGATGGATACCCAGGAGGACTTGAGTGCACCTTACAAGCAGCTAGAGTGAACACAGGTCAGACAGCTGGTTATTGGTTTAATGGTGGATGGCTGGAGTAACTGATTTACCTGGGGACACTGGGAGGGACTCGTTTTGGGCGGCTGGTGGTGTTGGTGGTGTCTGTGTTATTGGAGACGGGTTTGGCAGAGGTTTCTGTGCGAATAGGGAGAGGAGGAGCAACTGGAGCGGGATGCTTCTTAGGAACACTGTAACCTGAAGGAGACCTGAAAGAAAGATGTTCTATGACATTTCTATTACCTTTTCAATCATTTTTGTTTACTTGGATAAGGATGTTTTTTACAATTCAAACAGGTTTTGCTCTACTTCAGAGCAATATGTAGCCAATGAAAACACAATTCCCTGATATTCCCTGGTTTACCATGACCGTGAGAACCATGGTGATTGGGTACGTTTCACTAGCAATGTTTTCACTAAAGAATAAACAAATATACCACATAGTATTTGGTATTGGGCTTTGTGTCATTGTCAAGAATATCTAAACAAACTCACTAGCAAGTTTACAGTTTTTTTGTTAAATTGTACGGGCCTGTGCACTGATTAGTTCATAATATTGAAAAGGTCAAATTCGATTCAAAGAAAATCACAGAAACACTAGTGATGTGCAAAACGACATGATTTCAAAATCAACTAGTCGGCGGATTATGTTTATGGTTAGTCGGCCAATAAAGCCCTGTATAATTAGGCTGGAGTAATTTCCACAAGATACCAATCAGACAAATTCATTAATAACAGGCCATTCTAATCACATCACCTCAATAGGATAACAGATAGACTATTTAAAAAATAAATACACTTAATAATAACATTTTTGTATGCTCAAAATTGTCTAAGTCATCAAAACAAAGACTTACGGTTTATGTTTGAAACAACGGAAACATCGCTCCGAGCCGAAAAGTCTGATAGTAAATTGTTCTACCACTTTGTTTGCTGTGGAGTGTTTTTCACCCTTAAATGCATGTTTTTCCAACACCTTTAGTTTTCATTACATAAAGAGTAAAATTCATAAACTTTAATATAAACGAAGTAAAAAGAACAGAACACAGCATGCCCAAAACAGCGTGTGGGTAACATCACAAAGTTGCTCATAAAATCGATATGTTAGCCTTCATAGATATACATGAATATGTAGCGATCTGGTGTATAAACTGAGCTCAAAACAAGAAAAGAAAGCACTAGTAATATAGCCCTAACAAGAATAATGGAATAGTACATTTAGTCAAATTTAGCCTACCTTTTGTGTTTGACCATCAAATTGTAAAGTATTTAAACCTACACTTAAAAAAATCTAAATATAGAAATAAAATTACACATTAAATATATAAAATATCATCTTTATTAGAACAATCCTATCAAAACTGCAATTACAAAAGGTAGCATACCTTAGTCTTAGATGATATAGGCCGAATGTCAGTGTTCCAAAATTCCACTATAATAAATGAATAGACTTTATATATATATATATATATATATATATATATATATATATATATATATATATATATAAAAAAATCTGTCAATGCATTTAAAATAAAGAACTGAACAGGTCATTGAATTTTAAACATAGGCCACGCCACGTTCAAACGAAATGTGTTTTAAATACCAGGTTGTTATCTGCTGAGAGACAATATTTTTTTAGAAAATCAAGAAGAAAAAAAAATGTTCCGCCCAAAAAAACACAAGAAGTGAATAATAAAATTAGTCTATTGTATATATTTCACAGACAAAAACCGCTTAATCATTCATGCATCTACCTATTTTTATTCAGAGACAAAAGCTACATATTTATTAAGGAGACGTAAGAGAAGCCTGTTGACACCTGACGTAGAAAACCCTCTCTCGGTTGGGACAGACGTGGAAGGGACAGCTATGCGAGAGATTAGGATATTGACTATCATTCATCTTCCACCATTGGAGGAGGTTTTGGTTTTGAGTCCATGCAGTAATCTTTGTCACATATCTCCAGTGAATCGGCTAAGCTTGTTTGAGTCATATTCCTTGCCCAAAAAAGAAAAACGATTGATGGCCGTTATCGCTTGTCCGCTTTAGTTTCTGCAACACCAGATTAAGATTCTGCCCCTGATTCTGAGCTCATATCATTGATATTCTAAGCATTATTGCATTGTACTACATCAGCCCACACCTTTGTAAAACTTGTCAACACTGCATTTGTTTTTCGTGATGTGACTCGCACTAACAGTTTAGAGCCTGCAGCAATTATGATGTAACCTGTCAGATTTATGAAAATAATGTTTATACTATACTTATTTATTCTAATTGTTATGGTATTTGTGATTAAAAAAAAATATATAAAGTACAATAATTCCAATATTAACATGCTGTCTTAAATATTAAATTTAATAAAGGAAAAACAATTTTATTTTATTTTCATTGGATGAGATAAAGAGATGAAGTGGTCATAGAAACACTTTACATTCAAGACCAAACTAAACATATAAGCCTGTAGCGTATGCATACAGAGCATGTGATGTACATGTACATGTGCAGCCCGGTTTCTCTAACTGTGTATCATCTGTATGCATAGTCTGCACATGTGCCTGAAGCCTAATTGTTTGCACTAACTAGTGGATTTACAAGATGGCAACACTCACACTTGGGCCATTAGTAAACGAAGTAGTGCAAAAAGACTACGTAAACGACAGTGAACAACAGTAGATGTAGATGGAGATATGGCCAAATGGAGTAGTCTATACTTTAAAATATACTTTGAAAGGGTGGAGCATTCGACTGTATGCATATGCTAGTGTACTTGAAAAAAATTGAAGTATACTTAGGGCTTAAGTGGAGAGGTGAGGTACCTGCGGTGCAGCGTGGAGCCACCGTGCAGCCAGGAGTTATCCACGGGGGGCGGCAGCGGGGTAGAAATGGTGGTGGTGGAAATGTCAGTGATGATGTTTAGCGCCTCCTTCAGGGCCGCGTGGGTGCGCAGCACCTCCTCTCTGTGCTGGGCCTGTTCAGGAGACTCGTCCATCAGAGAGAACTGATCTCCTGAAGAGTAAAGCTGAGCTAGCAACTCAGAGTGGTTAAACTCTTTCACCTGCAGATGGAGGACAGGAGGAATATAGAAAGTTAGGATACAGAATATTGAGAGGACAAATATAAAAAAAGAGTGTTAGTGTTAGATGCAGAGGATACTTCAAACAAGGCACTGACGTTATTAATGACAAGATGCATAATGGTCTTGGGCATCAAGTCTCGGATGCTTTTGTAGACAATGCTCATGTATGAGTCCACCAGGTTACGGATGGTCTCAACTTGACGCTCCAGCTGAGGGTCCATGGAAAAGCTCTCAGCCTGGCCTGAACTCTCTCCATCCACCTGACCAATCAAGAGCAGAGATAGATGAGGACATGGTAAAATCTGGATGAGGGAGGTAAGAGCGGCAGTGAGGGATGACTATGGTGCCTCAGAGACAAAGGGCCTTATTTACTAATAACGGTGTACAAGTGTTCTTTGTTATATGTGCAGAATTCATTATGCTCTCTAAGATGTGCACTCACTTGAAAGAGTTCTCAAAACCAGTTGAAATACAATAAACACCTTTTATATAGGCTTAGGCTACATTCTGTTTTTATGCAGAATCACCATTTTTGTTACACTGAATAGCTATTCTTAGTTATTCTAATAATAATACAGTATTTGTGAAAAAATATGTAGTCTTAACCCATTCCGAGGCAATTTCTATAAACAGTTTCACCATTAGATTCCTTATAGATTGCACTTTATTCAGAAAACTCCATGCTCCGAACCAATAAACATTGTGTTATTACCGCTTAAGTAAAGCATGCAGTAAACTCAATTTTATCCAAGAGATGTTTGTGTATATTTTGCTATCGACTATGGCATCAGTAACTCATTAAATAATGATCAAATAATGGAGAAGAGCATGGGCGCATGCAGAATTTTATCTGGGGGTACACACAGAAATCTATACAAAAGTATAGCCTTATATCTAGGCTATATTTCAAAAACAATTCTGGTGACTTTTTTTCTTCTTCTTAGGTGTGTAGTATTCATGGAACTATTGTCTAAAGTATTTCAGGTTCTTTGCAGCAATTTCCTTGCATGTGAGGCCATTTTGAAGTGATGATGGCTCCACGCCTTTCTTTAGAGGTAACCATTGATAACAACAAAACAATGATTGGAAGCACTTCTTCCCTTGTTTTATAGCAATCAGTCTGTTCATGTAATCCAATCAGTATGATTTCACCTGACTAGTACTCATTCACACTTTCCCAGATGTTGCTGATACGATTAGTGAAATTATGTTAGCTGGTCATTTTGTGCCAGGGCCAAAACTGTGAAATTTGGGTTTTTGTGATAAATTAAAATTTTTTGGCCAATGAAGCCATTTATTTAAAATGCATCTGATCACTCAATAATCTAGAAACAATGTGAATCAACACCACAACAACTGAAGCAGAAAACTATGCGAAACACAAAATGTATGTCACTGCCAATACTTTTGGCCACGGCTATAGGTAAATATCCACTTTATCCAGCGCTGTTTGTTTCCTGTGTTCCCGATATACTGATTTTATGAATTACGAATCGATTCAGACAATTTTGTAAGCCCATTCGGCCAATTCACTGAAAAGAATGACTCAAATGATTGATTCAATGCTGAATTGGGCATTGCTAGTTCTTTTAAACAGCAAACAGAAAGATGGGACACACTTAATTATTGGTGAAATATTCAGAAAAACTTTTTCTCAAGGTATGCCCAGTGCGTCCAGCCATACAGATGCAGGCACCACTGGAGAAGAGCATTATAACCTGTTATATATTCGGATGTGCGGTGCAGTCACTTTCAGCATTTTAAAGAGATGATTCAGGTGTCTGGATCACAGTAGTGGATTAATGCTCTACAGTCCCAGCAGAGTGTGCTAGATCATGGTGGCCTGTTGCATGTTATATAGCACTCAGAACTGACTTGCAAGATCAGAATCACAGCATGCAAATCATTTTTGTGTGTGTGTTTGCGCCAGTGCCTGATCTGCATTATTCTTTTAGTGGATCTGCCGCTAAACCAGCAGAGACAGCGCATGCATGCAAATAAATAGCACCCTTGATGGGCACAATTATTTCTTAGTGAATTCCCCTCTCCATGCTTCTATGGCCATAGTGCAAACATATTGATGAATCATGATTTCTGAGAGAAAATGTTGCAAACAAATACTTGCATATACATGGTTAGTGAATGAGACCCAATGCGAGCAATGAGTACACACATAAAGAGAACGAGACTGAGAATGAGGATGAACAAAAGACAGTGTGATAAGAAGCAAGGAAAGAACGAGTGTCAGTGGGGGTGTGGTAGACTTCTGTAAAGCAAATAATGGGGAATCCTGACAGAACCGTGACATCACTCAACATTTTGCTCCAAAGCTTACATAGAGACTGGAGTGTGTGTGTATGTGTGTGTGTGGGGGGGGGGGGGTTGTAGGGGAGCGTGAAGAAACAATGCAAGCGAGCTGATTAGAAACAGAGCTCCAGAGCCCCCTCCTTCTCTGATCCTCCATGGAGTGACACAAGAGCTGAGGAATGCAGTAGAGCTCCTGACCCAAGAGCAGAGCCACCATGAATCCTGCAGCCGTTGAGTCAAACACACTCAGACTGAAAAACTACTTGAGCAGAAACTACAGTCCACTAGGTTATTAGGAGCACACACAGTTGCAATGTATGTTTCTTTGAATAATGCAGCTTGTAGATGATGGTGTTCAGATTTTTACAATTATGTATAATGTTCGTGCTGCTCCTTTTCACAGAACATACTCATATAGATACCGGTGACTGTCAAACTGCAAAAAGGCACCATAAATGTCCATATAACTGTGTGTTATATGTGTCCTGTGTCATTTAAGGCTATATGATCAATTGTGTAAGCAACAGACCCAAATTTTACTCATTATTTGCACATATTCAAACTCGACCAATCAAACCACGTTTGACTTGAATGTCTTCACAGAAGTCAGGGGAAGCATGTCCTACAGAGCACATTTGAATGAGAGTCTACAGTAGATACCTGACCCATTACATTTTAGTGGAGTATAAATAAGAGAGAGAAAGCGGTAAGGGTGCATACACCTGAGCACTATAATGTCAAACACCTGTTTCTTATTGCAGGAAGCATTGGGGAGAGCGATATAAGGAGGAACCACGCCACCGTATTTCCTCCAATTTTCTCGGGTTTCGGCACCAGTGTGAAGGGGTTCGTTAGGTGGGAAAGGAGGAAACGGGAAACTTAGGACTTTAACACAAAAGGTAGGGTAGCTCAGCAATTAAAGACACTGACCACACCTGGTGTCGCATGTTCAAATACAGGGTGCTGAGTGACTCCAGCCAGGTCTCCTAAGCAACCGAATTGGCCCAGTTGCTAGGGAGAGTAGAGTCACGTGGGATAACCTCCTCGTGGTCGCTATAATGTGGTTCTCGCTCTCGTTGGGGCGCGTGGTGAGTTGTGTGTGGATGCCACGGAAAATAGCGTGAAGCCTCCATACACACTGTCTCCATGGTAATGCGCTCAACAAGCCACGAGATAAGATACAAGGATTGACGGGCTCAGACACAGAGGCAACTGAGATTCGTCCTCCGCCACCGGATTGAGTCACAACGCCACCACGAGGACTTGGAGCGCATTGGGAATTGGGCATTCCAAATTGGAGAGAAAAAGGGGAGAAATGAGAAAAAAAAAGAAACGTGTTAGACTTTATAGCACTCAGGTGTGTGCACCCTTACCGCTTTCTCTCTCTCCGGACGAACGCTCGACCGTGCCCCCACTGCCAGAACGTAATTTTTTGGTCCCGCCCAGACACTGTGCAACTTTGGGAGTCTATGGGAGCATCATGAGCAATCAGCAACTGATTGCCTATTGGGCATTGGGCTTTTAATCTGTGTGTCTTTGTCCCATCAGGAAGCCCGGCTTCTTTACACAACGATTGGCAATTATAAACAAGCTCTCAAATGGGCGAGAGTTCGCAACAAATGCACAATAACTGAAATGATGATGTACGTAATTGACAGCGTATGAAATGTTAAGCCCAAAGAGTGTTCGGTGGCTCGGAGATATATGCAGATTTACTTGGAATCTGATTATCTGATGTAACACATTTATTTTAGCTTTCATTATTGGATATTTTCCAGTTCTGAGCTTAGATACTTATTTTTTTTGAGTAGTAGTTTGAGTCCATTCTTTTCCACTTTTGAAAAGCAACAGCCGCCACTGCTCAAGAGGATATAGCGCACAAGTAGAACGGACTACTTTTATATGTTTTTGTGTTTCTTTTGTTTTTTACTCTTTTTAGAGCTTGACAGTCTCTGATCAATTTTTTATTTTGCTTTGTGGAAAAGAGCAGCATGAACCTACTTCAGAAGAAAGACTTCTTTGTGGAACGTATTAAGGTTTTCCAATAGCTCTAAATCATCTGGTCATAAAAGCCCTTATTGGTTCTAATTGGAACCTTTTTTGCAACGGTGTGAAGTTAAGAATAGAGGGGTTATTGATCAAGTACACAAGCCATTGGGTTCGCTGTGCTTACTGTGGTTTTCTCAGGGTAGACCCCGGCCCGCAGCAGAGAGGCTTTCCAGCTGTCCACCTCCTCCTGCGTGTCACAGGCCAACTCCAGATGCCTGTAGTCCTTATACACGTTCCTATGGCGAAAGTAATCTTTCATTAGCCGGTTCCCATGGCAGCACATACAATCTCACACAAACAAATGCTCATTCTCTTGCACACATCGTCTGTTCAAAACCACAAACCACAGACCACCCCTCCTGTCCTCTTTGACAAGAATATTGATTCAGTCATGTTTATTTCGATCCCTTTCTTGTATTCTTCCACCCTCTTTTCATCAATCACTCTTGTTTTTCATCATTCATCACTTATGCTGTTATTTCTTAAAGGGATAGCTCACCCTTAAATAAAATTTCTGTCGTCACTGACTCAGCCTCATGTTGATATAAATGCATGTGACTTTCTTTTCTTCCTGTAGAACACAGGAGGTGGTGTTAGGCAGAATGTTAGCCTCAGTCTCCATTCACTTTCAGTGTATGAGAAAAAGATGCAATGAAAGTGAATTGTGATTGAGGCTAACATTCTGCCTAAAATGTCCTTTTTCTTTATAGCAGAAAGAAAGTTGTTGAAACATCATTAGAGTAAGTAAATGATGACATATTTTTTCTTTTTCTATTTCATTCTTTCTGGATAATCTATCCCTTTTTTCTTTTTGATAAATTTTTTGAAGGTTTTGCTGTTCTGTCTAACCTTTTTTTTATTCGGCTTTCCAATTCTCACCTTTTTAACCCAGTTACTCTCTACCAGTCTGCCTCTCTTTTTCCCCTCGTTCACGCCAGCCCAGCTCCGAAAGAGGCAGGAATCTGGAGCCCATCTCTCTCCATCTGTTTTACATTCCCCCTAATTATTCTGTTGTTCCTCTTCTCTTTTTTTTCTCTCTCCCTCTTTTTTGTGGCTATTGTTTCTCTTTGTTGTGCCTGTGGGGTAAGAGGCTTAAAGTATAATGTTCAATGTGTATTTGATTTAGTTTGTGGCTGATAAGAATAAGGCTGTAAGAACATGACCTGAGATTGGGGTCAAGTCGGACACACGCACACAAACGCCCATGTGAGTGGACACAGGCAACTCATACACACTGAAACAACAAACCAAACCAACCGCATTTCACATGTTTGGATCCCGTTCAAAACTCAGTTACAAAATGCAGTTTTTGCAAGCACAGTTATGACTCTATGATGCTACTAATTGGCTATTACTGTAAATGAGAAATCCTCCGAAAACCCCCTGTGTATTTTTGCTATAACCACTTGCATTATGACTTAATCTGACGTTTAAGTGTTTAACTGTTTATGTCAAGTGATGAACTGATCGGGGCAGATTTAGGCATGGGCAACATGGGCAGCTGCCAAGGGCAGCACGAGGCACCCATACAAAAAAGTGGGTGACCTGAAGTCCACCAGCCATCTCATTGGCGGGTGCTGAAGGGGGTTTCGCCCAGGGCACCATACAAGCTAGAACTGCTACTGGAACTGATTCAAGAGTCCAAACATATTTTACTTTGCAGTCCCTCCTAATAAGGTGTAATACATGGAATACTTTTTTGTGGTTAAGTGATTCATAATTCATTGGTAGTTTGTGACATTTATGACAGGACAACCGCAATGGTCATGAATACCTTGAACTTTATTTTTCCGTTTCAAACCACAGAGTATGGCACTGACTTTACCAAAGGATTTAGATTCTGTATGCACAAAATCAACAAAACAATCTGTGCATAACCAAAATTTGTTTTTATTTCACTTAGTTTCTTGGACTTATTATGGAGTTTTCCTCGAACTAAACCTTAGATCATGTGCTAAAGTCTTGGATGCATGTTAAAGGAATGCTACAGGCTTAGTACAAGTTAAGCAACATCTGTGACATGCTGGCGATTACCTCAAAAGTAATTTCAACTCATCCATCAGTTTTTAAAAACAAGCAAAAACTGTGTTTACATTTCTCTTAAAATAAAAGTCTATTAGGCAAGGAATACCAACATAGTAACCATTAAAATAAAAGTTTCGAAAGTTACAAGACATGTTCATGTTCATGTAAAACCAGTAAACAGGATACCTTTCGCATAATGCATGCAAATATACAAAATAAATAAATATTTTAAAGTACTGTTTACAAAACCCCACAAAAATTAACACACAAACGAAGTCCAAACAAAATTATTAGCTTCACATTTCTGCTTTAACACTCTCCAGAATGTCTTACTACATACACTTCCATTGTTAGAGAACTATTGTAAACACGTCGATTTCTGTTTGTTTTTACAAACTGAGGAATGAATCAAAATGACTTTATGTTAAATCAACAGCATGTTACAGATGTTGTTGATAGAGTTTTTCTCATGAGCACTTTTCGCATGTTTGTGTGTGTGTGTGTTTTGTGTGGGCATGTTTAGGTGGTTTACAGGGACAATTTTTTAGGTTACAAACTGGTAATTACAAGGGTATTATGCTATAAATGTGGTTTTTGAGGACATTTCTAATGCCCCCATAATTTAAATAGCTTAAAAAAACATTAAACGAAGTTTTATTGAAAATGAAAAAATGCAGAAAGTTTTTTGGGAGGGTTAGGTTTAGGGGTTGTGTTGGGTTTAGGGGTTGTGTTGGGTTTAGAGATTGTGTTGGGGTTAGAGGTTGTGTTGGGTTTAGGGGTTGTGTTGGGTTTAGAGGTTGTGTTGAGTTTAGGAGTTGTGATGGGTTTAGAGGTTGTGTTGGGTTTAGAGGTTGTGTTGGGTTTAGGAGTTGTGATGGGTTTAGAGGTTGTGTTGGGTTTAGGGGTTGTGTTGGGTTTAGAGATTGTGTTGGGGTTAGGAGATGGGTTGGGTTTAGGGGTTGTGTTGGGTTTAGGGGTTGTGTTGGGTTTAGGGGTTGTGTTGGGTTTAGGAGTTGTGATGGGTTTAGAGGTTGTGTTGGGTTTAGAGGTTGTGTTGGGTTTAGGAGTTGTGATGGGTTTAGAGGTTGTGTTGGGTTTAGGGGTTGTGTTGGGTTTAGAGATTGTGTTGGGGTTAGGAGATGGGTTGGGTTTAGGGGTTGTGTTGGGTTTAGGGGTTGTGTTGGGTTTAGGGGTTGTGATGGGTTTAGGGGTTGTGTTAGGTTTAGGGGTTGTGTTGGGTTTAGAGGTTGTGTTAGGTTTAAGGGTTGTGCTGGGTTTAGAGATTGTGTTGGGGTTAGAGGTTGTGTTGGGTTTAGGGGTTGTGTTGGGTTTAGAGGTTGTGTTGAGTTTAGGAGTTGTGATGGGTTTAGGGGTTGTGTTGGGTTTAGAGATTGTGTTGGGGTTAGGGGTTGTGTTGGGTTTAGAGATTGTGTTGGGGTTAGAGGTTGTGTTGGGTTTAGAGATTGTGTTAGGTTTAGGGGTTGTGTTGGGTTTAGAGATTGTGTTGGGTTAGGGGTTGTGTTGGGTTTAGAGATTGTGTTGGGGTTAGAGATTGTGTTGGGTTTAGGGGTTGTGATGGGTTTAAAGTTTGTGTTGGGTTTAGAGGTTGTGTTGGGTTTAGGGGTTGTGTTGGGTTTAGAGGTTGTGTTAGGTTTAGGGGTTGTGTTGGGTTTAGAGGTTGTGTTGGGTTTAGAGGTTGTGTTGAGTTTAGGAGTTGTGATGGGTTTAGGGGTTGTGTTGGGTTTAGAGATTGTGTTGGGGTTAGGGGTTGTGTTGGGTTTAGGGGTTGTGTTGGGTTTAGGGGTTGTGATGGGTTTAAAGGTTGTGTTGGGTTTAGGGGTTGTGTTGGGTTTAGGGGTTGTGTTGGGTTAGAGGTTGTGTTGGGTTTAGGGGTTGTGATGGGTTTAAAGGTTGTGTTGGGTTTAGGGGTTGTGTTGGGTTTAGAGATTGTGTTGGGGTTAGAGGTTGTGTTGGGTTTAGGGGTTGTGTTGGGTTTAGGGGTTGTGTTGGGTTAGAGGTTGTGTTGGGTTTAGAGGTTGTGTTGGGTTTAAGGATTATGTTGGGTTTAGGGGTTGTGTTGGGTTTAGGGGTTGTGTTGGGTTTAGAGGTTGTGTTGGTTTAGGGGTTGTGTTGGGTTTAGAGGTTGTGTTAGGTTTAGGGGTTGTGTTGGGTTTAGAGGTTGTGTTAGGTTTAGGGGTTGTGTTGGGTTTAGAGGTTGTGTTGGGTTTAGGGGTTGTGTTGGGTTTAGAGGTTGTGTTGAGTTTAGGAGTTGTGATGGGTTTAGGGGTTGTGTTGGGTTTAGGGGTTGTGTTGGGTTTAGGGGTTGTGTTGGGTTTAGAGATTGTGTTGGGGTTAGGGGTTGTGTTGGGTTTATGGGTTGTGTTGGGTTTAGGGATTGTGTTGGGTTTAGGGGTTATGTTGGGTTTAGAGGTTGTGTTGGGTTTAGAGGTTGTGTTGGGTTAGAGGTTGTGTTGGGTTTAGGGGCTTTGTTGGGTTTAGAGGTTGTGCTGGGTTTAGGGGCTTTGTTGGGTTTAGAGGTTGTGTTGGGTTTAGGGGTTGTGTTGGGTTTAGGGGTTGTGTTGGGTTAGAGGTTGTGTTGGGTTTAGAGGTTGTGTTGGGTTTAGGGGCTTTGTTGGGTTTAGAGATTATGTTGGGTTTAGGGGTTGTGTTAGGTTTAGGGGATGTATTGGGTTAGGTTTAGGGGTTGTGTTGGGTTTAGGGGATGTGTTGGGTTAGGTTTAGGGGTTGTGTTGGGTTTAGGGGATGTGTTGGGTTAGGTTTAGGGCTTGTGTTGGGTTTAGGGGACGTGTTGGGTTAGGTTTAGGGGTTGTGTTGGGTTTAGGGGTTGTGTTAGGTTTAGGGGATAGAATCTATAGTTTGTACAGTATAAAAATCTATGGAAAGTCCTCATAATGATAGGTAGACCAACATCTGTGTGTGTGTGTGTGTGTGTGTGTGTTTTCCTCATCCTCATGACAGACTAATGAGGCAAAATGACTTTTACCACCTGACATCACTGCTTGCTCTGACACTTATTGGTGGTTGTGGAAGGCACAGTGTGAAACATCAGATCATTAGAGTCTGTGTTTGCAGAGTGAGAGAGAGAGTGCAAAAGGGGATTTTTCAGAGTGCTGGGTGGTGTTTTGCTTGTGAGTGGGAATGAGTATAGAGTGTGTGAGAGCTTGCATATCTTTATACAGAGTGATTAGAGTGATGAATATCACTGTAGTGTGTGTGTGTGTGTGTGTGTGTGTGTGTGTCTATACCATGCGAGAGCATCTGATTGATTGTGGGGCAGCCTAGGGTGTGTTTACAATAGTCTGCCATGCCTCCCTCTATGGCAAAACCATATGTGTGTGTGTTTGTAAGACAGAGTTTGTGACATGTGTGTGCATTCACCGCAGCATACCGACATCTCTCCAATTAAGCAGCTAATCAATCCCAGACACACCCGTACTCTGAAACGAAAGAGGCTGCACTTATTAGGAAAGAACGTCAAAGACAGAGAGAAAAAGAGAGAGAGAGACACCACTGGCCAGGAATGTGTCAAAATGTGTCCTACTGCGCCCCCTGTTCCCGCCTCACTCTCTGTGAAGTATTACTGTGGAGCTAGAGTGTTTATGTTAGAAAATATTTGTTTGGCCCAATGGAAAAGCGGCTATAGTGGTCTGGGGCATCAGTAATCTATTTAAATTTGGGCAACAAAGTTATCGCATGTCTTCGGAGGACTTGAAATATAGCTCACAGATTGTATGGACAACGTTTTGGAAAATTTTATGGAACTTGACAGTGGTGGTCACTATTGACAGCCATGGTAAGGTTGAGAGCTTAAGAGCTATGTATGGATTCTTCATTCTTCAAATTAAGATTGTCCAAATTTCTTCTTTTTCACACCACAGAAAAAATAACAGCATATGGGTTTGGAAGAACAAGAGGTATGTCAATAATGACAATTTTTGGGTGTATTTTATCTTTATTATACAGTTGTGTGGGCTTTGGGTCATTTGAGTTTTCCCAAGCCACAGAAATAGTAACCAATCAAATTGCTAGTCAGGACAATATGAAAGAAAGAGAAAAAGAGAGAGAGAGATTGGTAATGGTTTACTTTACAAACTCTGACAAATAGGCATTGGTGGAAAAACATTTGATATTATACAACCTACATACGCAAAAAGTCAATGTGCAGTAAAAATGGGAAATCAGAGAAGTGCATGCTTCCAGTAGGGCCGTGGAATGAGACAAATATGCAGTCCGAGTAGACAACCATATTTAGTCTTGTGTCTTGAAATGTCCCATTCATACAACAGTATACAGTAGCAGTTTGAATGCTGTCTGTATGAACTAACAAACAAAGTCACAACTCTGCTGTGATCTTTGGATGATACAGACCATTTCTCCGTCTCTGTGAGTAAACGAAACCCCACATGACTCACACGAGGTACATGCATGTACAGTTCAGCGTGTCTCTCACTGTACATGGCGTAACTAACAACAAGTTGTCTAGTACGTTCCGTTCACACAGCACAGGTTAGTCGAGAATGCGGTTCTGAGACCTTAAAATTTGCGGGTGTCAGTTCGGATATAGAATGTGATTGTCACTCTCATAAATAACTGAACCATGTGTGAACATAATCGTATTAAGTACTCAAAACAGCTCTGACAACCGTATTCTGCTGCTGTGTGAACATAGCCATAAATACCTGAATCACCTTCAATTCAGTGAAGACTTGAAAACAACTGAGAAATTTTCTTTTTAATTCTAAAACTTTTCCTTTTATCTGGATTAACCTTGCATCTATATGTAGTAATTAAAAATAGTTGTTAAAAAAGGTCTTCACCATGTTACACAACATAGAAAAAGGCAAATAAACATGTGATGCAGTTTATCATGTTCTAGTAAAAAGAGAGAAGCCTAACCCTCACAGAAAACTTAATTTCATCAATAAATCAATAAAACATAATTTCATATGTTTTTTTAAGCTATTTATTTATAACCCACTTTTATAGCATAATACCCTTGTAATTACTAGTTTGTAACCTAAAATATTGTCCTCGTAAACCACATAAACATGCCCACACACACACACACACACACACACATTTGTGTTTTTGTTCTCTTTTTTGTTAAGTTCTCTGAACAAGTAATTGGGCGTGTTGATGTGTGACTGACCTCTGCTCTGTGTTATAGATGGCAAATACATGTTTGCTGAACACGAAGCTCTTTTCTATGTCTCGCACCTTCAGGTTGTCCAGAGGAAGCATGTATTTCTTCTCCTTTTCCTGAGGGGTGACATTTAGTGCAGAAATCAAACTACAAGTATAGACTATTAAAAGTCTTCTTTTTTTACTTAATTATTAAAAAAAATTACAATTATATTGATTACATCAATCCATTAAATCATGTGCTATAGTGCAAAACATTTGAGTGTTTGAGAAATATACAGTACGGTCAAACATGAGACCACAGGCTCTATTTTACGTGTGCTACTACTTATCCAATTTTCATGACAGCACTAATACTAAGTGCAATTTTTGTGCCAGTGCAAAGCGCAAATGGGAGTGTTTTCGCTACCTTTGGTTGTATGTGCACAAACTATGGGTGTAATGAAGAGGTGCAAATTTTCCTGAGAAATAGGTAACTGAGCTAAGACATTTCAAAAGCACGTCTGTTTTCAGCACAAAGTCCCTACATTTGCAGTTTGGAGATTCCATACTAACTAATTAACTTCATGTCCAAATTCTGAAAATATTTTGGAACATCAAATTACAATCACCATTTTATGAAAGAAAAATGTATGAGATTTGTGTAAAACTATCAATAGGTCAAGGTTTATTTTTTTATTACTATGTTGTAAAGGGATTAAAGGGAAAGGAGGAGGCGAGAACTGGACCGGCATGAACCCCCCCCCCCCCTTGTTCTCTCAGTCCGGGGAGCCCCGCCTTGCGCCCCATCTGCCGGCAGGTCATCCTCGTCTATCTGGAGGGGAGGGGACAAGGGTACGGAAACAAAAATAAATGTGGCACCTACACGCCATAACGGCGATCGTGTCGAATTTACAAAAAATTTAAAAGCGAGGGAAAAGGCCAATACGGAGTGGCAGTGGGAGAAAGAGAGGACACTGTAGCGTGGTCCTCGGCCACTCTTCCACCCTCAAATGGACAACAGCCACACCTCTCCAGGCAGTCCTTCGTCCTCCGGCAGATGGCCACGGCTACTCCTTTGGGGTGGATGGTAGCGGCAAGAAATTCACAACAGCGCATCCATCCTCCTTCCAGGGTTTCGGCACCAGTGTAAAGGGATTAAAGGGAAAGTAGGAGGCGAGAACCGGCTTGACAATATAAATAATAGTTTAATATAAAACTGATCCAAAAAGACAAACACACACACACAAGTGTCGGGCAGCTGCCCATAAATCTCTCTCTCTCTGTCGCACTGCCATCTCCAGTCAGCCCTTATCCCTCTCAGGGCCTGATTGGGGCCGGGTTTGCGGAATCTTGACCTGGCCCGCCCTCCACCCTGCCACGTATGTTTATATTTACGATTGTATTTATGATCTTATTTGTATTGCTATTTTTCCATCTGTTTTCCAATAGAGTGATTTTTTAGTCACTGCAAAAGAGGCTGGTGGAAGAAGTTGGAGAGGGTAAAATGTATGGATTTGGTATGATTTTTATGACCACTTCATTATTTTGATTATATTTTAATTGGTTAATATTTTTTGGTAAAATGTATTTAATTTGTCAAAATCGACCAGTAGAAGTGAAGTGCGTGCAGATAATAGCCATGATTTGTGTATTAATAATTAATAATATTTACGCTTTTATAATTTAATGAAACGTATATACAAATCCTCACAAGAATCACATTTAGAGACTAGTTAAGTGCTCATAGAAAAAATGTGTTTTAGCCATTTTTTTTAAGACAGAGAGTGAGTCAGCTTCACAGATTCAGAGTTGGGAAGGTCATTCCACCAATGTGGTATAATGAATCTAAAAGTCTGGGAAAGTCTTTTGGTGCCTCTTTGAGTTAACATGATCAATGCCCCAAATTGTCTAATTTGATTAGTCAAGTCAAAATGTATTTCTATTGCACATTTAAAAGCAACGGAGTTGCACCAAAGTGCTGTACAATAAAACGTTGAGCATAAATAAAGCATTAAAGGAAAACATGCAGCATACAATATATACACAGTAAATAAAATACAATCAGGAAACTTTGACATAAAACCCTTAAACTAATCTTAATCAAAAGCCAGAGAGAACAAATTAGATTTAAGAGCGGATTTAAAACTGGCTAGTGAAGGATTAAACCTCACATTTACAGGCAGACTGTTCCAAAGTTTAGGTGCTGCCGCAGAGAAGGCCCGACCACCCTTAGTTTTACAGTGATAACGTGGGACAATTAAGAGAAGCTGATTATTAGACCCAAGTGCTCTTTGGGGAGAGTAAGGAATCAGAAGGTCACTAATGTTTTTTGGTGCGACACCAGATAAAGCCTTGTACACCAAAACAGCAATTTTTAAATCAATTCTAAACTTCACAGGAAGCCAATGTCCATCCATCCATCCATCTTCAACCGCTTATCCGAAGTCGGGTTGCGGGGGCAGCAGCTCCAGCAGGGGCCCCAAACTTCCCTATCCCGAGTATGAAGACCACATCATCTGCAAAAAGCAGTGATGAGATCCCCAGCTCACCGAACCGCACACCTTCCCCAGCCCGACTACGCCTCGATATCCTGTCCATGAATATCACAATCAGGATTGGTGACAAAGAGCAGCCTTGGCGGAGACCAACCCCCACATGGAACGAACTCGACTTCGTGCCGAGGACCCAGACACAGCTCTCGCTTCGAATGTACAGGGATTGGATCGCCCTAAGGAAGCCAATGTAAAGTCGCTAAAATTGGAAAATCTGATCCCTCTTTTTAGTTCCGGTAAGAAGTCTCGCTGCAGCATTTTGGACATTTTGCAGGCGAGAGATCGCAGTTTGAGGCAGGCCACAGTATAGGGAATTACAGTAGTCCAGACGTGATGTTATAAGAGCGTGGATTACAGTCTCTAAATCTTTCGGGGTTAGAAACTGTTTTAATTTTGCAACCGATCTCAGATGAAAGAAACTGCCCTTTACCTCTGTACTGATTTGTTTCTCAAATTTAGTGACGAATCAAATGTTACTCCAAGATTTCTTTTATGAGGTTTAACACTGGCAGAATGTGAACATAAATTAAAAACAGATGGAGACCTGCAGGGTCCTAAAATCTGAATTTCGCTTTTGCTTTCGTTTAATTGCAAAAAATTATTATTAGCCATCCAAAATTTGATCTCGTCGTATCGTAAAGAACATCCAAAGGATAACTACTGTCAGTTTTAGCTGGTAGATAAAATTGTGTATCGTCAGCATAGCAGTGGTAGGAGATCTTTTATTTCTCAAAAATGGCACCCAAGGGGAGCATATAAAGTCAAAAGAGAAGATTAGTGACATGGAAATGCTGCAGAATGTTTAAATATTTTGAAGAATCCTGAAATGTTTGGTGTATTTTCATGTTTAAATTAGATTTTGAATACCATATATTTCATGTGGTCTCAGACTATTGAACCCCACTGTATATTTTGAAATCATTACTTTAAAAATTTTCACAAATGCTAAAAAAAATCCAGGCGTATCATGCGAGATAGACAAATGGATCCTAAAACCTAGTGAGCTGCCTACCAAGACAGCATTTTTGGCCATCATTTTTGAGTGTATATATATTTGAACTTGTCTATGATTCCCAAAAATGCTGTCTAGGTTTTAAGACAGAGAATGAAAATCTTAAATAGCATTCAGTGTAGTGTAAACAAATTGAATTATGAGTTTTTAAAAAATGGTGTGAACTGGGGAAGATGACTGGGAGGGAGAGAGATAGGAGTGTGGAAACAAAGACAGCAGTGGATAAGAGATAAAAAGAATTAAATCGAATGTAGATCCATATGATCATACTTAGAATGGCTTCAGGTCTAAGACACACACACACACACACACACACACACACACACACACACACACACACACAAAACATGCACACAAGAGATACCACAAGTTTTCACTCTTTGAGTGAGGTATTGAGAAAAGAGGAGGGAGAAAGAATGAAAGAGGAATTGAGAGAAAGAGAGTGAGAACCCACATGTGGAAGTCATTATTTGGACCAAGGCTCTAAAACACAACATTTCTACTGGAAAAAAAAAGAAGAAAAAGCGGGGTTGGGGTCTCAGGAAACGGCTAGGATTACATTGCAAATAACTGAACGGAGATGTGGGAAAGAAAGAGAGGAACAATGGATTAAAATGTGAAGGAAACACTCTTTGGTTCATGAAAAAGTAAAAATTAAAAACAGCCGTCTGATGGTGCTATCAGTGATCGTGTTTTAACAATGTGATCGCAGCATGTAGACATTTCTTGCAAAGTCAATGTGAGTATTTTGTAAAATCAGCTAGGCAATCTTGGCAGTAACATTAAAAAAAAGAAAAAACACAAAATCTACAAAAAAGCCCTATTAATATACAGTTGAAATCAGAAGTTTACATACAATTTATCCAATACGTTTAAACTCAGTTTTTCACAATTAATCACATTTAATCTCATGTCAGTTTGGATCACTACTTTATTTTAAGGATGTGAAATGTCAGAATAATAGTAGAGAATTATTTATTTCAGCATTTATTTATTTCAGCACGTTCCCAGTGGGTCAGAAGTTTACATACTATTTGGAAGCATTGCCTTTAAATGGCTTAACTTGGGTCAAACATTTTGGGTATCCTTCAACAAGATTCTCACAAAAAGTTGCTGGAATTTTGGCCCATTCCTCCAGACAGAACTGGTGTAACTGAGACAGGTTTGTAGGCCTCCTTGCTCACACACGCTTTTTAAGTTCTGTCCACAAATGTTCTATCAGATTGAGGTCAGGGCTTTGTGATGGCCACTCCAGTACAATTATTTTGTTAAGCCATTTTTCCACAACTTTGGAAGTATGCTTGGGATCATTTCCCATTAGCAATCATATGTTGATTTCTTCAATATTGTAATGAAGACGCGGACAAATCAGGATCCATCTGCGTTTTTTATTAAAAGAAGATAAGGCAGGGGACTTAGCTGGCAAAGAGTTCGTGGTTGGGCAGGCATTTGGTCGGGACTGGCGGCTTGGTTCGTGGTCAGATGGGCGAGAGGTTGAGGCAGGCAGCGGACAGAAGGACGATCAGGTTCGGGCAAAGGTTGGCTTCGGTTAAAGACAAGATTCAGGTAAGTAATCGCTCGGTGATGCAGCCGGGGCAAACAAGACTTCGCAGTGAGGGCACGGGGAAGCAAGGCTTTAATAGAGGGAAGATGATGGGCAACAGCTGTTGGCAATCTGTGAGAGTTAGAACTCCGGTGAAGCGGATCTCCGGTGATCGGTCGAGGGAGCGTCCTCACCGGCGTTCGTGACAAATATAGCCACATAATTTTCCTTCCTCATGATACCATCTAATTTGTGAAGTGCACCAGTCCCTCCTGCACCCCCACAACATGATGCTTCCATGCCCATGCTTCACAGTTGGGATGGTGTTCTTCAGCTTGCAAGCCTCACCCTTTATCCTCCAAACATAATGATGGTAATTACATGTATGGCCAAACAGTTAAATTTTAGTTTCAATAGACCAGAGGACATTTCCCCACAAAGTAAGATCTTTGTCCCCATGTGCACTTGCAAACTGTAGTCTGGCTTTTTTATGCTGGTTTTGGACCAATGGTTTCTTCCTTGCTGAGCAGCAATTCAGGTTATTTCGATATAGGACTCGTTTTACTGTGGATATAGATACTTGTCTACCTGTATTTCTCCAGCATCTTCACATCATCCTTCACTGTTGTTCTGGGATTGATTTGCACTTTTTGCACCAAACTATGTTCATCTCTAGGAGACAGAATGCATCTCATTCCTGAGCGGTATGATGGCTGTGTGGTCCATTGGTGTTTATACTTGCGTACTATTGTTTGTACAGATGAACGTGGTACCTTCAGACATTTAGAAATTGCTACCAGGGATGACCAGACTTGTGGAGCTCCACTTTGCTGTTTTCTTTTGATTTTCCCATGATGTCAAGCAAAGTTTGAAGGTAGGCCTTAAAATACATCCACAGGTACACCTCCAATTCAGTACACTTCCAATCTGAAGCTAACTGGCTAACTGTCTAAAGGCTTGGCTTCATTTTCTGTAATTTTCAAAGCTGCTTAAAGGCACAGTTAACTTAGTGTATGTAAACTTCTGACCCACCGGAATTGTGATATAGTCAATTAAAAGTGAAACAGTCTGTCTGTAAACAATTGTTGGAATAATTACTTGTGTCATGCACAAAGTGGCTGTCCTAAATGACTTGCCAAATCTAGAGTTTGCTAATATGAAATCTGTGGAGTGGTTAAAAAATTTGTTTTAATGACTTCAACCTAAGTGTAGGTAAACTTCTAACTTCAACTGTATCATAAAAATAGTTCATATGATTAGTGTGCTATGTACAAAGTCTTTAAAAGTAATCATTCACTGACAATTTTCCCAACCTTCATCGCTCTCAAAAATCATTTGCTGTCAAGTTTTTTAAAATGTCGCAACTGGTTATGTGACAAGTGAGAACCACTGGCATTTGGCATCCAAAGTAGTCATTTTTAAAGCGAAAATAAGTGTGAATAATTTTTAAATAACAATGGACAAGGGGAAGATTATGAATCAATAATGCTCACACAAAGCTATCATATGGCTTCATAAGACTTGGAATATATTGCATGAATCACATGGACAACTTTTAGTGCTTCTTTTAATACTACTGTATTTATTTATTTATTTTTTGTCCATTTTGGAGCTTTCTATTTGTATGGAAAAGAGCTGCTTGTACATTCTGCCTAAGATCTCCTTTTGTGTTCCATGGAAGGAAGAAAAATAACACCAGGTTGGAACGGCATGGGGGTGAAAAAATTATGACTAAATGTTAATTTAGGGGTAGACAATTTTTTTAAACTTTCACATTATCTCTCCTTCCCTCTCTTGTCCTACTTCACTCTCTGCACCCCACCTTTTTAGCTCCCCTCAAAAACTTTCCCTCTTTTTTCATTCCAGAGGGGCCCACTTCCTGCCTGAGTTTTTAGAGGTTGAAAAAAAAAAACTTAGAAATGGCAGTCTGGCGTTAAGAATACAACATCTGGTACCGCTTTAGTGAGAGAGTGAGAGAGAGAGAGAGAGAGAGAGAGAGAGCGAGAAAGGGGGAAAGAGAGATGAGGAAAGGAATTCCAGAGGTTGGCTTGGAGTACCGAGAGGACGGAGGGCAAAAAACAGGAGTGGATAGGAGCGAGTCAGGCAAAAAGATTGGAAAGAGAGGAGTTGAGAAACAACACACTCCAAAGTTGATTCCCGAAGGGTCCCATCAACCCTTATATGGCTAGTGGGGTCCCTCCCTCTCTTTCTCTGACTCCTTTTTCCTTCTTTTTTGCTATGCCTTCCATAAACGTCCTGCCAGATAGCCGGCTGTTGGAGCAAAAGTGCCACGTCAAGGCTGGATACTGCACGCCAACGCAGAAAAACAGTAATGCTGCTACTCGGGACATGAACGGGTAAACGGGCGTCTGGAATCGGTCTCTCTCCGTCCTCTACCTTCCCTTCATCTCGACTGAGAATGAGAGAGAAGCAATGGAGACTATTTCGGTCCTGTTTATTTTGCATCTTCTACTGCCTCCTGTTAAGGTCATGGGCCAGCTGGGTTGGACTGAGCGATTGAAATAGATAAAGAGAAATTAAAGGGGAAAAGAGAGAGAGAGAGAGAGGTTCAGAGAGGGCCGGAACTATCTCCTGCTCCGTCATCCCAGTGTTCAGACTACCTGTTCAGGATCTTGCTGGTGTACAGTAGTCTGCACATTGGTTAGACTGTGCATGGACTCACATCACTAGAAAAGATTTAAACTCTCAAACTTAAGCAAAAACACACACTATGATTTTGCAAGTGAAAAGTCAGGCTCTGCTATGTTGGCTTGTTGTACACAGCGGTTAATAGCAACTTCGTTACTTTCGCTGTCTCACTTTCCTCTGCCACCTCTGTTGGTGATATTGCATGTCTATGTGGACTGAGAGGTGAATGCTGTTAGCAGTTATGACAAAAATGACAGTTGTTGCTTTTCAGGTTGTCTTGGATTCAGGTTGATTGTGCAGGTTTGGACCAAAAAGATTGCATGTACTGCACATCAGCTTCAAAATATGTAGCTAAGACTGTTCCATTATTCATTACCGGTGTATATATGTAAATGTGAATGTACTTGGCCGAACCATGCACACATATGGTTTACATAAATGCTCCTTGCGGAACTCCAGGTGTGAGGCTAGTTGTCTTAGTTTTATGTCGAACATTTGCTTGCATCGTAAAGAGACTTCAGTTGCTCCCAAAAAGCCTAGAGTTTTCAGCATAATCCTAGAGTTGCATGTATGCATGTTAGCTCATGCGCCGTTAGGCATGGAGGAGAGGTGAAGAGAGTGATTATGCAGATGGCAAACACAAGTGGAGGGGTGCACGAGTCATCTGTTTTCCCTCATGCAGCTCAGCTCAGAAGGAGAGATGGAAGATTGCAGGAATGCATGTCTGTTTAGTGTTGGGCGCTGATTAACCCAAACCAGCAGTCCCAGCCCACGAATGTCAATACTCCTGGGACAGATGTAATGAAAGGAAGGGAACTAGGTGGATGTTTGATGATATTTTGTATAAAAGTATGACCAAAGTTTTATTTATTTTTTTATGATTTAATTTTAAATTCAAGAATAGTCATGTGAATGCATGTGTGCATGTAGAATGTGTGAGAATTGCAATGTGATCTGCTGCAAGGGGTGAGGGGCTGTATCTCTTTCTTCTCCTCTCTCTTTCTCTCTCAGGAGGCTCTAAGAGGCCGGATGGTGTTTGGACAAAGTCTTACAATTTTCCACCCAGGAATGTGTATGGCCCAAGAGAGACTGCCAACCACAGAGAAAAAATGAAATAAAGAGAAAGACAAAGAAAGAGATGGAGAGATAGAAAACAGATATAAGGGAGAAAGAGTCATAAAGTGTTCTATAAAGGCAAATATAAACATTTGGAGAAAGAACTGTGGCGGTTATGTGCAGAGCAAAAACGAGGCAAATGAAAATGTGTGAAGGGGCCGTACATTCTTATGTAGAGATAACATAAAAAATTGTTAGAGTATTCTACTCTAGAATTGAAAAAGCTGTCCAGGCAGGTTTCAGAGGTTGTATATGCGCATATACAAAAGAAATAATGGATTCAGCAGAACTTTGCAGGAACTGTGCAGCAGCCAGCAACTTCTATTCTATAAGTTATTTTCTACTTGCATTAAGTAATATTGTGACTATATGAAGTTATAGTATATAAGCCAACTTTTATACTATATATAACACTTCCATAATACTATTATTTAGCTTAAAACCATAGATGTAAAATCTAATGTTAATTTTATGAAAAGCCTTGATGATTGATCCAAAGAGTATATATATATATATATATATATATATATATATATATATATATATGTATACACACACACACACACACACACACACAAGTAGTGAATGTGGGTGAGAATTTTATGATATTTCTGAGTTTATACACCGATCAGCCACAACATTAAATCCACCTGCCTAATATTGTGTAGGTCCCCCTTGTGCCACCAAAACCATGAAATGATATTCTTCTCACCGCAATTGTACAGAGCAGTTATCTGAGTTACCGTATTCTTTGTCAGTTCAAACCAGTCTGGCCATTCTCTGTTGACCTCTCTCATCAACAAGGCATTTCTGTCCACAAAACTGCCGCTCACTGGATGTTTTTTGTTTTTGGCACCAATCTGCGTAAATTCTAGAGAAGATCAGCAGTTACAGAAATACTCAAACCAACCCGTCAGGCACCAACAATTATCCATGTGATTATCTAACTAGCCAATCATGTGGCAGCAGTGCATAAAATCATGCAGATCCGGATCAGGAGCTTCAGTTAATGTTCACATCAACCATCAGAATTTGTGAAAAATGTGATCACAGTGATTTGGACCGTGGCATGATTGTGCCAGATGGGCTGGTTTGAGTATTTCTGTAACTGCTGATCTCCTGGGATTTTCACACACTACAGTCTGTAGAATTTACTCAGAATGGTGCCAAAAACAAAAAACATCCAGTGAGCAGCAGTTCTGTGGATGGAAACACCTTGTTGATGAGAGAGGAATAGCCAGACTGGTTTGAACTGACAAAGTCTAATGTAACTCAGATAACTGCTCTGTACAATTTTGGTGAGAAGAATATTATCTCAGAATGCTATTATGAGATGTGGGTTGGTGCTGTTTTGACAGCACGAGGAGGACCTACACAATATTAGGCAGGCGGTTTTAATGTTGTGGCTGATCAGTGTATGTTTGCATGACTGTATATGATAGAATCTTATGCTTATGAGCTTGTCTACAAATGTGTGTGACTTTCAGGAAAACACCCCCATGTTTATATGAATTTCAACATTTGAAGTTCCAGCTTTACATTTCAATATTTATTCAAATTAGTGTTTCCTTATGTAGTCCTATGTATTTGGCAGTCGAGCATGTGCGGGTGAGTGTGTGTCTACGACTGTGCATGTTTAATTTCTAAGATTCTGTGTATATCAATATCCGTCTGTGACTGAGAGTGTGTCTTTGTGTGTTAGATTGACTTGGGGGGGGGTTCCAGCTATGTCAGGGTGATGTAGTTCAAATGCCTCTATTCCCAAGAGGGTGGGGGTAAACTAGGGAAAGGGAGCAAGAAAAAGAAGTAAATGAAAGAGAGGAAAATAGGGAACCAATGAAACAATCAATGACATTGATTGATTGATTGATTGATTGATTGATTGATTGATTGATTGATTGATTGATTGATTGATAGACAAATGTGAAAAAATAGTTTAAAAATTTGGATCTGTGGGGCTAGGACACAAGTGGAGAACAGACAGGTTTTATAACCAAGAAAAAGGTTACCTTCTAATCCACAACCATCACAATACTGCAGAGTTCTTCACTGTATTGCTATTTAAATGCACTGTTGATTAAGAATGTGTGAATTCATTGTTTTTGTTTTCTTTCTTTTTTGAAAAAGCAGACAGTAAATGGCATAAGGAAAGAAAAAAATAATAAATGCAATTGAGTCATTCTCTTATAATTATTATTCATGCAGTTTTTATGACCTCATATTAACTGAGAAACTGAATGTAATTTTCACTTAAAAAATGAAGAAATTAAAAGAAAAGGTGGCCAGTCAAAGCAATTAATAATCCGTTAAAAATTAACCATTTGCCTTGTACATTAATATAATTTTTAACCTAAAATCTTGATGCCAATAAAAAAAGTCCAAAATATTTTATTTGTCAACAACCCATATGTAAACATGTATGCGACCTGTGAGTATTTTTGTATTTAGAAATACATTATCTGTTCCACATTTTGGGTGTCCGTTCCAGAGAAGCTGGCCGTGCTGCCACTGACTGAGAGCGTTGTCTGTCTGCCTGTCTACACTTGCTGTGCAGAACTTCCTGCACCTGTACAGCAGGCACAGACAGGCAGACAGATGGCAGCCCGCCTTACAGACCACAAAGTGGGACTGACACAGAAACCAGCCAATGGGAACCAATCGGGACGTTCCTTCTCACTTACCCTAACTGCACAGGGAACTATGGGAAATGTAGATCTTGTTTTAAACACTCACCATAAACATCATAAAGTGATTAAATGAATGAAAGATTACAAAATTCGAATGCTGTTTTATACTCGCCTCATCATCTTTAAACCAGGACATGCATTCAGCGGTGAGCACGAACCAATACTCCCTGGCCCCTCCTTTGATCAGACCGATGTTGTTGATTGTTAACCAGCCTTTGCGGATCACCTGTGTAGCCAAAGACAGGGGTCAGAGGTGAACAGTCTGGGTTCATGGTACATTAGATGCATGAGGCAAAGGCTGAGATTCTCTGGTCCTCCGGTATGGTAGTAAATGTAAGGGTGGAAAAGAAAAAAAACAGGTCACCACTAATCAGGAATTAAATTACAGAGATCGGGCCTGTATATATTGTTGACACACACACACACAAAATATAGCAAATTCAAATGGGATGGATAGATACATGAGGATAAGAGAGAGAAAATGGAAGGATGTGAGAGCAGAGATGAAGAAAGAAAAGGAAACAGAGAGACAGGATGGCAATGGAGAAGAGGGGAAAGGTCCAAAATATCCCGTTTCAATAGGAAATGTGAGTCATGTTCTGGCTCACAGTCCCTAACCGTCCCACTCTATAATTTGAAAACAGTTTCATCCTGTGCCTATTCATTCAATTTAAAAACATTACAAACAATCGTGAAGTTGTTCTTTCAGTAGCATAAACAACATGTAACCTTAAGCATTTAAATCCAAGTTGGCACTGTAATTGTTGATATCACCTTAAAAAAAAATACTCAATGCATTGTTTCATTACCTACCATTTGAATGAAACCTAAAAAAAAAAATGACAAAAAACAAACAAACAAAAAACATTTTCTTTACTTTGTGACTGTACCTGCCTAAAGTTTGCAGCACAGCAGTATTTTTGTTCAAAATCATAAATCTTAAATACACAAACACCAAATTGACTGAGATCAAAGAGGAGGTTCATAATCCAACCTGTTTTTAACATTAGCGCATAACTGCACACACACATACAATTTTGTTTACAAGGCTGCGAACTGTAAATAGGTTCAATCACAGGCCGTCATTTAAGAACAGAAGATATTTATTTACAGTGATTCAGAGAAATTCAAAAGATGAATTACAGCAAGATAAATGAAGTTAAAATAAGATGATTTCAGGATGTGGTTTAAGATTTCATAAGACAGTCTGAATTTAAGACAGCTCTGGGCAAATCGGGATTCAGAATGAGTTCAAAGGTCGAATGAGTCATGTTTTGGACTGTTGAGAATCCAGACTGATTGAGGAGTCTTCAGGGAAATGTAAAGCATGAAAATACATGAAATACATACTGTATGACTTGAGCTGTTTAAGTACGAGTCGTAAAAAATCTGAATTTCTGAGTCCCAGAATGTCTTGGTATGTTTTTGATTTACGTGACCGCAGCATCCAACAAAGTGTGGAACATTAAGTGTTGAAAGATGTGAAGAGGTTTTTCCACACACATATAGTGTATACACAAACACAAACACAGAAACTGACATGGTAGACAATAGGTAAATCTTACAGACACTGGACTCGTACAATTTGACTGGGTGGAGGAGGGGCGGCACCCTAAAACATCAGCAGAGAGGAGAGAATAAAACCATTAAGATGGCACCAGCGGGTACGGGAATTTCTCCTGGCACACCAAATTTTTATGTAAAAAGCACACATTCTTACAATCCAGACAATAAAAAATATTTTTTTAGGCTATGAATGGTCTAATATAATGAGGTCCAGTGAACATAGTGAGAAAACATGTTCTGGTTATGAAACAGTAACAGCACAAATGCAGCACAGTGGGAAATGAAAGAACGTGTTCACTGTGTGAGAGCAGCAAATACTGAACAGTGGAGTGTGCAGGAGACAAAAGTATTAACAGATCAGCATGTAAGACCATCAAGAAATTCAAACAGGGAGGATGAAGTGGAAGGAGAAACTTACACTTCAAGGGATAGTTCAAACCAAAATTGAAAATTCTCTAATTATTTACTCACCCTCATGATATCCCAGATGTGTATGACTTTCTTTCTTCACCAGAACACAATTGAAGAAAAATAGAAATATATCTTAGCTCAGTAGGTCCTTAAAATGCAAGTGGATGGTGATCTGATTTTTGTAGCTCAAAACAGTAGCACAAACATCATCCGTACGACACCAGCTGTTAAATTAATGTCTTCTAAAGCGACACAATCACTTTTGGTGTGAAAAAGATAAATATTTAAGTACTTTTTTTAACTCTAAATCATGCTTCCAGTCGTCAACAGTTCGCACGTGTGACGTAATCGAACTGGCATTTGAAACACGCAAGAACTGATGTACATGAGCAGCGCTGTTTACAAGTGAGAAGGAGGAACGCTGTACAACCAGCTTGGTTGATTTTGGTTTAGATCTGTATTTATCTGTTTCTTTACTCACAATGGTGTGTTTGTGTGCATATCCTGAATGTCTCAACTGAGTAGAGTATCATGGCAATGTGAATACGCCACACAAGAGATCTCCACCCTCTTGTGAAGCTTGCCGGAAATGATGATTTAAAGTTAAAAAGTACTTAAATATTGATCTTTTTTCACACCAAAAGTGATCGTATCGCTTTAGAAGACATTCATTTAACCGCTGGAGTATGGATGACATTTATGCTGACTGTCTGTCCTTTTTGGAGCTTCAAACGTCGGATCACCATCCACTTGCATTTTAAGGACCTACTGAGCTGAGATATTTTTCTTCAAATTAGTTCTGCTGAAGAAAGAAAGTCATGCGCATCTGGGATATCACGAAGGTGAATAAATAATAAGAGAAATTTCACTATCCCTTTAACTAAGTGGTTGGTCCTTAAGTGCTTTGAGAACTTTTGTTGCACAGAATTGGGCCAGTATTTTTTAACAAACGTTGATGGAATATTTCAGGTTATTTTTAACATGTGTGGCATGCCATTTTTTACCACTGACAATAATTTTCCCTCATAAATATTTTTGATAAGTGCTTTTTTTATATAATTTATATTCTTCTTAAAAATGTTACTGGAGCGGCAAAGTTTTTTAAAACTGACCTATATAGTTAAAAATAATTTATGCTTTATGCTGTATTCAGCATTCTCGTGCTGCCACCTAGAACGATGGAAAATGTTTGTCTGTTCATTTATACTGAGGAATGAGTCGAAATTATTGTGTGTTGTGAGTGACAGCATCCCACAGAATGTGTATAGACATTTAACTGACCATACTCTAACATCTTTAAATGTTGGTCCTTATCTATGCTAGATAAGTAGTCACAAAAGCTGATTATTGAATGGAGGGCAGAAAAGAGTTTAAAGAGAGAGAGAGAGAGAGAGAGAGAGAGAGAGAGAGAGAGAGAGAGAGAGAGAGATGGATATTAATTTACAGCACAAAACACAAACGATCAACAACAAGCTTAATTTTTAGATATAATATGTTATAAAGACACAAAAGTCACATATTATCTGATGTAAGACAGGTGAACAAAAGAACAACAGAAAGTATGCAGAAAAGAGACTCCCTTCCAAGAAAAACTCAACAGGACTGTCCAAACCAAGCTCTCTGATGATTTCTGATCAACACCAGATTCATAACATCCCCTTTTACTACTCATAAAACACAGTGACTCACCTGGTTCCCTGCTGAAGCCTTCTTACTCGTCTGATTGGGTTTCTGTTGAGCACTGAAAGGAAATGGGTAAAGGGAGTGAGGTAAGGGAGAGAGAGGGCTGCAGGATTATGACATAATTGTCTATTATGTCCTTTTATATTGCAAATCTAATTATAATTTTGCTTATACTGTATATGCCAACAGTATGCCATCTTCTTTATGCTACACAGACAAAACAAGCTGAGAATTGTGTTCCTAAATTATTTTATTGCTGTTTTATACATCAGTAAATGAAAACAGTGGAAATCAAACAAACAGTCACCCTCACGTTTACCCTCTCAGCAGCATCAAAATGAATTACACACATTAAGCGACTGCCTAAATGGAATGCTGTAATCAACACATTTAACGAGTAGTTAACTGGTGCAGCTGTAATTGTAATCTGGGTTCATTATTCTATTTCTGCTAAGTGCGCTCACTTTGCAAATCCGATGAAATCTTCATGGTTTGTGTTGATATAGGAGAGCTGAATCTCTAGTGAGAGTAAAACCTGTGAGTAAAAACACATATACAGTACACACAATGAGATATGACATAAAAACAAGGATATACAAACCCATGCTGATACTGTTTGTTTAGACCATAACTGAACAGACTAAATTGCCTTGATGAGAAAGAGATTGTTCGATTGGTTATGTGTAGGTGTTGGTCTGACCTGGTCTTTGGCTTGACTCTCTCGTTCCCGGATGTGTGTGGTCACTATCCTCTCTGTCTCCTCCCGAAGTTTAGGAAAGGTCCCTAACTGAGGACATGCACATAACAAAACTTAAGCTAAAGTCAAAAGCACTCAATTCAAACCATCATAACATCTCTTTTCCATAAAGGGGGCATATTCTACACTTTTGCAGCTATTAATGGCTTTCCTTTAAGTCCACTTCAAGGTTAGCTAGTTAAGGTTCCTTGCATTGTAATTTAGATTAAAATGACAATTTCCTCTTTCAGACCGTTAGAATTAAACAGGCTGTTTTTATTATAGCAAACGACAATGGTATATGTCAATGGCATGATTATCTTTTTGCATGTACAGTCATGCATCAAGCTGGGAAAAGTTGCAGAATACTGAAAAAATATTGCAAATGTGTAAATATGTAAATGTGGGCAGCCATATGTTAATATGCATATCTGTGATTTCTGACATCATAAATTTTTGAATTGTGAATTTAAAGTCAGTCTGCATCAATCTCTTTTAATTAAAAAAAAATCAATAAAAATCCTGTATTCGATGATATGTCTTCTTTAAAGACTCTCTTTTACATGTGTCAAAATACTGTACTTGCATATACTCAGAATAACAAGATGCTGTACCTTGTTAGTACACTGTCGTACAGTGCTGATGAGCTCCTGAATCACCATATCTACACACTTGAGACATGGTCCTTTCAGTTTCACTATCTGTTTCTTCACTATGGCTTCAAAGGCCATATCAGGCGTGAAAAGGCCTGTCCTACATCACCAAGACATGAGAGGAAATGTGACTAAACTGAGTTCCTTATACAATGTAAAAGGAAAATACAATGGCCAACAGTATTTGGAAAATTTTGGACACTAAAAAAAATGTCTGAATGTCACTGCATTAGATGACAAAATATCAAATCCAAGTGGCATCTGCAAACAAATGATGCTAAACTTGTTCTCTAAGCAAACTTAAGATTTTTGCATAATGCAATGACTTTTAACTAACTGGTCTGAAGTGGATGTCTGAAGTCAGTTTCCCTCAAGTTCACACACATTGACTATGGACATGTTCCACTAACCAGAGTTTGACAATCAGAGAGGGTCCAAACAAATTTTCTCTTAATTTTGAACAATATAGCTATCGTTTCATAATTTGAAACCCAACTACTTTTTGTGAAATGCTTTGGTTGATGTGTGTTTGTGCTATATTTCTTTACAAAGTAAAGCCACATGGTTTAATATTGTGTTATATAATGCATTCAGAAATGTCTTGCATTATACTTGCATTATGTAAGGCATATATTTTTTATTTGTATTTGTATGTTTTTCCAAATGCTTTTCAGTGCAACTAAATCTCCCCACAGAGAAATATATAAAACCTCTATAAGCGTATTTAACATAACAATGTTAATTATAATTTTATATCATTTAAAAGAAAAAAAATATATAGATGAACGTATAAACAAAAGTAAATCTCTCGATGTATGAATATCATAGGTCCTGTGACTGGTCATCCTTTTCATATTTTTTAATAATTATTACATTTTAATCACCTTTTTGCCTTCACTAGTTCATTTTAAATGATCATGTGGTGTGACAATTACATTTTTAAATAAGCAAAAATCACACTTTTCTGTCATGTATTCTTATTGTTCTGCGCTAAACTAAACTAAACTAAACTAAGGTAAGCTAAGCTAAACTAAGCTAAACTATGCTAAAATAAACTTAGCTTAGCAAAACTATGCTAAACTAAACTAAACTAAGCTAAACTATGCTAAACTAAACTATGCTAAAATAAACTTAGCTTAGCAAAACTATGCTAAACTAAACTAAACTAAGCTAAACTATGCTAAACTAAACTATGCTAAACTAAGCTAAACTAAACTATGCTAAACTAAGCTAAACTAAACTAAGCTAAACAAAGCTAAACTAAACTAATCTAAGCTAAGCTAAACAAAGCTAAACTAAACTAAGCTAAGCTAAACTAAACTAAGCTAAGCTAAGCTAAACTAAGCTAAACAAAGCTAAACTAAACTACGTTAAACTAAGCTAAGCTAAGCTAAGCTAAGCTAAACTAAGCTAAACTAAGTCAAGCCAAGCTAAGCTAAGCTAAACTAAACTAAGGTAAGCTAAACTAAGCTAAGCTAAACTAAGCTAAACTAAATTAAACACTACATGTACAGCATATTAAAATAGAACAATTAAAAAATTATGAAAATAATTTAAATTAAATTATGACATGCAACACAACAGGACACTACTCAAACTTCCCATTTGTAACTGATCTACAACTGCCGTTTGTGTTATTGTGTCTGCGGTGAGGCCATGATTGGGTATTAAATCAGTTAATAAATGTCTGTGACACATACCTGATCCCATGAATGTTTATAATGGCATAACTGATCTCCCTTCGTAATTCTTTCTCATCAAACTCCATCTGATGTAGTGCAGGGATACAAAGACCAGAAAATCAGCATGAGCTCTAAGCTCTGAATTGCAACAAGGTAGTGATTGATTGATTTATCTTTCATACATCACCTTGATTAGTTCAAAAGGGAAGCGCTCATGAAAGACACGGTTGATTTTGGCTCCTCCCGAAAGCTCCACCGTGTCCACCTGATCACCAGATCCCTCGATCCTCTTCTCAAAATCCAGCCCAAAGTGCTGTATCAACCTGGACAACAGAGATACGACAGATGTTTCAATGTGCCCTCATCAGTTTTGGTCATAAAGGGAGAGTTCACACAACAATTAAACTTTTGTCATAATTTACTCACTGTCATGTTGTTCCAGACCCACTCTAACGTTCTTTCCTCCATGTAACATAAAAAGGAGATGTTAGACTAAATGATAGGGACTGGCACCCTCAATCACCATTCACTTTAATAATTGCTGTCATTCTGTCTAAAATCTCCTTTTGTGTTTCACAGAAGAAAGAAAGTCATACAGGTTTAGAACAGCATGAGAGTAAATGATGATAGAATGTTTTGGGTAAACTAACCCTTTATGTCATACGCACACTACAAGACTGAAGCTCATTGTTCCATTATCTGCAATGCCAACATGGATAAAGTATGCATGTTTGTATGTTTATCTGTAGAGTATTTGTGTGTGGACCCACTGCATTAAAGCCTTGGTCTTGCGTGAGTGGTTGTCTGGGTTCAGATTCTTGTACTCCTCAGCCTCTTTATCCAATGACAGGAGCTGACCCTGTAGTTGACTCCGAAATGCCGGTAATGTATCACGAATGTGGTTGGTGAGTTGCTAAGGAGATATGATAGAGGTTTAAGAGTGACAGAAGAACTAGATTTGGCCATTTTCTGAACAAAATGTGAGTGGTGCTTGCTCGCCATCACAATGCCAAAGTGTAGTGGTGTTCTGGGTGGTTGCTATGTGGTTGCTTATTTTGTTCCAGTCCCTAAGTTTGACTAATAATAGTGATGCATGCCACAACAAGCACCATTAATAATTAAAGTCTCAATAATTTGTAGACCCTTATTTATTTCATATATGCATTACAGAATTTTGCAATGTGTTCTGTATAGCATTATTCTCTGTCACCTGGTTGAGGACCCTCTGTAGGTATGGAGTGCCCATGCAGTTCGCCATGTGTCTGTATGCTGGGTGTGATTTGAAGAACCGTCTCTCTGCAGCCATAGCTGCACTGATGTCTTTCTTCCCCTCAATGTCCTTCTGACTACGGTTTACCACACCAATATAACCTGTAATCACCACAGTGAGACTGAATTAAATGAGTAAATGAGAATATTGTGCCTTCTTTCTTAAATTTCACAAATTATATTGTTTGATATGAGCAATGGAGAGCAAATACAGACTTTTGAGTAAAGGCCATTCTATACTTTTGTGTCAAACCTGTAGCCTGTGACATATCCTGATGAGCACCTCTCTAAAAATGCAACAACACGTTGCGTTAATGTAGACTACAACAGAACTAATTATCCGGATCACTGACTAAATGTTTTACTACGAGTGTGATGAAATGTCATTTTGTGGGCATGTGAGGAGTTGCGTTTGACAGCGGTCTAGAGTTTGTTACAACATGAATGACATGATGGACAAAATAAGTTATTTTAATCTGTTATGACAAAATACTTTGAATAAACTTTAAAACGCTACTAGCATCTCTATGTCTGATGACTTCATATGTAACTAAGAAATTTAGGTGCCGTCCAGCGTGTCCAGGAATGCAAAAGTTTGTCGGACAAATTGGAAAAATTCCGGTCATCTAATTTCGGTGTTAATTTTGCACTGTAACGCGATGGACTATGCATAATAATGTAAAAGAATAAAATAGAAAAAACGGCCGTCAACAGGGAGCAAAAGTGGACAAAGCCAAAAAACTAAACTAAATCCCACATATCTTTTAGTTTCAAAGAAATATTCAAATAACAAAAATCGTTAGGTTATGTCTAGGGTGCGGGCGAATCCATCAGGCCTCCCGGAGCGGGATAACTCACCCTACTCAGTCATTTTTGAACCAGGGAAAACCCTGTAGAGATAAAACATCTATACAGAATGGGAAAAATCCCAAACAAGTAAAAAAATAAAGAGGAGCTTGTTATTTAAACAGGAGCAAAATCTGGTGTGGGTTAATCTCCTCAAAATATTCAAAAGAATATTAATGTCAAAAGATGTGATCCGCATTTTTTCGGTCATGTATGTTTTTGCAACAAGGGTTTAAATAATTTCTGATATTTTCTGCAAGACGTGTTTTTTTTTAATTGTGTTTTGCTTTTTGCTTTTTTTTTTTATAATTTTCTTTGTTGCATTGCTTTTGGAAGATCTTTATATTCTTGAGGAAAGTTTAAATAAGTTTATAATAATAATAATAATAATAACAATATATCAGACTGAAATTTAGCATTATGGTAATGATTTAAATCCAAGTTGTTGTTTTTTTTTACTTTGACTTTTGTCAAGTTCCAATTAAAGAGAAAATTATATAAGAGGAAGTATTTTATTCACTAACTAATTCACTAAAAAATAGCAATGCAAAATGGTTATTTAATATATAAACCAAATCTTTATTTTTATGACTAGCACAAAGGCTTCTCCAGAAGACGACAACGCAAGGATGTTTTAATGTGATTCTGAAATGTGGAGCTTCTCACTGTGGTCATGCAAGACAGGATTAACGGCTGCTTTTCTCAGTGTGCGAGACACAACCTGTTGTAGTTGTGGATTAGGGCTCTGCAAGCTTCGGGAAAGTTTAAACCTCCATGGTAGCGAAGCGCTGTTATCACTGGCATGTCGTCTTGCTGTGCACTTGTGGTTCAAATAGGGGTTGCTGACACTTCGTTTTAATATTTTTACCAGACATTGTGTCTGATGATATTTGAATTTGTCAGACATTAGTTCATTTTAACAGTTAAAAGCCGTCAATTTCCGGCTTACAGAAACCCTGGTTTGTGTGTAAGCTTGTGTGTTTTGGTGTGTGTGTACTTGATCAATCACATATAAATTATGTATATATTAAGTCGCTTCGGATAATAAATCGCATAACCATTCAGTGACGAATAAAACCATGACATACATTCCTTTTCAAAAGAAAGAAAGGAAAGGAAAGAAAAATGGTCAAACAGAGCTTACAACACAACAGAGAGAATGTGAAAAGCTTTATCTGCATAAATAACAGGAATAGGATTTCTAGAGCTCAACCCTTCTCCATGGCTAGTCTACTGTATGTGTGTGTCTAATGCATTAAAGCAGCAGCAGGAAGCATGAAGACTCTGCACCTGGCCCTGTTTTCGCCACTATAGCCTACAGCAGGCACTGCTTGGCACTGATTCAGATCCAAGAACTAACTGCATGGGCCTCTACCAACAGCACATTGCTACATATGCACTGTACCTCTGCGCAGTGGCAGTAACCGGTTCTCCAGCACATCCCTGGCATCCGTGCCCTCGTCCATCAGATCCAGCTTAGTGATCACACCAATAGTGCGCTGGCCTGAAAGAAAGATCATGGGAGAAACATATATAACTGTGATATAATGTTGGAAACTATTAACCGATTACCAAATTACCACTCGTGCCAATTACAGCTGAGGCAAACAAAAGACATCAAACCGTAAAGTTCTTTCTCACCCTGTGGATCCACATCTTTGGCCAGTTTAAGAGCATCAGAGTTAGCCAGATCCATGTTAGCGGGTGTGACAGCCAGGATGAGACAATTGTCTCTGCAGATGAACTGCATAATCATGTCTCTGATCTGGTATTCAATATCAGGGGGCTGATCTCCTACTGGGACTTTAGTTATGCCTGGAAGATCTATCAAGGTCAGGTTCAAAACTGCAGAAAGGGAAAAGCAGAGACAAAAGCAGACAGAGAGACTTATTTTGTATAATAATTTCTGATTCGATCAATGAAGCTGATTTTCTTTGATATTAAAATTCACATTCAAATAATTTTTCAAGCATGTACATTCAACATGCTGTGAGCGATTTCTACACTTGTATTGGCAATTTGGCACCATACAGATTTGCAAAGATAGTTAATGTTTCCAAACAGGTTACCTAAGCACTCTCTCTGTCTTCCATTGTTGGAAGTTATAGGTAGTCCCACCCAAAACTCACAACATTGACTGAGAGTTGTCTCAAAGGTCTGCCTTCAAGTTTTCTGATGGCTAACACTCGCTGGCTGAGGTAAGATTTGTTTTTGTTTTTTTACTGTTTACAGAGACCAGTGTAATTTCTCAGGACACTTATTTGTGATATCTGTCAGCTTGTAGGCTCATTTTATGCCTTATATTCTGAAACAAAAAAGAAAGAAATCGCTTACAGCAACTTTAATAAATTACTTATTGGTTTGTGAAAATAATACCATTTGGAGAGTAGACACGGAGGTTAATGGGAATGGAAGATATGCCCTTATTAGCTCCTGTGACTCTGTCTGTTTCCTCTACAATCTCCCGTCGAACCTCATCAAAGTCTGTAAACTTCTTCCCTTTACAGTGCAGAAACTCTGCATACTCTATGGCAAAGGGTGGAAAGCATGAATTACGAAAGTGAAGCATCTGTGAGAAGGGGTAAAGACAGTTATTCAGCTATGCCTTTTAAAGACAGTCTAAAACCATTTTAAAAGAATTTACTCACATTAATGGATCTTAAAGCTGACTTATTCTGCTTCTTAAAACATGTTAAACACAGCCCTCTTGTGGTCAATCAATGCACCCAACATTCAATGGTCAGTGTTCTTAACTGGTCTGTACACAGTTTTACTTTGGACATCAAGTGGGGACCCAACACAGTACAAGGGCAGGGCAATATGGAATAAATATTATAACTATATTTATATAAAAAATACTGCGATATCCGATTAAATTGTCAACCCCCTTGCCCCCAGTGCCAAGGGTGTTTATAATATTTTTTCTTTAAAAATTAAACTAATTTATTAAAACATAAAAACCTTAAACCAAAAGATATTTATAAATTCAAATTGCACTTCAAATGAAATTAAAAAGCAGTTAAAATAATGAAGTGGTCATTTGCCATCATGCAAGTATCCATCTCCAAAGACAGGGTGGAAAATTACTTGCACAGATTAAGATCTAAAGAAAGTTATGAATGTAAACATAATAATAATGATAATTAAAATATAAATCTATTTAAGGCTCAAGGTGTTTTTGTTTTATTTTATTATCTGCGAACCTGCAGAGTTCTAACCTAAGCTCGAACTGTTCAGTGGAAATAAAGCAAACTTAACTCCGAGCACCTCCTGAGAATATCTTAGGGCATTTGCAGCATTTTCATAGACGACACTATTGTTGCAACTTGTTTTCAGATGACTGAAACAGAAAAGAGTGAGAACTCTTTACATGCTCGTGTTCCACGAGACACGCTTGCGCTGCACGCCTCTGAACAAACAGCGAATCAGTAACGCATTGATGGCTATTCTTTCGTCTGTTCTTCAAAATATAATAAATTATGTTTTTTCAAGCCTGTGTCTTTGTATCTAACAGCATTTCTTGTCATGTGTCACTCCGAGATGTCTTGGACGCCATGCTTTAGCGCCCACGACCCACCAAATGCGGGTATTTCATGTGCAGTGGCGGGTAATTTTGCAGGGATGAGCCCATCTGTTTTGCTACCCTAACTATACTTGATAGGATGATACATTTTATTATTTGAACATTGAACATTATTTTTGTACATTATCAAAGGGCAATTTAGTACAACAACCAATAATGCTTGTGTGTATGTGTGTGAGTATCTCGCATACCAGAGGTTGCACTGATGAGCTGAAGGACAAGTGGTCTCCTTGTAACAATTCCCGAGCCTCTTGGCAGGAAATCTCTAAAAAGATAGTATTGGCCATTTTGTCAAAAGCCTATATAAATAAACACAATATACAGAAGAATCCTCAAGCAAACCAACTCTCCTCACATGATACACAGACACATTCCCTGTCTTGGGCACAGAGCCAGAATCTCTGTCAGTGAATGCTTGGACTAGTCCAGTCAGTGTATACAGTCTCACAGTGAACAATAAACCCTGTGCCCCATCACACCTCTTCGCAAACTCGCCTCATCCTCAAATATTTATGGCAGGTTTACACACAAAATCTACTGGCCTGGGCTGCGTTTCCCAAAAGCATCGTAAGCCAAGTAGATCATAGAAACCATTGGTGCCAGTGGTCTCTACAGTCAACTTAAGCTTGCGGTGCTTTTGGGAAACGCAGCCCTGTATATTTATAGATGAGTTGTGGGACATTCTAGCCTTGAATAACCAGTGGATTTCACTGATATTAGTACAGTCAGAATCCAGAACAAGTTCATTTTCACCGTCTGTGTGCAGAGGACATGGGTGAAATAAGTGGACACTATTAATGAAATAGTACAGTGCAGGAACTATATCTGGGTGACTAATATTTTTTACAAGGTGATATGCATGTTTTAATATGCTAAAATATGTTCTCCTATCCCAATTTAATGCACAGAGACAACTCTAAGTAAGCATTAGTAGGTTGAGTTCCCTAAAAAGCATAAACACTGCAACACTTTCATCACTGCCCTGATCGCGGTCCAAAATGTCAGCTTTTGGCTCAACCAATGGCGTGAGTTTGGGGCCTGTATGTCTTAAAAATGAATTAGATATTTGTTTTTTATCCAACCAGTTTTATAAGAGGCAACAACAAAACGATGGGAAAAGTTGGACTTCTCTATGGAAAAATGTGCTTTCCATTCAGTCTGATATATTCAAAGCTTGAGATACTGAATGATGTCACAATACTGAATGATAAAATGTGTGCAGAGCTAAAACAGAACTATGGCCCAAAATAGAAGGGAACTCCCACTGGATCAAACCCAGTTAAAGGCATCCACACAGGGGACCAGGATGCAGGTGGAACCGACCATGACAGCTAGATGGATACTTTAGATACAAAATTAAAATGACCCATGTGCCCTTATTGTTGCTAGGGCAAGCATCACTATTGTTTTGCTCATATACTTAGGGTTAGATATTTGAACAAACACGTAACCCTAAAAGTTAAACTTGGTGAGTAAAATATCCTGCACTATTTCTGCTACAGACATGATGATCCCTCAAATTGTGTAGTTTGTTGATGAGAGGCATGCTATTACTAAGTTTATAATTTTGGTTAGCGAATAATAAGTGAACAAAATCGCATAAACTTACATTGAAGAAGACTTGAGCAGAATATCAAGAGGCTTTGGGGTAGGGTTTCCAAATTTTCGACACACAAATATGGGACACTTGAGCATTTAGTGTGCATCAATATGGGAAATGCCGCCATGAGAACAAGGAGATGTTTTACCATCCGACATATGGGTAAGGAGTTGGAGGTTGTCCCACCATTTTGCCACTTCCATATAGGTCACGATGCCTTTAATATGGGACACTTTTAATATGCTGTTTCACCCCTTAAAAACATGACAAAATACAGAATGTCCTGGCCAGGGTTGGGAAGGTTAGATTTAAAAAGTATTCCGCTACAGATTACAGAATACATGCTATAAAATGTAATTTGTAACATATTTCATTAGATTACTCAAAGTCAGTAATGTATTCTAAATACTTTGGATTATTCTTCGATACTAGCAAATTTTTCACTTGTTTTGACTATAAACAAGTAAATAAAGTACAAAAATTCACTTTAATTTATCTTACTTTAAGGATTTTTTTATATTTTTACAGAAAAACAATATTTAAATTCTCATTAAGAATAAGACTTTTGCTGTACATCTTTGCTATAATAATAAAAGGTCTTACTAAAGAAAAAAAAGTTATGTTCCAATGTGTTTTTCCAAAAATGGAAATATATATATATATATATATATATATATATGTATGTACATAACAGTATGTGACACACATAAGAAAGTGTTTCACCGCTGTTCAAATGCACTTTGAATCGCATCATTATATTTATAAATGTTTTCCATCTGAAAGGACTAAAATATTAAATTAAACAAATGACAATAAAATGCAAAGTAATCTCTTCAGTAATCAAAGTACTGTTTGATTGTAACTGTATTCGAATTACCAATGATTTAAATTAAAACTGCATTGGAATACTGTTACTTGTATTTTGAATTTTAAATACGTAATCCCATTACATGTATTCCGTTACTTCCCAATCCTGGTCCCAGATAATTAAGGATAGTTGGCAACCCTACTTGGGCATATTAGGCCTAGACGGAATCTGCAGACTTTTTTGTTGTTGTTGTTGTTTTTAGCTTTTTCTGCACTGATTTTAGGGAAAATAACCAGAATTCTGTGGAACTAATTTAAACCAAAATATTTCATAACAGACATTCAAGGGATAGGGAATGCGTACAACCTTTTTAACTAAAGATGTCACAATTCTGTGTGTTTAGATTCCGTCTAAGTCTGGCAATCACCCAGGACACCCTTGCAACAACCCAGTAATGCCCTGGCACTGTGGCCCAACATTGTGGTGATGAGTTTGCATGGGCAAGCACCACACTCGTTTTCCTTGGTAAATGAACAAATTTATTGCTAATTACTCCGTTTTAAAAGAACAGACTTAGCTGTACTTTAGCCAAAAAAAATCTATCTGGTCTAGCATGGATGAGCAAGCCAGCCTGTGTTATTTAACTTGAACATTCATCCAGGCAATGACCTGTCTGTATTTGACAAATGGCTCATACAACTTCAACAATGTCCTTTACATTTCCAGTCATTCTCAATACTTACCCCTGACCTCCACAATCTAACCCCTTAACAAAGCCCCTCTTTACTCCACTGCTCCACCCTCATCTTCTCCCCTTTTCTTTCCTTTCATTTCTACTTTCCCGTCAATTCACCCAGTCCCTCCCCCAGTACCCAGCATAACTGTAGTAAACAGACATGTACAATAACACAGGACTGAGCATTGCATCTTTGTAACATAGCCTGTATGCTTATACTTTTCAGTGGGAGTTTAACAGAGTGTTAAACTACTGAAATAAACAGTTTAACAAATAATTTGGAGATTAGAGTGGTTTACCCAAAAAATTAAAGTCTGTCAACATTTTTTCAAATGCTCAGTTGTACTTAAAAATATCCATTCTAGTTTGTGCTGTTCAGGCCAATTTGGAAATTATAACAGCATTTATTTTTTGTACTGTTGATGCATCGCTTGTGTTGTAGCATTCCTCATTTGTAAGTCGCTTTGCTTAAAAGTGCCTGCTAAATGAATAAATGCAAATGCAATATAAACCAGTTTGAGAACCTGGGAAATTCCTTAAATTTAATATTCGATGTCGATCAGTTGAATCACTATGTCAGAAAATAATCATCACTTCTGTTTCAGATTTCATCTATTTGTCCCGTAAAACTGTTTGTCGTGTAAAAAAAAAATCAACTTCCAAAACCAAGCACTCTCCCTCCATCAGAGAGATCTCATTTCACTAACCCATTTCTTCAGGCATCTCTGGTGTTCCCCTGGCTGGCACTGATACTGAAAGGACAGATGGCTGAGGGTGCAGTGCTCTCCGCCATTCATATATAACTCATTGCTATGGATATGTGTACTCATTACTTCCTCTATATCAGCTCTAAGTAGGCCATTATATGAATGCACCACGGAAGTTCATACTGGTGCATGAAAAAGACCACAGAATTCCACTTCATTCAACACTTATCTGCATTAAAAGGAAACAAATCCTTTTTTCAAACTGTAGCATTTTCAGTCACAGTGTTTAAAACTAACATGAGAAAAGCAGATCAATCAGGCAGTAATAATCACTTAATGGGATGGTATACCTAAAATTGAAATTCTGTAATCATTTACTACCCTCCTGTTTTTCCAACCATGTTTTACGTTTTTTCTTAGAACCGATCACATGTGGTCAGGCGAGACACGTTGTTGTTTGCACCTGGTTGTCTCCTGTGACCACTTGTGTTTGGATTTTGAGGGGATGGTCTGATTAAATGACGACATACACTCAACCCTTTTAATCATCAATCATAGAGGCAGGAGCTACTTAATCTGCTATATAGTGCTCTGAAGTGTACAGAAACCTCTTACTTCTCATCTGTTTCCCTGCATGTTAATGTCAGACACACTGAAGAAGATCTATAAAGTTCTCGTGCTTGTGTATGTGCCTTTTAAAGCCGCTTGTAACTGGCAAAGTTTAAACTCTTGTTTTAGCGCAGCAGTGGATTGACAGGTTAGCGGTGGCACTTTACTACTGTCAGGAATGCATTCAGGACAGATTAGCAAATACACCTCAGATATAAACAGGGACAAAAGAAGATGTTAGGCAGAATGACAGCCTCAGTCACCATGCACTTAATACACTAAGTGTAAATAGCAACAAAAAGCATCTTCTTTGCACTAAGTACAAAAACCGTTAGATGCTATTTTCAACCCAGTGCATTTATTGTGTTTATTTAGAGTCCCACAGACACCCTACACCAATCCCTACCCCCAAATCTAACCCTACAGCCTTCCCTTACAAAAATGAACCATGATTTACTACAGTAACCATAGTATCACCATAAAATCAAACATGGTTACTATATTAACACCATATTACTGTAGTAAAACCATGGTAAACTGCATTCAAATGATGGCTTCCACCAAATAAAACATGGCTACTACAATATTACTATGTTAAACAATCATGGTTTCTTTCATTTAATTTGATCAATCCTTTCTCTCAACACCCGACCTTCACTGTGACCAAATCTCTGCGAGGACATCAACCTTTGTCTTCAGTTTTTATTCATAATTATAAGTGTTAAAGAAAATATTACGAGTGGAGACAGGAAACAGGATGGGAAAAAGTGGTACAAAAGGCAGAATCGAACTCGGGTTGTTCGCACGAAAAACCAAATCCACATCGGTGTTACTCATCACGCCACTGCAGCGTCATTTGGGCTGTAGTTTGTATTCTGTTTGTGTTTCCGCTTTCCACCCGACTACTGGAGTGCAAATAGATGAGCTGTATGGCAGGTGCTTTTTACACCAAGAGCAAATAGTTACTTTGAAGAAAAAATTACAGGTTTGGAATAACATATGGGTACATAAATAATGGAAGAAAATTCTTATTGGGGTAAACTAACCCTTTGAATCATCAATCGTAGAGGCAGTAACTACTTAATCTGCTATGTAGTGCTCTGAATCAAATTCAATTCTAGAGCCAGATATAAGGTAAGATTTTTAGTAGGGCTGTCAATAGATTTAAATTTTATTCCAATTAATTAATCGCGATTAATCGCATATATAAATATTTGCTGAGAAAGCCCCTCATATAACAATAACTCAATATATAATGATGAAATAATTATACATAGTTATCTTAAAATATTTTTGAATTATATATATATATATAAATATTCAGATAATTCAAATGCATTACATTCTTGTGGCAGAAGAGTTCATCATTGATAAGACAAAAAAGCGTCTTTAGAATACAATGTATTGTTTACTACCATATTATTGATCATAAGCCAATCATTGGCACAGTTCACAGCAATCCATTACACAAGTGAATTTGTCAATCAGTTCGAGATTTATAATGAGGGCTTGTTTAAGGACCCGTCAATATACATATATGTTATGTTTAGGTCACTGTGTCAAGTTAAATATAGTTTAATACTTAGAACACATCTTGACATCACTTAGGTCGAATTTGTACTCCATAAAATGTTTTGAACGCAAGAACGTAACACATGTTTGTGTTGTGCTGTCTGGTTGTTTTTCTTCACTGTACAAACTGCGTGCTGCCACACAGCTGAAATTTCACTTACTGCTATATTACAAGCTTGCATTTCTCAGGAATCTTTCTTATTACGGTCCGGGGGCATTATGATTAATTGCGTTCATTTTTTTAACACTTTATTTGTAATAAAATTAATCGCACTGAATTAACGCGTTAAATCGACAGCCTTAATTTTTAGTAAATAAATATTTAAAAATTATTTTTGGTTCCTCACAATCCTATTGAAGGGCTCTAGAATATAATGCATAGACATATGGATTACTATTATGGTGGAGGTATCAGCCAGAACATGGGAACGATCAGCCAGAACATTCTGCTAGTTGACTCCTTTTGTGTTTCACAGTTAAATAAATACAAATACAATTAAAATACATGCAGCACTGTGCAAATGTTTTAGGCACTTGGGAAAAATGTTGCATAGTGAGGATGTCTTCAAAAATAATGATAAATAGTTTTCATTTATCACTTAATGTCATAAAAAGTGCAGTAAACATAAAAAAAAGCTAAATCAATATTTGGTGTGACCGCTTTTGCCTTTAAACTGCACTGATTCCCTTAGGTACACCTAGACGCGGTTTTTCTTGGTTGTTGGCAGATAGGATGTTCCAAGCTTCTTGGAGAATTTGCCACAGTTCTTCTATCTATTTTGTAGGGCTGCACAATTTGGACAAAAAGTCATATTGCGATTATTTTGAAAAATATTGCAATTTGAACTGCGATTATGATGGTAATGTTTTCCACGTGTTCAACTGCAAAAAGGCTGCTGGGGTTTTCACACTTGAAACCTCTTAAAAAGAGCCAAACTGAGACCTTTTTTCAGTTCAACCACAAACAAATAAATATATAAACAGTGAAACAAAGTCTTCTTCATATTCAAATGTTATCATCCACCATGTACCTGTTTTTGTCCATTTTGTGACAGGATCTCAGCCCATTAATCATCATCATTAGTTTTTAAAACAGTCAACTTGAATATCAGGGATGCTCCAATCAGGATTTTAACATCCGATACGATCTCCAATTCTCTTTTCATCTCATCAATCGATCCTGATCATTAAACTTTTTATCAGCAGCTCTGTCAAAACTGGTTGTATGTAAACTTCCTGCTCAATGTCACTGTTAACTAAATTTCCCTGTTGGTAAAACCAGTTGTTGCCTAGTTGTTGCTGTCAGTCAATAATTCAGTATACACAAAATATAATTTTAAAATATAAATTTTACTCTTTATTCTAGGCCTTAAAAACTAGTAGGCTTATACAAACTATTCTTTACTGTATATAAGATAGTCCTAAAGATTGAGGCTTAATGTCAAACTGAAGTTGAACTGATAACCCATTGGTGTAATTCAATTTTAAAGTGGAACTTTGGGCTAGTTTGTCACCATTTCATTTAATTTTTTTTATTCATTATTTTATTGTATAATGGTTCTCAGCAGGAAACCGATGGAGTGCGTACTCCGGGTAGGGAAGGAGGTATTGCCCCAAGTGAAGGAGTTCAAGTACCTCGGGGTCTTGTTCACGAGCGAGGGGACAATGGAGCGAGAGGTTGGCCGGAGAATCGGGGGCGGTATTGCACTCGCTCTATCGCACCGTTGTCACGAAGAGAGAGCTGAGCCGGAAGGCAAAGCTCTCGATCTACCGGTCAATTTTTGTTCCTACCCTCACCTATGGTCATGAAGGTTGGGTCATGACCGAAAGAACTAGGTCGCGAGTACAAGCGGCCGAAATGGGCTTCCTCAGAAGGGTGGCGGGCTTCTCCCTTAGAGATAGGGTGAGGAGCTCAGTCATCCGTGAGGAACTCGGAGTAGAGCCGCTGCTCCTTTGTGTGGAAAGGAGTCAGTTGAGGTGGTTTGGGCATCAAGTAAGGATGCCCCCTGGGCGCCTCCCTAGGGAGGTGTTTCAGCCATGTCCAGCTGGGAGGAGGCCTCGGGGAAGACCCAGGACTAGGTGGAGAGATTACATCTCCACACTGGCCTGGGAACGCCTCGGGGTCCCCCAGTCAGAGTTGGTTAATGTGGCTCGGGATAGGGAAGTTTGGGGCCCCCTGCTGGAGCTGCTTCCCCCGCGACCCGACTTCGGATAAGCGGTTGAAGATGGATGGATGGATGGATGGATTTTATTGTATTTAATTGAGCAATGCATTATATTATAGTAACTAAATATTTGATATACATGTATTATATGTTCATTTTCATTGTGTTGGATGTTGGTAATATTAGTTCCGCTTTCACTTGTTTCCGCGGGGAGTGTAATAAGTGCGACACGCTCTCTCGTGAAGTAAACGATAATCTTGTATTCTATGTTATTATTATGATACCTGTGCCTTGCGGATACTGAAATGCAGCTACCGCAGATAATAATAAAAACGCTTAACACAGGACGCACCAGTTGAGTGCAAATAAAGTGTTTAGCGCACGTTAACCGAACCGAACTCGGAGCACTTCTGTTACTCTAAGCATGAGAGCGAGTTGTGGAGCACAGGACCGATCTGAAAACACTGTAACAATGCTCTGACTTAATATAGACCGCAGCGCAAGTAAACTTTGAAGAGAGAAGACTATTTATTTATTTAATTAAATCTCAACCATTTACCATTTAATAATCGCAGGTGTCATATCGCGGTTTCGGTTTGATTTCGATTAATTGTGCAGCCCTAGTATTTATGCTGTCTCTTTATGTAATCTCAGACTGACATGATGTTCAGTGGGGGGCTTTGTGGGGACCACAACATATGTTGCAGGGCTCCCTGTTCTTCTATTTTATTCTGTAGTCCAACCAAAATGGAAAATTCTGTCATTATTTACTTGCCTTCATGTTGTTCCAAGCCAGTGTGATGTTATTTATTTGAGAGAAAGTTAAAGAAGGGAATTTTTAAGCATCTTTTCGAAGCTCTGTTCACTTCAACACTTCATAGTGACCATGGGCTGTTAAGGATTTACAAATGCACCGTAAGCACTACAGTATATTTTATATGGAATTGAGCTGTTAATTATGACATTCCCTTTTCTGGATGCCCTGGACTTTATTATTAACATGTGACAGATATTTAGATATTTTAACAGTCTCTTAGTTGTGTGTCACGTTTTATTATCTTCTGATGTCTTTGCGTTAGAGGACCTCACAGGATCTTCTCTTTGCATGCTAGTTTCCGCCAGGAAAGACTGAGCCTGTCCAACAGGAAGCTGTGATTGTTAGTGAAAGCCATTGTTTGCCATGTTCAGCGCTTATCAGTTTGGTGAGCTGAAGTGAAGTGGTTTTCACCAGCTTGAGATGACTGTGTCTGGCTGAGAATAACAGCTGCATGCTTATTGAATAACATTAATCAAGGACTGAAAACATTTGCGGAACACAGATGATTGCTTCACGTTCATATCACGGCCCCGATGCTTATCTGAGAGGGAGGAGTGCATTCTTGCCATCAACCTCAAAATTCAGTTCTTGTGCAAAGCAACATGCTCCCAGCAGTTTATGGAGATCCAGTATATTCTCAATGACGCTTTCTTTAGTCCACAGTATAGCTACTGTTATACTACATAGAACAAGCTGTGATGGCCCAAGATTGCCATTTCTATCTTTGCAAAGCTGCAATATGTTTACAAATATTCCCATTGTAAATACATGAATGAGATTTTTCTAAATGGCCACCGAATCAGATTAGATTCGCAGGCAAACACTCTTATCTTAACTTGATTTTGAGTCTGGTAGCTGAAAGAAGAGGAGGTGTAGGGCTGGACTCGCACAACACGGGACAATTAATTCTAGAATTTAAATATAAATTAAATATAGAATTTTCATTTTTGGGTGAATTATCCCTTTAAGGAAACTGGTCTCAAAACAGTTTAAAAAGCACCTCATTTCCATCCTACCTCTTTTAACAGGCTCCGAAGGCAGCAATTTCCTGTTTTTGGATGAGTAGAGTGTGTTTGGTAACAGTTTGACTGCTAGTGATCTAGTATTACGGAATATCAGACCATATACTGTATTATTTTAAATAATTGGGTGAACTATTCCTTTAAGAGTTCAATTCGTTAAAAAACCCTGCTGGTTAAGCGGTTAACTTATTAGGCAGCAAGTCAGCTGCCTACGTTTTCGGATGCAGCCACAGTTTTAAACAGGAACCACAGCTTGTTCTCATGATCTGCATAGTCCGGAGAAAACTGAGTCAATCTTCTCGTTTTGCATAGCTCATGGACAAGGACTTGGCAGGCCATCACACAGATGGAGGAAGAGGTAGTGACTGCTCCCGAATACAGATGAGAGCATTACCATTTGCACCTGCTGTGGCTATCCAGTACACACTGCCTCTGCAGAAAAGTGCATCAGATCAACTTTATGACTATAGACTGATATCGGTCAAGCCGAGTAATCAGTCAATATTTTGAGATTATCAGCATCAGTCCATAACTTCTGATCAGCAGATTAACAGATATTTGTCTACCTTGTTGATGTATGATAATAAACTATTAAATTTTTTGAATAGTTTTCCATTTTTGGTGCATTTCGAGTAAATATTGTGCAATGTAAGCATCCATATGCATGATGTATAGGCCTATTGGCCATCCGGCTCTGTAGGTGTCAATATCGGCATTGGCCATTAAAAAAAAAAAAAAAAAAAAAACTTGTCCACCACCAAACATGACATTAAATAACATCTTAGCAAGTACTGAAACAAAAAGTACTAGTTGACAATATACAGTATAACGTTCTGGACAGTACTAAACAGTTAGTCCAGCAGCTGACTGTAATGTGACATACCTTCCCACAAAATTTTCTAGAACAGAGCTTTTGCCTGCGCTCTGACCCCCGACCACAGCGATTTGGGGCAGGTCCAGGTTGCAGCTCTGTCCGATGGCGCTGAAGGCATCCTGCAGGCGGTTCACCAGCGGGATGAGCTCCTCCATCCCCCGGTTGCCCATGGTGACAGAGCCGCGAGGATGTGGCGCGGGAAACACAAGCGCGCAACAAACACCTTTCCTTTGCGTTATAAAAGAATAATGAGAGAGACGAGTGCACATTTTACGATAAAAAGTGAAAGCACTTGAAAACAACCAGTTATATTAATAAAGGGTTGGTATATCCAGTTTTTTCTGACTCAAAAATGAATATTCTGTTATCGTTTACTAACACTCAAGATCCTTTTTAGCTTCTGTGAACACAAAGATAAAAGGTAGGCTTTTATTAAAAGATAGTATTAGTCACTAATCATTTTCATTGCATTTTTTAAATTGTATTCTTTTTTTTTATTCATGAAAGTGTTCAACAGAAGAACGTTATAGTGGTTTGAAACAACATCAGGGTGAGTAAATGATGACAGAATTTTTTACATATTTTTTTTCCCGGCAATTTTCCATTTAAAACCAATAAAACAAACTTATACAGAGATTCAAAGTGTAAATAATTAACTTACTAAGTGGTTAATTTTGAAGTACGTTATTCTCAGCTTTTGATCCTGCCAGACGGAGCAATTCAGAAGTCTCAGTAATTTAATAACGGCGTTCCAGGCACTGCTCTCTTTGTACAGGGCAAACCGAAAGCAACGATAAAAAACAAGTGAAGACACAAAATAAAGTATCTTCGGTAGAAGTGCCGTGCTTTCCTCGGTCGTTTGATTGTACTCGAGCACTGACAGCCAGCTGTCCGATGAGTACGCTTGCGCGCGCTCGACGCCACTCCTCAGGGATTTGAAGGTTCAGATTTAGTGCGAATTAAAATTATGCGAGTTCATAGTTTCCTGTTTACTTAATACACGCATAAGATTGATGTTCGGCAAAGAAAATATTAGAGCATCGCATTTAAATACAAAGATATGAAGAAAAGCAAAACGTGACGTAGAGTACATCCGCCCTCATTTCAGCACAGTACAGTACAGTAGACTCATCCAGTAAAAATAACACTGCACGCTGACCACAGGGTTGCCAGATAGATTGCTGCTGTATGATACCAAAGCGAATTCGTCTATTTATAGCAGTACATTTAATAATAATAAAAATAAGTTTTAAAGAAAGTTAAAAAAGTCTTAAAATATTACATTTTATATACACAGATGATCAGTTATTTAGCAATTTCCTAATTTAATATTTTTATTACCACTTGTCAGCATAAAAAGTGAAAAATTATCATGAATTGCAAAATATCTTTGTATTTGTTAACGACATGCACCTGAGCTAGCATAGACTCCACAAGTTTGTGCAAAATCGTATGATCCATCCCAGCATTGAAATCTAATCTTTGAACAAACAAGTTAACAATGTCAATGTCACAATGCTTTTTGGCAAGTGACCTAAAATTAGAACAGAATCTTTAATATTTCTTAATTCATGTTATGTCTTTACGTTTCTTTGTTTTATCCATCCATCCATTTCCATGTTAATGTATATTCGTTTTTGAATCTCAGATTTTAAATGTGGGTTAGTTCACCCAAAAATTACAATTCCCTCATGCCTTCCCAGATGTGTCTGAGAATATCTTGGCTCTGTTGGTCCATACAATGCAAGTGAATGGTGACCAGACCTTGTAGCTCCAAAAAGCACATTAAGGCAGCATAAAATGAATCCATATGACTTCCGTGTTTTAATCCGTGTCTTCAGAAGCAATATATGTGTGGGTGTGAAACAAAGACCGATATTTACATCCTTTTTACTATAAATGTACACTTTCGACCAGCCCTACTATACACGTTCCAACTAGTTTGGCATGTATAGTCAACATTCGGTTAACCATTCGACACACCACTATTCGAATACTAAAATCACTATTCTTTATTTAACAGCAGCAGTGTAACTCAATGCACTTGGCAATAATGTGTTCGCTCCCTCATGGAAATTCAGTATGAGGTCTCTAGAAATGTTTTGAGTAGTGTTTGAGGAAATAAAATTGCAATAAATGTTATTTATTCCCACGAAATCTTCATGCATATCACCACCTACTGGGCAGGGCGTAGAAAGAAAGAAAAAGGGAGAGATAAAAGGAAAGGAAAATAATAAATCATATTTGCGCAAGAGTAGGTTTTGCCCAGTAGGTGTCAATATGCACAAAATGAAGACCGGTAAAAGATGAAGACCGGTAGTGAATGCACACAGGAGGGCTGGTCAAAAGTGGAGATTAATAGTAAAAAAAAGTAAATCAAAAAGAACAGAAAATAGATATTTATCTATATTTATGTCTGCAAACTGTATTTATGTTCCTTTTATCCAGTTCTTCTTAGCTGAAAATGAAGACAGGGTCCCAATATTTAAAGGAAAAGTTTACCAAAAATGAAAATTCTCTCATCATTTACTCACCCTTATGCCATCCCAGATGTGTATGACTTTCTTGCATCTGCTGAACTCAAATTAATATTTTTAGATGAATTTCCCAGCTCTTTTGGCCCATACAATGTAAGTGAATGGATGCCAAAAGCTCCAAAAATCAAAGTCACAATAAAAGTAATCCAATGTCTCCAGTGGTTAAATCAATATATTCAGAAGCAATATGGCAGGTGTGGGTGAGAAACAAATCACTTACACATCCTTCTTCTTGTGTTTTTGATATTTCACATTCTTCATGCATATCACCCTCTATTAGACAGGGAGAAGAATTCCAAGCAAAAAATTACTTAAATATTGATCTGTTTCTCAGCCACACCTGTCATACCAATTCTAAAAATATGGATTAAAACACTGAAGTCGTACGGATTAATTCGATGATGCCTTTATTTGCTTTTTGGGGTTAAAATGTTGGCACCCATTCACTTGCATTGTATGGACCAAAAGAGCTGGGAAATTCTTCTAAGAATCATAATTTGGGTTCTGCAGAAAAAGGAAGTCATACAAATCTATGGATGGCATGAGGAAGAATAAATGAGAGAATTTTCAGTTTTGGGAAAACTATCCCTTTAAGGAACATTAATATTTCACAGACATACTTGTGAACTGACTTTAACAAAACAACTCTCCCAGTCATCATCTCTGGTAATGTGGGATTATTTAAATCTGAGACAATCCAAGATAAAATCCTAGCAGTGTCTTAAATCTCAATGTGAAATTTCATCCTGATATTAACATTTCTTTTTCTATTAAGTATTAAATAAAATGCAAAATTTTTCATGTACTATCGATAATAATTTGGGTCTTTAAATTATACCTTTAGACATCAAATAGACATCATGACAATGATATCAAAATACTTCTTTCATAGTATTTATACATTCAGATTACACATTTGATCATTTGACATGGTGTTTTCTTCCAAAGAGCAGGAAGAGAAGGTTAAAATATATGTTAAACTTTACTGACATGTTGTCATGTTTGACAGGTTAATCACCAATTTGGGATAATTTCTTAACAAATAAAAAAAACAAACAAAAAGGCTGTCAGGTCTTGCAACTCTCAAATAGAACATGGCGCAGGTTTGACGTCATGATGTTTAGTCACAGGACACACAAGAACCAAATATATTTGATGTTACTGATGTCCATCCTGTGCCATATTTGATTTGAGAGCTGCATTATGATTTGCATGAATGTACTGATTTGTCGTCCTGTTCATAACACAAAGCTTACTTCAGGTTTCTTAAATCATAATTATTCATATATTTCCTATTTTGTTTTACAAACTTTTCAGAACAAAAATAATATATTTGGATTGCCAAAGCACTCACACAAAACTCTCCAAATTGTTTAGATGACCTTCAGGTCATTTAACATTGCAGTAATGTCTATTTGAGGCACACACGGTGCAGACTGAGTGCTTGTATGAAGAGACTTCTGTAAGTCTATTGCTGTCAGCTTTAATGATGGAGGAATGGTATTAGGTTTGTGTCCCTCTCCTGCACTTCTGCAACACAGCAGCACCTCATTGACTTCACCCTCAATTCCACGAGAGAACACACATGGGAACACGGCTTGAATACGTTTAAGCACCGACGTCCTGAGAGCGGAGTCACGACAAACTAGGTTCAGCATAAAAATTCCTGTGATGGCAGAGGAGAAAATGTGATCATGGAAAAATAAAATAGTGTAATAATCAAAGACAATTTATAGTGAAACATAAAAGTCCACTTTACAAAATACATCTACATCAGAATTTTCAGAGCAAGTTTTTTGATGAAATGTATCAAAACCAATTTTATAACAATAAAGTCTCCCTTGCCTCTAAGGGTTAACAAGTTGTACACTTTCTGCAGAAGTGATGTTTCCACAAAGGCTGGTGGAGGGCAGCTCATGCCCAGGGTAGTGTCTTTGCTGTCAACATCAAACATGATGACTTCAAAAGAGTGCCCACCTATAACGGGAAAGGAACAGAACATTTTAGGATGATTTAGTTCGCTTGTTGCTTTATCGCATTTTGTCTAGTTAGGGTGAAACTGCTCGGCAAACAAAAAGTCTAGATGTTCTCTCACCCTCATTCTCCAGTGTTTTGATGTGCTCCAGTCCATCTCCAAGTGTAACCTTCAGCCTCTCATCAGTCTGAAACCCAAACCAGGTCTGAGCTACCTCCAGCACAGCTGGGTCGAGTTCCACCACCTCAACCCGTGCACTAGGCACAAAGTCATGCACAAACTGAGGCAGGCCCCCGCCACCCAGTCCCACCAGTAACACGGACAGTGCATGGTCTGTTGGAAGACCTAGTTTTTACAATTAAGAGAGACAGACTTGTAATAAGTAATGAATAGACTTCTCAGCAATGATGTGCACAATCCAAACAGAAGAACTCACATACTGGTTCATAAGTATAATTGCCATTTAGAGTAAAGGGTTTTCGATAGTTTCATTTTTGACATTTTAAAAAAACAATTTGTGAACTATACACAAAATCGCTCATTCTAAACACAATAAGTGCATTGTGAGGTTTCATGACACAATATGGCAATATCGTTTGCCTTTATGCATCAGTATCTTTGCTTTCTAAAGATGATGGGAGCACTTTATGCAATGTTAACATAATTTCTCCTAATCTTAATAGAGCCTGGGATGGGGCTAGTGGTTTGTCCGACCAATGAAAGAATGGGGGGGGTTCTGGAAACCAACCTGTAGGTCTTTTGCGGTTAAATATTTGCAATTCTGTTTAGTGACACTAGTGCATTAAAGATTAAATGTGTTGGGGCCTGGGTAGTAGTAAAGACACTGGCTCCCACCCCTGGAGTTCACTAGTTCGAATCCAGGGTGTGCTGAGTGACTCCAGCCAGGTTTCCTAAGCAACCAAATTGGCCCGGTTGCTAGGGAGGGTTGAGTCACATGGGGTAACCTCCTCATGGTTGCCATAATGTAGTTCGTTCTAGATGGGTGCATGGCGAGTTGAGCGTGGATGCTGCGGTGGATGGCGTGAAGCCTCCACAAGCGCTATGTCTCTTTGGCAATGCACTCAACAAGCCACGTGATAAGATGCGCGGGTTGACGGTCTCAGACGTGGAGACAGCTGGGATTCGTCCTCTGCCACCCGGATTGAGGAGAGTCAATACGCGACCACGAGGACTTAAAAGTGCATTGAGAATTGGGCACACCAAATTGGGTGATTCTAAATATCCATACCTCCCTACTATACACCAAAAACAGCATACCAATGCAGTAGTACAGTATGTCTGAATCCTCTGTTTTCATAAAACAGTGTGCTAGCAATACACGGATGACCGATTTGGGTCAAGATTCTGAAGTGCAGATCAAATGAACACTTTATTATACCATAATCCCTCATGGAGCGATATCACGTTTAAAACGCTGGATTTAAAAGAACAACCTTCACCTTTACTTGCAATTAAAAATGGAAACAATACCACCCCTTCTAAATGTAAACGCTTTCTCTAGCTTGTGGCAAGCATTTCAACGTTAGCATGCTTACCTTTATTACTGATTGCATCTGATCCTAGCATGGCTAAACCGGCCACCATGACTTCATGGTGTGTACAGCAGAGAAATCCCCGGTCCACACTACGTGCTTTAGCACCTGTTAAAGCAGGGGCTTCAGAAACAGAAGCCTTGGACTTTTTCCTATTCTTCTTTTTATGAGCAGATGTGGCTGGCAAAAGAGACCAAACCCAAATTGAAATCAATCATGGAGACAGTATTCTGTAAGCATGGAAAAATACATACAGCAGTATTCAGGATACAGGTTTTCTGTAACCTCACCTGTGGACCGCAGTCTACTTTCTGACTGCACTAGTTGGGAATTATTCATGAAGATCAGCCTGCGGTAGAGGTGACCATCCTCTCCTCTGACGTCCTCCACAGAATACTCTCCAGTCAAAGCACTGACCCCTCGTCCAACGATTTCCCTCCACCCCAGATCTCCTCCGACAGACAGGAATGGCACCTACACCAGAGGAAGAGACAAATAAAGAGCATGAGAGATAAATGATGACAAGATTTACCTATTAATTTATGTTAGTCTCTTCCACCTGCTGGTTGGCTGGCATTCCAGGAGGAGCGAGTTCCAGCACCATTGGTGACAGCTCCGATTGGACAGCCTGCATGTCGTCATACTCCTGATCTCGATGCATTGCCACAATGACTAGGCGTCTGAATTTTGCACTGGATGCTAGCTGAGCTCGACCTTCAGCTGAGCCATACAACCAATCAGATTCACGGCCCTGGGGAACTTAAAATTGCAAAGAAATTATATGAAAGGGATGGGTACCCCAAAATGAAAATTATGTATGATTTTCTCTCTTCCCTGAAACAAAACAGTAGAGATTTTGAAGAATTTCTACTTATGATTATTAATCCCCATAAAACTGTGATTTAATTAAATAAATACATAGTCTCTATGTGCTGTGCACTTCAGAGTGCTCTCTGCCATCTCACACATGACGATCATGATGAGGTGTTTTCAGTGTATGAGCAGCGGTTCACATTCATGTCGAAGTGCCCATCACTTGCAGATTATTCATTTATATCAGAGACTTTTTTTAGTTAACCGATGATGTTGTTTCACAATGCACGGCCGATGGCAGTGACAAAATGATATGAATGTGTATATGACTCCTATTCCGAGTCCCGATCGTAACCATGTTTTGTACATGTAACGGAAACCTTGCTAGCAACAGTGTCAAACCGTTTTATTATTCTAAAACATTTTCCAGGTCTAATAATTATTTTCCAGGACATTTAGGAAATTTTCTCATTTTCCATGACTGGAAAACTGCACTGCAAAATTCCAGGTTTTCCAGGACATGTGGGAACCCTGTATTTTGTTTCGTTTGAAGTGCAGCTTGAATTGAGGAATATCTTTGGTTAAAATGTTTTGTTTTAATAAAATTATTCTGATTTTTAAAGCACAATCAATTAAGCTACATGAATCACCAATCCCTCTGCAGGGGGGTTGGAGGGCTGACAATGTAAACGAATATTGCAATTTTTTTATTTATTTTTTAAAGGCAAACAGTAGCTTTCTGTGTGGAACAGGGCCCTGTTGCAACAAACCTGTTATGTTGGGAAAACCCTAAAAAGGTTTTCTTAAAGGGATAATTCTCCCAAAAATGAAAATTCTCATCATTCACCTTCATGCCAACCCAGGTGTGTATGAATTTATTTCTTCTGCAGAACACAACAAGAAACAAAGTTTTTAAAAAGAATATCTCTGTAGCTCTTCAGAAGCTATATAATAGGTATGGGTGAGAAACAGATCAATATACAAGACCTTTTTAACTATCAATCTCCACTTTTACATCATTTTTCTTTTGATTTTTGGCTATTCACATCCTTTAAGCATATCACAACCTACTGGGCAGGGAGGAGAATTTATAGTATTATCAAATTAAATATTGACCTGTTTCTTACCCACAACTATCATATCACTTCAGAAGACATGGATTTAACCACATGAGTCATATAAATTACTTTTATGCTGCATTTGTGCTTTTTATAGCTTCAAAGTTTTGGTACCCATTCACGTGCACTGTATGGACCAAAAGAGCTGAGAAATTCTTAAAAAAAATAAATAATTTGTGTTCTGCTGGAGAAATAAATACACATCTCTGACAAAGTGGAAGATTAGATAGATTACATAAGTAAATAGCTTATATTTCAGGCTGTTTCTCACGCAAAGCCATGGTTTGATTTGGAATACAGCATATGAGCCATTTAGACTACTTTTTTGGACTACGAGTTTAGAACAACACGAGGGTGAGTGAATGATGGCAGAATTGTCATTTTTGGGTGAACTATTGCTGAAAACAATATAAGCAGTAAATATTACTTGGCTCATGACGGTGATCGCTACAATGATTTTGATTGTGTAAATGGACAAAAGAATGAGGCACTCACCAATAAATATGGCAAAGTAATTAGTGCGTGGCAGCTTGGCAGAAGGCGGGCTATCCTGCACTGTCAGAGTGTATCGCGGATGGCCGGTGGATGCATTGCACAGAGTGAGGGAAGGTGTGCTGCTTGCATCTGTTCCCCCTCTGAGTCTATGAAGCAGAAGATTGTAGGCCTGTCTCTCCTTCACAGCAGACAAGAGTTCAGATACTGATGCAAGCCTAGCAGGAGCTCCATCCTCCCCCTGGCACATCTCAAGCACTGCAAACGGAGGTGCTTGCCGGAATTTGGTGCATACAAGAACAAAAACAGGTAGGGCGAAAGAGTAATCAGAGTCCTCATTCTGTTGTCCAGATAAGCAGTGGATTCGTACAGCCCAGCCCTGGGCAAAATGTTCCACGGCCAATTTTATGACGTGTTCCTGGGCTAACGTTACACAAACATACCGGCCCCCCACGGCCAAAACTCTGCCAACTTCTTCCAGCATCCTGCGTGCCAGAGCACCCTCCTCCTCGGAAGCCATGGCATCCAGTGTACCCTTATCTAGAGCTGCCTGGAAGCTCCCACTCCCAAAGCCTGTCTTGGTGGCATCCACCTGCTGGAAGGTCAGGTCAGGACGACGCTCTGCGTTCCGCTGGTTCATGTGAGACACCACTGTCTCGCTGATGTCAATGTTGGTTAACTGATGGTAGCCAACATCATAAAGCTGTTCACTCAGCTCAGAGTTCCCACAGCCCACCACCAACACCTGCAGCAGAAAGCAAGAGGCCATTCAGATCAAACATGTCCGTATAGCGCATACTTACACAGAAAAACAATGGGATCATCATGGGTAAATGTGGTCAGCATGAATGGCCCCTTAAAATTATGCTTTTTTGTTGTACATACCCCTTGAAGAATCTGAGATGTTTATCTTTTTTTTTAAATAAGCAAGATCACAAAAATTGCATTTTGTTTTGTTTTTTAATTAAAGGTGCCCTGATGAAGTTATATGACTGAACAAATGTTTGCATATATATTTTTTCACATATAAAGACCCAATTATTGGGTTTTTATAATATCACACACTTAATAATATTATGTGTGATACTATAAAAACAATATGTTTTGTGCAAAATTTAAAAATGTAGCTTTTATACTGTCATTATACTCAAGTCAAAAGAAATGATTAAAATAGTATCTGGAAAATGTTTAATTTGAAAAAAGGAGTGGTTCACCACAAAATATGAAACTTCTCATATTTACTGACCCTCATGCCATCTCAGATGTGTATGACTTTCTTCTGCAGAACACAAATGAAGATTTTTAGAAGAAAATCTCAGCTTTGTTGGTCCATACAATGCGAGTAAATGGTGACCAGAATTTTGAAACTCCAAAAAGCAAATAAATGCAGCATAAACGTAATCCATACACCAGTGGTTTAATCCATATCTTCAGAAGTCATATGATAGGTGTGGGTGAGAAACATATCAATAATTAAGTCCTTTTTTTTTTTTACTATAAATTCTCCTTCCTGCCCAGTAGTTGGCAGTATGCACTAAAAATGCAAATCGCCAAAAAACAAAAGAAGAACACAGGAGAGAAGAGCGCTTAGGAGGGCTGTTTGAAAGTGGAGAATTATAGACTGAAAATGTATCTGTAAAAATCTGTTTCTCACCCACACCTATTATATCACTTCTAAAGACAAGGATTTAACCACTGGATGAATTACTTTTATGTTCTTCTTGGAGTTTCAAAGATCTGGTGACCATACACTTGCATTGTATGGACATACAGAGCCAGAGATATTCTTCAAAAAATCTGTGTGTTCTGCAGAAGAAAGAGGGTCATACACATATGGGATGGCATGAGGGTGAGTAAATGAAGAGACTTTTCATTTTTGGTGAACTATCCCTTTAACAGCGAATCTTTCCTCTAATCAACATTAGATTAACGTTAGATGTATAACCAGTAAATGTACATCAAGTACTGTAGCAGCTTTGGCAGACAGAGGGAAGCATGTATCAACTAATTGTTGCGTAATATGAAACCACATATTACCTATATTCAAGAGTTAAGGTTTAGAGGCCTGTTTCAACCTAAATACACGTTAGGACATTATATGTATGCAACAGAAAACGTCCTCAATTAAAACACAGTTACCTTCTCACGCGGTTTGATGTATTTATGTAGTACACCGCAAAGTGAGTTGTAGTCTCCGTACCACTCGAAAGACTTCTCTCCTCTTTTACGGAAAAATCGCTCCCAGTATTCCGCCGAGCTGAACTCCTCAGCGGTGCGAGGCAGTAAACTCATGCTTGTGTTTCCGAATCTATAAAATGCCTCGGAATTAAGCCCGATTCAGATGTTTACAGGCCGACGAAGTACTTCGCTGGATAACTGACCACTTCACTGAATAATAAGTCAATTTTATTAATGAATTTATTGCCCTGGTGCTGTAGTTGGCATGCGACGATGCTTTGAGCTCTCCCACATGTTAAGCACTTTCTACCCGGAGTGATTTTAGGGAAGGACGACGTTGAACGGGCAGTGATTGGTCAGTGTGTGAGAGGGCGTGTCTTAAGCGTGCTATTGACGTTCGCTGATTGGTGGAAGTTTTGGTCCATGAAAACGATTGGTTTATGACATGCCAAGAACTGAATGTTTCACCATTGCGGTAGTGGAAACAGTAAAAACACAAGCATGGCAGTGCCGACTGGCAGAACGGTGGTTTTCGTTACTGGGAACGTGAAAAAATTGGAAGAGGTGAGCATAACGAGTGTTTTTATGTAGTCGTCAGTCTCCAATAGAAAAAATATAAATAAAGAACATCGTGTGATGTCCAGGCATATCTTATTATATCTAATATTTCATGTAGTATTTTTACTTTTTAGATTCAAGTCAGGTTTACTTAATGCACATATTGGAGATTTTAATAATGTATTCTTATAATTGTTTTGTGTTAAAACAGGTAGTTCAGATCCTTGGTGACAGATTTCCCTACAAACTCATTTCCAAGAATATTGACTGTAAGGATGTGGCTACAGTTTTCATCTTTTACTTATTTACAAGCATGCTGTATTTGTAATATGATTGACTTCTCTTGCAGTGCCTGAATATCAGGGGGAACCAGATGAAATTTCCATACAGAAATGTAAAGAAGCAGCGAGGCAGGTTTGTAAAATCTACACTGGCAGTCAAAAGTTTTGAATAATGTACAGATTTTTCTCTTATGGAAAGAAATTGGAACTTTTATTCACCAAAGTGGCATTCAACTGATCACAATGTATCAGTCAGGACATTAATAATGTGAAAAATTACTATTACAACTTGAAAACGACGTTCAGAACTTCTTAAACTACTTCAAAGATTTCTCATCAAAAAATCCTCCACATGCTGCAATGACATCTTTGCAGATCCTTGACATTCCAGCTGTCAGATTGTCCAGATACTCGGGTGACATTTCACCCCACACTTCCTGTTGCACTTGCCATAGACGTGTCTGTCTTGTCAGGCACTTCTCACGCACCTTACAGTCTAGCTGATCCCACAAAATCTCAATGGGTTTAAGATCCATAAAAATTTTCCAATTATCTGTTGTCCAATGTCTGTGTTTCTTTACTCACTCTAACCTTTTCTTTTGTTCTTCTGTTTCAAAAATGGCTTTTTCTTTGCAATTCTTCCCATAAGGCTGCACCCCTGAATCTTCACTTTTGTTCATAAAACTGGTGTTGTGCGGGTAGAATTCAATGAAGCTGTCAGCTGATGCGTCTATTTCTCAGACTAGAGACTCTGATGTACTTATCCTCTTGTTTAGTTGTACATCTGGTCTTCCACATCTCTTTCTGTCCTTGTTAGAGCCAGTTGCCCTTTGTCTTTGAAGATTGGGCCTGTCTAGATTTGATAAAAAAATTACTGTATTCAAATAGTAATGGTGCTGTTTTTACTTCAGTAATGTCCTGATTATACTTCGTGATCAGTTGAATTCCACTTTGGTGAATTAAAGTACCAATTTCCTTCATCAAAATCTATACATTATTCCAAACTTTTTGCCGCCAGTGTACACCGCTTTATTCTTTACCCTTGAATGGCGTCTCACCTTTGTATTCTTCGGTTTCTGTGATAAGGTGGATGGGCCAGTGCTGGTAGAAGACACCTGTCTGTGTTTCAAGGCATTAGGAGGATTACCAGGGCCTTACATGTGAGTCTTTAGTTTTGTTTTGTGCTGTAGATTTAAAATAATTATAAGATACCACTCACCCCCATGGTGTTTCAAACCTGTTTTGCTTGTATCCGGACCAGTAGACTCCTGTAGAAACCACAGAATTTCGGTCGTATAAAGAAAAGTACTGGCCCGTATAAATCCAATTGTATAACATTTTGGATGTTAGTGACTGAGAATTCCTTCTGTGTTATTGCCATTTGTTGCCATGGTAAGTAATCCACTTTAGTTGTCTCTCAGGGGACTGTTTTACATCTGAGTCACATTTGTATTTCTCACCTTCTGGATAAAATGGCCATCCATATTGGTAATTTATCTCAAACTGGATTGGCTGCCCTTAACCTTTAACCTTCCCCTAAATCCTGACTGCTATTGGATCACTTTATACACTGACTTTCATTTCATTGGGTACAATGTATTTAGCACACCCCTAAATCTTGACAGCTATTGGGCTACTGGATGGATTGGCTTTAATTTTATTGGTTAAACTTAACATTTAGCCCACCCAATACCCAGTCAGCATGTAGCCTAGGCCTCTTATTACAGACCTTTAAACAATATTGATACAATATAAATGCTGAGATAATAATTGTTTAAATATCTTTATTAAATCCTGTATAGTGTGGGTCTGCATCAAGTCTCTTGTGTAGCTCCTGGAACAGAGATTTACAAACCTGCTTGTTTTACAACCTACACTGGCCTCCCATTGACAACAACATCTTCTACATCAGACAGTACTTCATAAAAACTCGGCCCGTGTGTCTGTTTACTATACACCGCTAAGAAAGAGAGAATGCTCTCTGACAAGAATGGAGCATAAAATGCATTTATTATTTTGCCAGGATGAAACGAGATGCAGTTTTGGCGCAAAGAAAGTTAAAGCAGCATTTTCCCATCAGCTTTCTGCTCTCTGCTGGTTGTTTAAAGTTTGTGAAGGGCTGTCCGATGGTGCGGAGGACTGTCCTGTCAGTGTCTGATCTCTCATTCATTCTGCCTGTGCAACAGTGTGTGATTAAACAATGGCAAAATGCGATAAACGGTAAAACTATATGCGCTTAAAACCAATGAGTTTATGAAAATCGTAATTAATGATAATATGTCGACATTTATTACCAACCTGTAATATGAAGCAGGATAAGGTAGCATATTTGTATAGCTAAAATAGCTGGAAGTGGCTTATACCAGATGTGGCCCACAGTCAAGATTGATAATGGCGGTGCCCTAGTTTCGCTGAAAAATAAAGTGGATACACAGGGGTTAAATTGGGCCGGTCTGAAACGGCGATCTGGCACTTTCGATTCCAACAAGAAGGTGGTGTGACATCACACGATAATAGGGTTCCCCCACCTCTGAAATTCCAATTTAACCTTCCTATACACAATTTTGTTTGACTGGTTATATTAGCCTAGTGGCTACTATAAGTTACTAGTTTAACTACTGCCGGTAGACATCTGTGTCTGTATAAACTTTAATGTTTTAATTAATCCATATATCAAATGTTATTTTCTCTCTGGCAGCTTCAATGTTTGGTGTTTATTTGAAAAACTGAATATACGCATTTGGTATTTTATCTCCACGAAACTACTTGTGCCATATTGTCATTGACCATTGCAGGATGCATAAAGATATACATTTTCTTCTTGTCATCTTAATTAGGCCTATAAAAGGCATGTTATAATAAAATAAGATTTTAATCCCAAATTAAAGAAGAAATAAGACATATGCATATGTTCTCGAAACAGAATCAAATGAATAAAAAAATACATAGACTATATATAAACTATATAATAGTTATCATCCATACCAAACAAGTTCAATCCAAATAGTCTGCAACCTCTCATATTCTTTAGAAGACCGAAATCCCTGAAGCTCAAAAGTTATTAATACGCTATACTATGCTATGCTATGCTATACTACACTACTTTAATGAAAAACAATCATTATTGCACTCTCTCACTTTTTATTTACACATAATGCCTCATACTGTACACTCCGAATGAAATGTTTGCATTAAAAACATCCAGTATATCACGCCTCTGATCGTTTTAAATCCAATAAAACATGGATTTAATCCACTAAGTAATGAATGTCCGCAGTGAGGACCTCTTGGTTTTAGGAGAGGCTACAGTACCGCCACTCCCTATAAGCAGACTACACCCCCTAGGGGGGCACCATCTTACCCAAGGAGGGCACCAGAAAGTCCACTGGCTGCCCTTACTCACACGTTATACGATATTCAAGGCATTTGTGTTTATTGTAGATGTCTGTCTTTGATCTGCATGGAGAACCTGATATTTTGTGCATTATTTAACAATACACAATCATTTGCCGTACTTTTTAGTTCTTTTTAATTTCATTAGAATTGAGTAAAATACTTTGTGGTTTATGAATACATGGACTGCATGACACCCTTCTGTAAACTTTTATGTAAGTTAAATTTCATTTTGCACTTTATTTTACCTGGCAACTTCGCTCACTCACTACTGCCAAGCTCTGATTTCATGCAGTGACTTCATCTGTTACGCTTGCTATAGTTTACTTCCATGTTGTTTCTTCATCAAACAGCAATGTCAAATGTAAATCACTGAAACGACAGCACCACCTCAAGTAACAAATAGCATGTATAATATGTAACGCGTATCTGGAACACTAATAATTCTCCATGTTTCTACAGAAAATCAACATGATCGTATTTATTTGTATGAATGTAGTACACATTTTTCATATAATGTATATCCTGATATTGTAAACTTATATAGATAAGAAATAATCATAAAATATTATTTATGGAAGCACAAAACAAAAAAAGACACCATTTCTTACCTAAGGTCTCTTGTGGCACTATGCACTTTTGTTACTCAAGCCATTCTAAAAAATATATATATTAAAATGGTATTTGCATTTTTTGCATTACACTAAACAAGAAAGGTTGAGGACTACTAAAGCAGTGTGTGTGTGTGTAACCTAAAAAATGGATAGGTACATCCACTAAAGACCTGAGGTATGCTTTTAAGAGTTAATAAATAAATGACATAGATCTGTTGCATTAAAATGATTCAGTTTGAGTTTCTCTCTCTCTCTCTCTCTCTCTCTCTCTGCACAGAAAATGGTTCCTGGATAAACTGAAGCCAGAGGGTAAGACATCTTTCCATTCTGTTTAAACTGATGGAGGCTTTCAGAAACCAATTTAAAGCAGCTCAGATTTGACTCTATCATTATTATTCAATCTGCAGGACTGTTTAAATTGCTGGCAGGTTTTGAGGATAAATCAGCTTGGGCACTGTGTACATTTGCATTCTGTGCTGGAAAAGAGGAGCCAGTTCAGCTGTTCAGAGGAATTACTGAGGTGAGGACACATAATTGACAATAATAATAATAATAATAATAATAATTCCTGTCAGAGCCGTGCTGTAGCTGTTAGCACACGTTGAATTCTGGTGTTCATGCTGGCAATGTAAGTGCCCATTGTTCAAATGTGCCTCTGTTTGTTCCTGGGAGGCAGCAGATGCCCTAACCCCATCCCCACACTAATCCTAACCATATAGAGCCTGTAAGGCTGAGTTCCCTGCCAGGAACAACCTGGGGCACCTTTCTCCCATTGCAAATGTAAGTCCACATTGCATAATTTGTCAGTCATGCTTCCTCTCCTGTTCTCTCTCCACTATCACTACCAATAGAAGTAGTAAAATGGCAAATCAATCTCTATGCATTCACTCATGACATATTCAAGAATGAAGATCAGTACATGCACGAAATACTGAACCATAATTAGGCATATATGCCTAAAATGAAAGTGTTCCACTGAGCCCGACACAATGCAGGTTTTTATTCCTACCTACAACAATCCTTTAATGTTTTTCAGGGCCGTATTGTTGAGCCTAGGGGCCCGAGGGATTTCGGGTGGGATCCCTGCTTTCAGCCTGATGGGTATGAGAAAACGTGAGTATACGCATCTCAACAGTGGTGTTTCTCGGTTTCAACAGTAGGTGACAGTATTGGTCTAATTAAAGCAATTGAAGAGACATGCTTGTGGAGCAATGTTTACAAAAATGTTTGAATGAATCCTCTTCTAGTTTAAGACATTGATGTGAAATGTATTATACAAATATTGCACCTATCCACAGAGTATGTACCCTTAGCTTCAAACATTGATAAGGTAATGCAATAACTATGCCTTATGTACATTGGGGCAACAGTGTGTTCAATTGTTTTCACAGTTGAAATTTATTGCAATAATTTCCTCATTCCATGCTGTGTTTCTGGGGGCAGGTATGCTGAGCTCCCTAAAGGAGTGAAGAATAACATCTCCCATCGGTACCGCGCACTGGCAGCCTTGTCGGAACACTTTTCCCATCTTAACGACGTACCAGAGACCAAGCGCACAAAGCAGGAGACTGAGTAGTTTTTTTTCAAGCCAACTCAAACAAATCATTTTGGCTCAACATGAAATAGTTCAAAAATGAATAGTTCAATGAGCTGGTTGAAAAATATACTTCATCCTCCATATATTTTAATGACATTATTTGTTTATAAAAATCATTGGTGTACTGATATCTTCCGGAACTCTTTTTTTTATTTAAAAAAAGATTTTAATTGGCATATTAGCTAAAAGGGTCTCATTACTTGACGATGTGACATTTACGTGCTCTATAACCTGGTTAGCTGGTGTACAACCCTTTGCCTAAATGGGTTAAGTTACTTGATTGGTTGTAGTCATCTATTGTAGATAATGTTACACTTGTGAACGCACCCTGTGGCGTGCAGGCGTCTTGTGTGTGCATGTTCATAGCTATAGTTTGAAAACCAGATTGTTCATAAAAGTGAGCTAAACCAGGCTTAACCTCACTTTGGGGACATTTGGGATTTTCATAATTGGGAAATCAATTCATAAATAAAACCAAAATAAAGCAAAATTCTATAATGTGTGTGTGAGTCTCTTAAATCTTCAGGATGTTCTTGTGACACCATGTTTGTTCATCTGTACCCCGCACTGGGGGGACGTAACTGTATTACAGTTAAATTATCTATGGTTTGCGTTTCTCATGATTTATGTTTTATGTTTTCACTGCTGTTTCTTGCATTCTCTCTCTCTCTCTCTCTCTCTCTCTCACTCCCTCTTTTTCTCTTCCTGTCCCTTAATGTCTTGTGACAAAGAAACCTTTACATTCACATGGATGTATTGTAGAAACGTTCATTTAAAAAAACAAAAAAAGAGCCATCGCCAGTTCTATCGCTCATACTTGGAGTAGGGGATTGGAATAGTTCACACAGGACACACACTCATGTCATCTCAGATTTATATGACTTTCTTTCATCTGCAGAACACAAATGAAGATTTTCAGAAGAATATCTCCGGCTCTGTTGGTCCATACAATGCAAGTGAATGGAGCCCAGAACTTTGAAGCTCCCAAAAGCACATATAGGCAGCATAAAAGGAATCCGTATGATTCCAGTGGTTAAATCCATGTCTTCTGAAGTGATATGATAGGTGTGGGTGAGACTCAGATCAATATTTAACTATATGTTTTTTAACCACTGGAGTCGTGTGGATTACTTTTATGTGCTTTTTGGAGCTTTAAAGTTCTGGCCACCCTTCACTTGCATCGAATGGACCAATAGTGCTTAAATAATGTTCAGCAGAATAAAGAGTCATACACGTCTGGGATGGCATGAGGATGAGTAAATGATTAGAGAATTTTTGTTTTTTTGGCGAACTATACCTTTATTTTTAAACTTTGTATGTGACTCATTCTGCACAGTTTATGCTATGGGTGTGAGTGATATACTTCAAATCATGTAGCTTGTGTAGGAACAGGTATTCTATTACTTTTAAGTGTTTAGACTTAGAATATGTGCCCGGCAGATTATAAAACAAGGACAAATTTCTCATTGCCTTGCATGACACAGAACCCAAACCATATCTAAGGTCCAGAAATCCATTGAGACTTGGGGGTGGGCTCTTTTTACACAGTAAGCAAACAATCATAACAACCTAGCAATGTCATTGCATGCACACAGCAATATAATAAAAACACTGAGAATGCCTTAGCAACCGTATAGCAACACCCTGGCATTATAGTGGTGTACCAAGTACAATTTCCACATCTACATGTGCTAAAGACTTATGAAAAATATGTGAGTCGCATGAAAAAATAACAATATGCTTTACACAGAGCAGTAAAAAGCTTTGTTCTGCAGGACCTTTCCTACTAAAGCCAGAAGTAGAGGCCTGAGCTCTCCGCATATGATCAATAGTTCCATGCTGTTACATGAGCTCTAATGAGTTCAACATCTATATGAGCCTGCTAGATGCATCAAGAATCGAAAAATAGTCACTTAGCTGCAAAAGTTAATAGGGCTGTAAAGGAAACATATTAAAGGTTAATGTCTTTCCTGGATCATAATTTTATGTCTACTTATCTCAAATTTCAGAAAAATAGTTCTTTGAGTTTGGATCATAGATTTGACTGTTGGTGTACTCGTTGGTAAAAGCTTTGTGAAGGGAATATTTTTTGATTTTTTTTTTTTTAAGTGCCACAGGTTTTCTTTCCTGATGGTTGTAAGGAATGATTGGGATGCTAACAACAGAGGCAAATGACTAAGAAAATATCTCTGGCATTCAGGAGCTTGTGTAAACTGTGTGTCCGAACCACATCAAAACATGTGCTGCGTCACCGTCCCAACTCCTGCTGGGCTTATGGGAGTGTCCATAAAGATCAAGGAGTGGCATTGAAAACAAAAACAGACAGAAATGATAAAAAACAGGAAGCTTGATGACCCTCAATTATACACAACAACATTCCTCAACTCTTAATCGTGTGGAAATGCCCTTGTCTTAATGCTTCAGGAGTTCACAGTGTGTAAACATGTTGTTGGATGTCTGTCTGGTTTGTGAAAATAAGTGTTTCAGGTGAAGAAACATCCTGTAATCATTAATACTGGTAAACTCTTTCAGACAACCAAAGCTATAAGTCTGGCAATTTTCACAAAAAATTCTAGAAAATTCTAATAATTGACATTATTATAGCCATTATCATAGAATACCAGTAGGTTACAATCATTTTAGCAAAAAATTTGAAGGACCTGTAATCAGGGATGGGAGGGTTACTTTTGAAATGTATTCCACTACAGATTACATGTCAAATGTAATTTGTAACGTATTCCATTAGATTACTCAAGGTCAGTAATGTATTCTAAATACTTTGGATTACTTCTTCAGCACTGGTAGATTTTTTTCTCTTGTTTTGACTAAAAACTCTTCCAGTACAGTAAGACAAAATACACATGTTAAAATACATTCTCTGAAAAACCCAAATATCTTATGGAGTGTTGTTTCTAAAACAAGATCAATCAAATTGATCTTGTTTTAAGGATTTTTAGATATTTTTACAGGAAAACGATACAAAATTGATCATCAAGAACATGATTTTTGCCCTAATATCAAAGGTCTTACTTGAAGAAAAGAAATAATGATCCAACATGAATTTTCTTGATAAAAATATGATTGTGTCTGGAAACATGTGCATGTAAAATGGCTAGAAATAGCATTTTAGCTTAGCGTAAATCTGACAATTTACACAAGGTTTATTTCTGTTACTTCTGCTCCAAACTTACTTCAAACGTACATCTCTGTCTGCTCGTATGAATGTAACAAGTGTTTCACCGCTGTTCAAATGCACTTTGAATTGCAAAATTTATATGTATAAATGTTTTCCATCTTAAAGGACTAAATATTAAATAAAACAAATTACAATAAAATGCAAAGTAATCTCTTCAGTAATCAAATTACTTTTGAATGTAACTGTATTCTAATGACCAATTATTTAAATTGTAACTGTAGTTTAATACAGTTACTTGTATTTTGTATTTTAAATATGTAATCCTGTTACATGTATATTGTAATATGTACATGTAGTATATGCGTGCATATTGTTGCATGCATGCGGAGATGACTCAAAATCATACAATATATGATGTAACATCAAACATAAAGCAATGCAATCTCAATATGTTGTAATGTAGTGATTCTCAACTGCTGGGCCTTTGTTCTGATCGGCAAGTCATGAACAGTAGGGTAAAACACTTAATGCAAATAATAAAGTGCATGTAACCATATAGCAATGCAAAGAAAAAAATAGGCCTATCAACATTTAAAAGAAAGGACAAAATGTTTCGCATATATTTTGTCGTTGACATCAAAGGCTGTGGGTCCATGAACTCACTGGTCTTGTGGACCTTTAAATTCACAGATAAGAAAGTGATCACTAATGGTGTGGGTTATGTGGCCCTGAGCAGCACTCTCGCTCAGCAAGATGCCCTATAAAGTGTAGGAATCCAGTTAAAGGGGTCATAATCAACGGCAGCACCTTGCAATGAGCCATTAGGAAGCCAGAAGCACCTGGTGTTCTGCTCCTCATCTTCAGAACGCCATTTTTGTGGCGTAACACCTCTGTGGCACACATGCAGTGATTAGAAGGTAAGTTCCTGTTTTAGAAAAACATGTTTATTGCCATATTGACTAGACGGCAGGGAAGTTATTGCGTTTTGGGAAGATTGAGGGGTGTGGTAAAAAAAAGAGGCCCTTACCAGAGGACAAAGAACAAAACTGCGATTTTTCTGTATATAGCGGGGTCCAAAAGTATGAGACAACATTGAAAATCTGTTTTCATTTAGTTTACTTTTGTTTAGTTTAATGTCCATCTAGAGACCTCAACCAAATCTTCTGTGACTGTATCTCTCCTGCTTATACTCCCCCTAAAAAGTGTTCCGAGCTTGGGGGTGGAAGTCTGCTCATCTCATCAAGATTATGGGACTGTTTATTTTACCCTTTTTCAACGTGAGCCAAACCCAGGACTCTCACTGAGTGCATAAACATTAAGATCAGCAGACAGCTAAATACTTCCTTTAAGTGACATTTAGAACTCAAAGGTCTTACATTTGCTTCTTCAGTGTTGTAATACATTTTGGAATATATTTATTGCATATTGTGTGCTTTGTGATACAGTATGTGTAAACCTTTATTTATTTTTTACTTTTAAATCACATTTCATGTCATCACATGGAAAGATATTAGAAATTAAGAAGTGCGGACATCCAGAAATTTAGAGTATGAGGGCACAGCTTTATAACTGACCTAAAATACAACCTAAAATAGCCCACATGATCCTTAAATTAACCTGAAATTCAGAGGTCCAAGAGAGTGGAGGCCAGAACAAGGAGGAGTTTCTTTATAGGGCAAAGAAAGAGCTCGCTACAGTACTTTTGTGCGGTTCCAAATACTATTTCTTATGTCAGAAATGTTGCCGCTCCCATTAAAATAGCATCAATATCTTCAGCCGAATGATTTAGTGGAATACTCAAAGTCTGATCTGGCTCTCTGACTGTTTAATGTATTTCCTTATATTTCTCACTGTTTTTTCCATATCCTTCGATATGACAATTGACAAGAGACTTAAGGAGGCCCAATCCGCACTAATCAAGGTATAGGGTATGAGTCTGTCTTCGGTGGAGGAAAAACGCAGTTCTAATAGAGACAAACATAGCCAAATCGTTTTCTAACAAAAATGGATTAGTTTGGACGCGGTTACATGTAAAGGTTACAGTAATCTATTCAGAATTTTCTGTTATACGTTCCAAACTCGTGGTCCAGCCGAGACAGACCAAGCCAGTTTTGTGCACAAAAGACACACTGTCTCTGTGTTTGTGCATACTTGCATGGGAATTATGTGCTAAAAGTGTTAACCTTTGACAAGTGCTTTTTTTGGGGAAACGCAACCTAATCTTTTCACAGAGCAAAGCACCTTCTATCCCCATGCGAAGATTGCCTGTTTTACAGATCATGCATCCTGTAGCTCACAGGACACATTCCACAAAACCATTTCTCCTTTTCTCTGAAGAGCTGCATCACTCTGAATTTTCTTGTGTGTGTGTGTGTGTGTGTGTGTGTGTGTGTGTGTGTGTGTGTGTGTTTTCCTGTGATAGGATGATCACAATTTATAGCTCCAAATGCTCCATGAATCTTCTCAAGTCCTTGGCTTCTATTTATTTATTTAAATGCATGTTTGATCAGTTTCCAATCTCAGGGAATATCATAACCTAAACTTTACATTAAAAAAAGTCTAAATTAACATGTTTCAAATATTTGAAATATTTGACACATGTTTGGGAACCTGTTCTGAAATGAATGATTTTAAGTGATATCAAGATCTCTTAATGTCCCAAATGCTGACAGTTACAAGGTAATGTTATCATTAGTTTGAATTTGTCCTCCATATTAGAAATCCAAAATCATCAACAAATGACGTAGGCCGATTGTAGTGCAGACTTGCCACTCTTTTATACACCCATCTTTGCATTAGTATCATTGTCTTTCTTTAAAAAACACATTTCACAATCTGACGTGGATTCTTTTTAAAAAGTTAATCATAAAATACAATAACAGATGGTTACCAGTGCAGATAGCATGTGACCACACATAGCATGTTAGCATTAGCATCATGAATGCATACATGACAAATTAACATTATCTACTGCATATATTGCTTAAAATCATCGAATGATTCAAACAGTTTCTTTTACTGATCTCATGTGAATTCTAATTCTGACAAACGCAAACTTGCCACAGTTTTTCCACTCATTATTTTCACATGCAAATGAGCATGTAATTCACTGCAAATTGTTTTATTATTATGCATTCAGTCTCAGACATTTGGCTCATTGGTCGCTTTCACCTGAAAAAGCCCCTTCCTGGTTTAGTATTGAACAGGAGGTTCTTCGCCCCGTTTCGCCATTGCAAAGCCTTTCTATCAAACTAACCTTTAAGAAGTTTAACTTTAAGAAGTTAAATCACACCCTGTTATCTCACATTTGCACGTGATTTGGACAAGAGTGGCCAGACTGTTTAATTCTGACATTTATTTAAATGTTGCCTCAGGCCCATGGCTGAACCCTAAATTATGTATCAACAAGTCCCATTTCTGCTGGTCAGAGTGGATTGTGAGGGGGTTCCTACACTCGGCGACCTGTATGAGAGTGGAGTATTGAGATCTTTTGAGAATTTGGGTCATCATTTTGTGATTCCCATCTCAGTTCTATAGGTATTTACAGCTGCACCACATGCTCTGTACTGTTTTTGGGAGTAGCATACACCCCCCTAAAGCGGCAGATGCTTTGGGAGAGGTGATTACTTCTTTTGGAAAAGGTCATGAGACATCAGTGTATTACTCCCTGTTAATTCAGAGTCTGGGGGATGGAGCTTCAACTTCTCTGAAGAGATTATGAGAGAAAGATTTAAACTTGTTATTGGAGTGAGTGTGGGCTAGGATCCTAAAAAGCATCAAGTCTGCATCTAGAGATGCAAGGGTCTGTCTGATGCAATTTAAGATATTACATAGATTCTACTGGACCCCTCTAGACTGTATAGGCTTGGTCTTAAAGATACATCTACCTGCTGGTGATGTCAATCAGAGGATGGAGATACAACCCATGTTTTTTGGAGTTTTGTTAATATTCAGGAATTTTGGTTGAGGGTCTAGCGCTTTGTGTGTGATGTACTAGACACTTAGTTTTCATTTTGCCCCAGACTGTGTATTTTGGGTGATGGAGGAGTCCTGAATAGGGGAGATAAATACATAAAAAGCTGGGTCCTAACTAGTGTGATGATTGGAGACAGCTAAACCTTCATCAGCTCCCTCATTTCGTGAGTGGTGCACTGAGTTGGGTAGTGGCAGCTTTTGAGGAGATGACTTCCAGACAGCTGGTGTACCTTTAACCTTATTTGTCTCATTTGGAATGGTCCTAGTGAGTGGCAGTGGTGGGAGACCTACAGTGAGGAAAATAAGTATTTGAACACCCTGCTATTTTGCAAGTTCTCCCACTTGGAAATCATGGAGGGGTCTGAAATTGTCATTGTAGGTGCATGTCCACTGTGAGAGACATAATCTAAAAAAAAAAATCCAGAAATCACAATATATGATTTTTTAACTATTTATTTGTATGATACAGCTGCAAATAAGTATTTGAACACCTGTCTATCAGCTAGAATTCTGACCCTCAAAGACCTGTTAGTCTGCCTTTAAAATGTCCACCTCCACTCCATTTATTATCCTAAATTAGATGCACATGTTTGAGGTCGTTAGCTGCATAAAGACACCTGTCCACCCCATACAATCAGTAAGAATCCAACTACTAACATGGCCAAGACCAAAGAGCTGTCCAAAGACACTAGAGACAAAATTGTACACCTCCACAAGGCTGGAAAGGGCTACGGGGAAATTGCCAAGCAGCTTGGTGAAAAAAGGTCCACTGTTGGAGCAATCATTAGAAAATGGAAGAAGCTAAACATGACTGTCAATCTCCCTCGGACTGGGGCTCCATGCAAGAGCTCACCTCGTGGGGTCTCAATGATCCTAAGAAAGGTGAGAAATCAGCCCAGAACTACACGGGAGGAGCTGGTCAATGACCTGAAAAGAGCTGGGACCACCGTTTCCAAGGTTACTGTTGGTAATACACTAAGACGTCATGGTTTGAAATCATGCATGGCACGGAAGGTTCCCCTGCTTAAACCAGCACATGTCAAGGCCCGTCTTAAGTTTGCCAATGACCATTTGGATGATCCAGAGGAGTCATGGGAGAAAGTCATGTGGTCAGATGAGACCAAAATAGAACTTTTTGGTCATAATTCCACTAACCGTGTTTGGAGGAAGAAGAATGATGAGTACCATCCCAAGAACACCATCCCTACTGTGAAGCATGGGGGTGGTAGCATCATGCTTTGGGGGTGTTTTTCTGCACATGGGACAGGGCGACTGCACTGTATTAAGGAGAGGATGACCGGGGCCATGTATTGCGAGATTTTGGGGAACAACCTCCTTCCCTCAGTTAGAGCATTGAAGATGGGTCGAGGCTGGGTCTTCCAACATGACAATGACCCGAAGCACACAGCCAGGATAACCAAGGAGTGGCTCTGTAAGAAGCATATCAAGGTTCTGGCGTGGCCTAGCCAGTCTCCAGACCTAAACCCAATAGAGAATCTTTGGAGGGAGCTCAAAATCCGTGTTTCTCAGCGACAGCCCAGAAACCTGACTGATCTAGAGAAGATCTGTGTGGAGGAGTGGGCCAAAATCCCTCCTGCAGTGTGTGCAAACCTGGTGAAAAACTACAGGAAACGTTTGACCTCTGTAATTGCAAACAAAGGCTACTGTACCAAATATTAACATTGATTTTCTCAGGTGTTCAAATACTTATTTGCAGCTGTATCATACAAATAAATGGTTAAAAAAAATCATACATTGTGATTTCTGGATTTTTTTTTTTAGATTATGTCTCTCACAGTGGACATGCACCTACGATGACAATTTCAGACCCCTCCATGATTTCTAAGTGGGAGAACTTGCAAAATAGCAGGGTGTTCAAATATTTATTTTCCTCACTGTATATGTTTAATTTTGTCTTTTTTATTTAATTATGTATTTCTATTTCTGTGTCTGTTTATATGTGGGTATGGTGTTATTTTGTATTTGTGCACTAATAATGCACAATTTTGAGGTTACATTTACTTTCATTACATTATTGAGGTTACATTTTTTTTGTGTTGGAATCAATAAAACATGTTTGTAACAAAAACAATGATTGACTGACAAGTTTCTAGAGTAAGTTGTTTCTTTTTTTTTTGCCATTTTTTACCTAATATTGACCTTAAGACATGCCAGTCTATTGCATATAGTGGCAACTTAAATACAAACACAAAGACAATGTTAAGCTTCATTTAATGAACCAAATAGCTTTCAACTGTTTGATATAATAGCAAGTGATTTTCTATTACAAAATTAGCAATTTATCATGATTACTCAAGTATAAGGTGTTGGAGTGATGGCTGCTGGAAACGGGGCCTGTCTAGATTTGATCATAAATGACTTTATTCAAATAGTGATGGTGCTGTTTTTTACATCAGTAATGTCCCGACTATACTTTGTGATCAGTTGAAAGCCACTTTGGTGAATTAAAGTACCAATTTCCTTCCAAAACAACTAAATATGTAGATTATTCCAAACTTTTGCCCCCCAGGATATATACTATCCAAAATAAAGTTGAGGTTGAGATATATAAATATGGAAATAGAAAGGAGGATGCTATAATGTACAGGCTCCGTATTGGGCATACCTCCCTTAACCATTCTCCTTTTGTCATTGGGAAAAGTGAATCTGAGTGTTGTGCACTGTGTGGCCTCCCAGAGACAGTTGAACATGAGCTGTTGAATTGCCTTGCTTATGAGAGAGAAAGAATCCAGCTGACAGAAGTATTAAGTAACATAAGAATTAATAATCTGTCATTAAAAAGTATATCCTAAAATGTACTGAAAGATACATAGGGTGTACAATGCTCTGTTAAGATATTTAAAGGAAGCAGGCTAGTTTAGTAGGATTTAGCTTGTTTGGTTTTTCCCTCTCATCTTCGTTTCACACGCCAACCCAGTAGGTGGCGGATATGCACCAATAGCTGGTTTGCCACCCGCCATAAAAAGAAAAAGAAGAAGAAACTGCCGCTGTTATTCATGCAAGGATCTACTATATCGCTACAAACAGCCGCATTCAGGTAGATCATGTGGAGGGTTGACATTTGTGAGGCCTGTGCGTGTGTTTACGTGTCAGTGTAGCGTTTATTGATGCTAGCTGTCATCTGTTTCCACGTTTTTGTATCCATCTCTTCACAAATCACTTCTCCTATAAACATATTTATTTGATTCCTTGCTTATTCCTTGCTTCATCTCTGTTCTCGTCTCGGTTTGTTAGTATTGTGTGGGGTCAGTATGTTTACATGTTTGCATATTGACTAGCACAGTGGTTCTCAACCTTTTTGACTCCTTTTTGTGTGAACTATTCTTTTTAAAGGTGCAGTAAAGGTGCTATGACCGTTGTCCTGGAGTTACACTGACACCGTTCGTTGTGGATGCAGCATCATTCAAAATCAAAATAATTTTCAGTCATTTATGCCATTGTTGAAATTCACTATTCGCAATCAGCCCTTGTTAATGTAATCCAAGAGTAAAAGTGTCCAAGCACAGGGTGGTAGCTTAAAGCGATAAAAAGCCAGTAGTATTCGGCTGGTCATGTGATCCCAACATGGCGGCCCCCATGAGGGGACCCTTTACATGTAGAATAAAACCGCTTTTGTAAGGTGACTGACATGACTGGAGTTTTCATCTCATGTGGGTGCTCATGATTTTATACAGATTCAAGATGGCAGCTTGTCTGTAGGTTGGTCTGTTTTATTTAAGATTTGCTTGTTATTTTAACGTTCCGTCATCGTCTTTAAAATGCGGATATTTTTTCTGCTGCTTTACGTGTGTGGCGGCTTGGTGCTGTGGATGTCTGGGGTTGGCGTGTCTCCTGGCTTCGAGGACAGCATTGGAGAAGGTGTACCTGCGCTCAATCAGTGGCCTGTTCTATGTGCCGGGACTGTATCAGAGTTGATTAAGGTTCCTACTCCTTTGAGCTGGTTCAACTTCAAACACCTGATGAATATAAAGATACAAATGGATTACGGCTTCTTCATTTAAATGTGCGCAGTCTCATAAATAAAATGGACTCAATAAGAGCTGATATGACTGATGCAGACATTATGGTCTTTTCTGAGACATGGTCAAAATCATCAATTACAAATGATATGATTAATATTGATGGATATTGTGTTCTTAGATCTGATCGTGCAAAAAAAGGAGGAGGAGTTGCAATATATGTGAAATCTAATATAAACTGCTCCTGCTTACAGTCATTCAGCAAACCAAATGGTTTTGAATTATTAGCGATTAAATTAAATCTTTCAGTTGGCTCAGACATTATTGTGGTTGGATGTTATCGTCGCTTTCATCCCCAAGTGAAGTAGGTACTTTCTTGCTGACTTTCTCCATGCTTGGACCAAATCTGAACTGGTTTTACTTGGTGAGTTGAACTTGAACTGGTTATCATCATCCTCGGACCCATTAAAGGAGATTTGTGACTCTTTGCTTGGTGCAGTTGATAAATTCAACAACCCGCATAAATCAAAAGGATTTGGCCTGATCTACTTCACTGGATATCATTTTAACCATCGCACCTCATACATTTTCTGCAGCTGGAGTTTTTTGTAATGATATTAGTGATCATTGCGCAATTGTTGGTGTGAGAATTTGTAAGATTCCTAAGAGTTTACCGTGTTTTATTTATAAAAGATTTTTTAAACATTTTAACGAACAAGCTTTTCTACATGATATTTATAACAGTGATTTGAGTGTTGTAACCTATATGGCAGATGTAAATTTAGCCTGGGATTATTTTAAATCCACTTTCCTGGCCATATGTGAAAAACATGCTCCTTTTAGATGATTAGGATTAGTGGGAAAGATAATCCTTGGTTTAATGAATCTGTTTCTACTTTTATTAGACAAAGGAATGCTGCCTGGGCTAAAGAAAAGAAAACAAATTATTCCTTAGATTGGATCTCCTATAGAGCATTGCGCAATAAATGTACAAAATTAATAAAAAGTGCAAAATGTGATTATTATCTTTCAATGATAAATGAAAATTTAAATAATCCCACAAAGTTTTGGAAAATGGTTAAATCTACTTAGGTGTCAAGTTTGTCAACTAGCTTTCCTGATTTTCTAAATGTTAATCAAAATGTAATTAAAGGCAGAGCAAATATTGCAGATACTTTTTAATAATTATTTTGTTTCTGCTGGTTCAATTTTTGATTCTAGTATTTTAGATGCTCATGCTCCCACTGGAGCTCCTGATCCAACACTGTCCTTTGCAGTTGTTCACTTTTTCTCCTATTACCGCCACACAAGTTTAATTTTAATGAAATTAGACAGTAAAAAATCAGCTGGACTTGATAAGATTGAGCCTTATTTTTAAGAATTGCAGCAAATATTGTGGCAGAGCCGATTGCCTCTATATTTAATTTAAGTTTAACTTCTAACGTTATACCTAGAATGTGGAAATCGGCAATGGTTGTCCCTTTATTAAAGGGTGGAGATCCTTCTGATCCAAATAATTATCGTCCTGTCTCCAAACTGCCTGTCTTAGCTAAAGTATTTGAATCTTTAGTAAATGATCAATTAAAACAATTCTTATCTTATAATGATATACTTAATGACTATCAGTCAGGCTTTAGATCAGGCCATAGTACTATTACAGCAGCTGTTAGTCACAAATGATATTATTAATTCCTTAGATAGTAAACAGTCTTATGCAGCATTATTTATTGATCTTTCTAAAGCATTTGAATTTGTAGATCATAGTTTATTGTTACAGAGACTCCTGCATATGGTCTTAGTGATGTCTCTAAATGGTTTGAAAACTACCTTTCTGAACGAACCCAATGTGTCTCATTTGAAAATCATAGCTCATCTATTCTTAAAGTTAACAATGGTGTTCCACAAGGATCTGTTTTAGTTCCCCTTTTATTCTCCACTTTTATTAATGATCTAGGTCTTGGAATAAATCTAGCTAAAACTCATTTGTATGCTGATGATACAATTATTTATACAGTGGCTCCCTCCTTAAATCAAGCCTTGCAGCGATTGCAGAGTGCGTTTCAAATAATGCAGCATTCATTATTACATTTGAAACTGGTTTTAAATTTAAAAAAGACAAAATATATGATTTTAGTCGTGTTCGCTCTAAAATAGCGGATCTGTCGATATCAAATTTAGAAGGTACATCCATAGAAAGAGTTCATTCTTATAAATATTTAGGTATATGGCTTGACAAAAGATTAGCTTTGTACATATTGATAACTTGTTGAAAAAGCTAAGGCCAAAATTGGGATTCTTTTATCGATTAAAAAAAATGCTTCACTTATGGGGCTAGAAAGAAAATAGTAGAGTACTTTTCTATCTGTAATGGACTATGGTGATCTTATTATACATGCATTCAGCTGCATCCTTACTTAAGAAACTGGACTCTGTTTATCATGCTGCACAACGCTTTGTTTGTGGTGCAGAGTCACATGCTCATCATTGTATTTTGTATCAATCGTTAGCTTGGTCATCCTTATATCACAGGAGAAAATTGCATATGTTTGTATTTATTGCCAAGACACTTTTAGGTAAATTACCCCCTTATGTTTCTAATCTTTTAACCTATTGTACAAATAGCTATTGCACAAGATCTACTGACAGTCCCAAGGGTACATTCTGAATTTGGTAAAAAAGCTTTTTCATTTTATGTTCTTTGGGCATGGAATGAATTGCAAAATGTATTCAATTTAAATATACCTCCCCCTTTGAGCACTTTTAAAGATCTTTTACAAACAGTTTTAAAGGAAAATTTTAATTGTTTTTATTGATCTGATTGTATTACTATCTATCTATCTATTACTGAGTGCACCTTTATGTACAGTGCTGTGAAAAAGTATTTTCCCCCTTAGTTACTAAATTCCCAAATCTATGAAACTGCATTCATAATGGGGTTAATATGGAATAGACGCACCCAGGCCTGATTGCTGCCAGCCCTGTTCAATCAAATCAAAACATAAATATAACTTAATCAGCAGCATGAAGTTGGCTAAAAACTCGGCACAGTAGTGAACCTTCCCAGAAGTGGCCATCTTTCCAAAATTCCTCCAAGAGCGAAGCGACAACTCATCCACAATGTCACAAAAAAAGCCAAGGACAACATCTAAGGATGCTTCTAAGCCTCTCTCGTATCAATAAATGTCACTGTGACTTCACTTCATGAGTCAGAAATGCACTGGCCAAAAATGCCATCCATGGAAGAGTGGTGAGGCGATAATCACTGCTAACCCAGAAGAACATTAAGGCTCGTCTGAATTTTGCCCAAATACACCTTGATAATCCTCAAAGCTTTTGTGAGTATGTTCTGTGGACTGATGAGTTGAAATTGGAACTGTTTGGAAGACGGGTCTCGTTACATCTGGCGTAAATTAAGCAGAATTCGTAGGTGTGGTGGCGTAGTGGGCTAAATCACATAACTGGTAATCAGAAGGTCACTGGTTCGATCCCCTCATCCACCACCATTGTGTCCTTGAGCAAGGCACTTAACTCCAGGTTGCTCCGGGGGGGATTGTCCCTGTAATAAATGCACTAAGTCGCTTTGGAAAAAAGCGTCTGCCAAATGCATAAATGTAAATGTAAATGTAGTGTGATGTGTGGGGATGTTTTGCTGCTTAAGGACCTGGGTGAATTGCAATAATTGAATGAAACATGAATTCTGCTCTACTAGAAAATCCTAATGGAGAAAGTCCAGTCATCAATCTGCGTTGAAGCTCAAGCGCAACTGTGCAGCAAGAAAATTATCCAAAGCATAGGTGTAAGTCCACCTATGAATGGCTCAAAAGAAGCAAGATTAATGTTTTGGAGTGGCTTAGTCAAAGTCTTGACTTGAACTTGATTGAGATATTGTGGCAGGACCTTAAACGGGCAGTTCATGTTCGAAAACCCTCCAGTGTGGCTGATCTAAAGCAGTTCTGCAAAGAAGAGGGGGCCAAAATTCCACCACAGCGTTGTGAAAGAACGATCTCCAGTTATCGGAAGTGTTTGGTTGCAGATTTTGCTGCTAAATTTGTCACAACCAGTTATTAAGTTTAAGGGAGCAGTTAGTTTTTAACATAGGTGATATAGGTGTTGGATAACTTTTGCTTCAATAATAAATTTTTATTTTTTTTTTAAATGTATTTTGTGTTTATTCAGGTTGACTTTATTTTATGTTATACCTTGTTTGAAGATCTAACACAATTTAGTATGAAAAATACACAAAAGTAGAAGAAATCAGGAATTACTTTTATTAATACTTATATTTGTATTTTTAAATACAAATACTTAAAAAGTTGGGCTGCATAATTAAAAATAATAATTGTCAATTTGGTTCCCTTGATATTTTAATTGGGATTATTAATTTCTATTAGTAGAATTTAAATGAAAACAAATTTATATTAACTACATGCCATATTCCTTAGGCCACAAATCCAAAAACAATCTGAGAACTGTTCATGTGAGACACAAAACATGCATCAGACTGCATTCAACTCACTCCTTATGACTGATGGCCATACGCAAAACGAATCTGCATGCACAGAATTCTGCAGAATTGGGAAACACATCGCCCATTAATTTCCAAATATTCCCTGCCCATTGTGTGTTTGTTTATTAAATCTTTTAGCTAAATTGATAATACAGTCAGTAGCCATTAAGACAGTAGTACTTTAAAATATTTGAGATTTTCCATCAAAATCAGCAAAGAAAATGCCAAAAAGACAGATTCTGTTAGAAAATTCCGAAGTGAATTTTAATTGACCGTTTTCAAGATTAAGTTAATTGCGAAAGCTGTAATTGTAATCTTGGATATTTTTCAGATTAGTTGTGCAGCCCTACTAAGTAGACTTACCTGTTACATGTTGGCCTTGGCTAATTAATTATTCTATATCAGTAAATATTTGCATGTTCTCAGTGGAAAATTTTAAATACTTTATAATTTTCTCTCTGTCATCTTGACACCTCTTATTTACCTTTTCATGCTCTGCTTTCTCTCAACTTCTCCATCTCTCCTCCAACCTCCCTCTCTCCTTCCCTATGCAGCCTCTCTTCCCCCAGCTCCTGTTTTCTGGACTGTTCTGCTGTGCTCCTGGATAAAAGAGAAGCCGTTTTCCATCATCTCTTCCAGCAAGAGGAGCAGAGAGCAGTCTCAAAGAGACTACAGTGAACTCAATGGTACCAGACACAGAGTTTGGGTTGAGCATGTTGTCTATAGGGTAGAAGAAAGGAAGGAAGCAGATATCATTTTATCTGTTAGAAGAAGAGATTAGGCCACACTTCTTAAAAAATGCAAGAATTCATTAATGGCTTGCTTGATACACTCTAATTAATCTATAATCTAGTCTGGATGGATGGCATTGTTAATTATTATTAGGGGAGCAGCTTTTATACATAGTCTTCCATAAATGCACAGACGTTACATATCCCATATTCTGACCAGTGCTGGGGAGTATGCTATCTATCTACTATCTGACATGTTATTACAGTATATTCAGACTCATCAGGCCATGACTGATCCCAGATTTACACTCTTATACTGAGTGTGAGAAACTGTTAGGGCCATTAATGGGTCCATATGAGAACTAGTCACTTATTTAGTATATACTAGAATTAAATAAGTCTGGTTGTTGTTAGATGAAAGCCTGCTGTGACATCAAAGCTAGAGGCTACGAGTTTGTAAAAGAAAGGCTGAATGGTAAACCATATGTGAACTGCAGTGTGAATTTAAGGTAAAGTCACTTTAAGGATCCTTATGACTTTCACAAATCCTGGAAATCTCTCTTTAACTGGTCTGTTTGATGTTTGCAAGTAGCACAGTACAATTGATACGGCTAGATTTATGCCCATGACCAAACTAGTTAAAAATAACGGGGTGGTCTCTCATCTGGATTCTGACTGGATTTACTTGAAAGTAGCGCACCTTTTATGGCTTAAAGTTCACTCTAATTAACCAAGTAATAGTTCAGTGCTTGGCTGTTCGGTCAGTATAGGTGTTCTTTTTTTGGTCACAGTGTGGTTTAAATTAAGGATAATAGATTGAACAGTTTCAGCTAAAAAAACGGATTGGAGGAGCTGCATTTGGTGCAATTTTACAATAGCAAATAAATGCACACCTGTGACTGCATTTATATTAATGCACTAAGTTCCTACATTGCATGGAAATAGTAAACCTCTCACTTCAAGCTGGTTGTACGTTTAACAATTTTAATGAAATAATCTTTTGAAAATATTTTTTTTCATACTACTTTTAGGTAGTTAGCCTATATTTAGTATAAGCTAATCTTTGATTTCAGCTTAAACACTGGTCAATCTTAGTTGTGTTTCCTGTGTTTGCCTGCAGAGAGAGCCAGAGAGGGAGGAGCAACTCGACCCCAGTATGCCTCCCAAATTCAAACGGCATCTGAATGATGATGAGGTCACCGGCTCTGTTCGCAGTGAGAGGGTAAGTCAAGGCATCTCCTAAATGAGAGTTCTGGAAGATTCACCACTAATAGTTCTTACCACATAGATGAGTAATATTGCATTGATAAACATGTCTTGACCTTAATCTTCAGGCATGACTCAACCCAAAAAGTTTCTTACCTTCATGTCATTTCAATCCTGTATAATGTTATTATTCCGTAGAACAAAAAGCAGTGCCGGTACAAGAATAAGATCTTTGGTGGGCATTTTGACCTTTAGGGTGGGCAATAGGTTCTCTTGTTTCTCCATCCAACTGGGGCAGAGGGGTGGGGGGCTTGTTTTTTTTTTTCCAGATGACACGGGGTGGGAAGCTTTGGGGCATAATAATAGTATAATTAAGCAAAGACTTACATTTTGGTCTTTACCACATGCAGAGCTGTTATATGGCTTAAGAAGATTTTAAATAGAGGAAATCTAACAGAATCAAGTAAACCCAACAAAATTTGACATGTCAAAATAAGTCAAATTAAACCCTTTTAGTGAAATGCCAGCTAGTGACAGTACATGTTAGCATTATAAATACGTGCTGGTTGGAAGAACTACTGAGTGCAACTTGGTCACTATTCTATGGTTAGCACAGCATTTGCAATTTACAATGCTCAACATGTGCTGGTCCTCAACCTAGGCTACTACAACATAACAGACATTTTGAGTGTTAAGTCTCACGTAAAACCTGCTGGGAACTAGAAATCCTCTGCCCAGTTTCAGTTAACTAAACAAAAAATATTAATGTTGTCCCAATGCAAATGGATTAAGTAAAACCTTTAGTTGAATCAACTCAATTAATTTAAGTTATTTTGTTTACAAATGTTTTGAGTAATATGAACTTGGGAGGATTAAGTAAAACTGACAATAATGAGTAAAATGGACTACTTTTATCATACTTTTATGAATATTTTGTATTTTTTTCTTTACAGACATGGTCACTATAAACTGTCTATGTATGGCAAGAGCTGCATAAAGATTTGTACAAAAATAAAGTCGTCTTTTATGTTGTGTAAAAAAAAAAACAGTTGTCCTTTGGGATAGTTCACCCCAAAAAACAGATGTTAAGGCCCGTTCAAACTAAGCAAGATAAAAATAACGTTAACTGTAATAATAACTACATTAGCATCCATACCAACGGACAATAACGTTCTGCTTATTGTAAGTGCACGCTGGAGTTATGTTCACAGTCAAGAAAATAGATGTAGATGACCTGCTACTGCACTATGTTTTGCAAAGAAACCAAAAGAAAAACAGACGCAAACAATTACAAAAGAGACAAGACAATGTTGTCGACATTAGCGCTGGATACTCAAGGAAATTTATGCCTTAATACCTTTTATTTATCTCCGTTAATACTGAAGAAAAATGCAGAAAAACATTGCCGGTTCTTGAGTAGGAGATTCAATTTAGTTTGCGTGTGGCAATCCGGTACTGGAATGTGTTATTTTGAAGATGAGTGCACGTTGCGGCTTGAGCCCTTTAAATCTGGATGGATGTTGATTGGCTGTCAGTGTTTTTATTGTTCATCAGCTGGAAAAAAATATCACTCTGAAAGTGATCTCAACAATGTCTTTCCACTGTGTCGTTATCATTAAAGATAGGGTTCCGCTATTCTCTTACAGTTAGAATAATTTTTAAACTTTATTGTTAAAGTTATCATTATAGTTATAGTTATCGTTCTTGGTGTGAATGGGCCTTTAGAAAGAATGCTAAAGACTGAAAGCCTCAGTCACCATTCACTTTTCTGCACCTTTTTCGTACAGTGAAAGTGAACAGTGACCGAAGCTAAAATTCTGCCTAACATCTACGTCTACATGTGTTCCACGAAATAAAGAAAGGCTATGAGTTTGAACAGCATTAGGGTGAGTAAATCAGAATTTTCATTTTTGGGTGAACTGTCCCTTTTTAAATGAACAGCATGTGATGAGGTTTAAAGACGCTCGTACAGAAGGTGATCAGAGCCAGGCCTGGATTTCATGTCTCTGTCATTTTAAATACCCCAGAAGGCCCTTGTGCTATGTGATCTGCTTGTGTTGTTTACAGGAAGAATAAACAGCTCTCACCTCGTGATCCTCCATTTCTGCACTGCAGGAGAACACAAAAATACTCTTACATAACTAATTCATCTAAAAAAGGAGTGTCCATGTACTGTCACACTCTACTGCACTTATACCCTTGTGTTGTACAACACTTCAGAGAGCAATTTGCCCTTGACAACAAAAAGCAGTTCCAACATGTCTTACTGCTAGTTTTGATGAACAAACTGATGTGAAGGAGGAATAAAACATATGGATAGAATAAAAAGACAGTGGGATGCTAAAGACTAAAAGAGTTTGATTTTGGAGAAATAAGTACTTAAAATAATAATATATGTAAACTAGATTTGTACGCGTTCTGAAACAAATGAGTCACTACTCCAATGACTTTTAATATTTTTATTATTCACAACACAAAAGGAGATGTTTTAATTGATATTTCTGTCTGACGTTTCAAATCAATGTCTGTGGATGTTTAAAAGATTAAAAAAGGAACCAAAATTATCATTAAAAATAGATTGTGTCTCCCTGTGTCATTTTTAAAGTCTTTAAAAGAAAGATAGAAAGTCATATGGGGTTGGAATAACATGAGAGTGAGTAAATTATGACAGAATTTTCAGTTTTGGGTGAACTGTCCCTTTAAATTTTAACAAAGGTTAGTAGAGTTGGGTAAAAGGGACACCCCAAATAATACCTTATATACAGTATATATACAGGTTGGCTGATGAAGGGTTTTGTTGGCAATTGATTGAATGTCTGTATATTCCATTATAAGAGAATAGTCCAACATTAGACCGAGGTGATGCAGGCAGAGGTCAGTGAGGTGCATCGTAGTTCAACCAGCGAGTCATTTCGGTGAGGTCTATCCTAAGTCCAAAGTTCAGGCAATGGCATATGAAGTATCTGATGTTTACAGTTGGAGTACAGAAATCAAGATTTGATCTCACTGGGTTTAGAAACTGTTGGAGCCCTTCTGTAGGATATGTCTGTACTGATCCTACAATTGACATTAGATGAATCTGTCTTTTGCAAGTTTTGAGCACTGAGACACTGGGTCATTAAAAAAAAACATACCTGATTTCACAGTAAAACACCCAGTAGCCAAAAATACAATATTTTTCAAACAGTTATTTTTTTCTTAACCCATTCAACTTACATATGGTTATAAATTGTAAAAAAAAAAAAAAAAAAAAAAAAACTAATGATGATGATAATAAATTGTTGTTAATATTATTATTGACTAATTATTGAATTTTAAACACAACAGTAATATATTTAAGTCGTGGACTTTTTTAACCCTCACGCTTTTATTTTGACATTCTGAACTCTCCAGGAAGTCCTGTTTGTGTCTGTTTGTAGGCAAGTTCACAGTCGTTTAATTCGCTTCTTATTCAAATTCTGGTAAAATGTTCGGTTCTAAATGCATATTAGAAGTGAACCAACCTATTGAGCATCTACATGTACATCTGAGATACTGTTTTTAGTAGCGCTCAAATATTGCACGCCGCTGTGAAGGCTAAAAATAGCCATCAGTCTGTGTGTGAGATTGTGTCAACAGAGCAGCACCATTTACTAATGTGCTGGCGCAGCACATACTATATAATTACTTATTAAACACTCCCTTTTGTGATTCACAGAGCCATCGCACATCTTCAAGTGGCTTTGAAAAAACTGCACGAGTCATATGAACTACTTTGTTTTTATGTTTTTTTTAATATCATTTTTGGAGCTTTCGTCGGACCGATTCCCGATCCGTCTAAAAGCTTCAGTATCGGAGCCGATACCGATCCAGGTATTAATCCCTAATTAAGAGAAACTGTTGGACAGGTGAAAGATCAAAACACCCAAAGAAGTCACCTCCAGTTTGCCTCGTGCAGACCAACTCAACAGCAGAGAGAACGAGTATATGTAATAGAGCTACGATGAATGTGGCTTTCCACTTGCTGGTTATATAATTGCCACTGACTGTAGTAACCTGTTAAAAGACTTTGTCTTTTTATATTCTGTATTAAAGGTTTTCATCTGGAAATGGGCAATTCATGATGCCTAGTCACATAGTGAAAATGTGACTCTATAGGTCACGTCTCTTGGTACAATTCCCTGCTGTTTCCAGGTGAAATGTGTGTGTTTTATTCACTGTCACTCAACTCCACTTTATCTTTGGAAGAATAATTTATATACAGTGCATCCGGAAAGTATTCACAGCACTTTACTTTTTCCACATTTTTATTATGTTACGGCCTTATTCCAAAATGGATTAAATTCATTATTTTCCTCAAAATTCTACAAACAATACCCCATAATGACAACGTGAAAGAAGTTTGTTTGAAATCTTTGCAAATTTATTAAGTGTTTCTTTTTTTTAAAAGTAAATCCCAGTGTTAAGACATGCAATTCTAATATGATGGGAAACAATCTAAAATTCTTTGACACTACCATAATTTTAATTATAATTCACTGCTTTCAGTGCTTGTGTCAAAGTGAATGCACTCTTTTGTCTGCGCAGTATACTGGGGCGTTTAACTAAATCCGTAGTAGAACATATCATACTTTTTTTGTCTGACCAGTTGATGACCCTAACATTATGGAGCCTGTAAGTCTGGTCAGCCTGTCATACAAAAAGCGTGACACAGTGTAAGTAGCTGACAGACTTTCAGCAAGTAACAGAGAAATGTGTTCAGTTGACTAGAACAATCTACAACTTTCTGTGATGGAAGAGGTTTGGTCCTTTGGTAAACACTGTATTTTTCCATGGTAAGGTTGACATTTGTACAGAATTGGCCAGATGGCTTTTTAGGGGAGTGTAACCAGTCTGTATGGAGTTATGGAGTGTTACTTCACATTACTCATTGGGATGTTGAAATGATCTTGAATTCACTGGTGAGGTATTTGTTAAATGTGATCATTTATGGGGATTACAGCAAAACAAATGAAAGACTGGACTAGATGCATCCTGATCTGTGATTCACTGCAAAAACATAATTTGATCAGATAGCACAAATGTTGACAACATGGATTTGTCAGTTTAGATAACTTTAGATGGCTTTGTCCTCTTGTTCTGAGGATATTGCATCACACATGCCATAACCATGTTGTGTTCTTCACATTGACCATGATGTATTGCAGATGACTATATACTTCACAACAAGATCATCTTAGATTACTCACTGTCATGTCAAACACCTCAATTCTGACAAATTAAATAAACCCACCCTCCACAAATTTTGACATGCTGATCTTCTAAACTTGTAGAGAAACCTACTGGAGGAAGACTCTGATGAAGAGGAAGACTTTTCCCTGTGAGTCTGCTTTTCCTCATGCTGGACTTCCCATGACATCATATGTAGTAGTTTAGCATAATGACCCATGCATTCATGAATGAATAGAACATTGAAATGAATTGTCATTTGCAAACAGCCTTCTGGGCAAAACTCTGTTTATGGCTGTTTTTGGTTAATAATATGGAATCTATGGTTTCTTTCAGGAGAGGACCGACAGGACCAAAGGGAGGATTTGGTGCCCAAAATGATAAAATTAGACAGTATGTATGCATGTGTGTGTGTGCACCTAGCATTGTGTATAGCAGTGCAGGCATATGATTACGGTTACCCCTTTTCTGATAAGTTCACAGGTGATTCTCAAAAAAATAAAAAATAATAATAATTATATACACACACACATACTGGTGGCCAATAGTTTGGAATAATGTACAGATTTTGATGTTTCGTAAGAAAATTGGTACTTTAATTCACCAAAGTGGCATTCAATTGATCACAAAGTATAATCAGGACATTAATGATGTAAAAAAACAGCACCATCACTATTCGAATAAAGTCATTTATGATCAAATCAAGACAGGACCCATTTCCAGCAGCCATCACTCCAACACCTTATCCTTGAGTAATCATGATAAATTGCTAATTTTGTAATAGAAAATCACTTGCCATTATATCAAACACTGCTGAAAGCTATTTGGTTAATTTAACGAAGCTTAACATTGTCTTTGTGTTTGTTTTTGAGATTGAGACCTTGGTCTTAAGGTCAATATTAGGTCAAAAATGGCAAAAAAAACAAACAGCTTTCTCTAGAAACTTATCAGACAATAATTGTTTTGAGGAATGAAGGCTATACAATGATTGAAAATGTCATACAAAGGTGAACACTACAGTCTTCAAAGACAAAGGACAACTGCTCTAACAAGAACAGAAAGAGATGTGGAAGGACAGATGTACAACTAAACAAGAGGATAAGTACATCAGAGTCTCTAGTTTGAGAAATAGACGCCTCACATGTCCTCCGCTGACAGCTTCATTGAATTCTACCCGCTCAACACCAGTTTCATGTACAACAGTAAAGAGAAGACTCGGGTGCAGCCTTATGGGAAGAATTGCAAAGGAAAAGACACTTTTGAAACAGAAAAACAAAAAGAAAAGGTTAGAGTGAGTAAAGAAACAGACATTAGACAACAGATAATTAGAAAAGACTGTTATGGATCTTAACCCCATTGAGCTTTTGTGGGATCAGCTAGACTGTAAGGTGCGTGAGAAGTGCCTGACAAGACAGACACGTCTATGGCAAGTGCAACAGGAAGTGTGGGGTGAAATGTCACCTGAGTATCTGGACAATCTGACAGCTGGAATGTCAAGGATCTGCAAAGATGTCATTGCAGCATGTGGAGGATTTTTTGATGAGAAATCTTTGAAGTAGTTTAAGAAGTTCTGAACGTTGTTTTCAAGTTGTAATAGTAATTTTTCACATTATTAATGTTCTAACTGATACATTGTGATCAGTTGAATGCCACTTTGGTAAATAAAAGCACTAATTTCTGTTCATAAAAGCAAAATCTGTGCATTATTCCAAACCTTTGGCCACCAGTGTGTGTGTGTATATATGTATGTATATATATATATTGCATGAGTAATGTCCTGACTATACTTTGGTGAATTAAAGTACCAATTTCCTTCCGAAACCATAAATTCTGTACATTAATCTAAACTTTTGGCTGCCAGTGTATATATTAGAGGTCGACCGATAGTGTAACTACCTTGAGAAAAAAATTGTGGTTGTAGCCTTTTGTGATAGTTGTGCTTAAGTCCCTCAATCATCTAATTGGCAAAGCTGGATCGCAACATCATGTTTTCACTATGGAGAAACAATGTGCAAGGGAAAGGAAACCGAACATAAAAGTAAACAATTTTTCCATAATAATCGTTTAGCAGATTCTGCAAGGTATATGTAAACTTATGAAGAGAATATGAAATACCCCAGTGAAAAGGTGAAATGAAATAAAAAGTGAAAATGAACAGATGTCAGATGAAAAGGACACATGAAGAAGAGATTAAGGCAGCCAGAGCAAAATCTGAAATAGCTGGACAGGTTCAGGTGAGGAACGTAGACACATATGTCTAATAACTTCCATTGGCACTGTGTTGTGGACAGCGTTGCATCATGTCACTCTATTTTGTAGAGTTTATGTAACTTCTTAAAATTACCTCTGTAAAAACAACTGCCCACTAACACACCTCCATTCTGAAAAGTGAAATGAGTCATGTAACCATCTGGGTTTCTATAACACAACATATTATTTGCAGACAGAATTAAACGGCAACAGCCAAAAATTTAAAAAAATCTCCATCCTTGGGTCCTGGCGTAGCTATCATAGCTTGAGTGTGAACTTTTCTTTGTGCTTTGTTTTGAGTTTTGTTACAAACTTGTACACTTCATTAATTCTTCCAAAGGAATCCCAGGAGAATTTCGACCTAGTGTGAGCAGCAACACCACACTAGGTTTATGTAACCACATGCAGGACAGCCAGTCATTGGTGGAGTAACATAAAAGAGTGGATTTTTAAAGGGGAACCATGAAAGGTCAGATTTTGTAAGAAGTTTTGTGACCTTTCCACAAACGTCTCAGATTCTTGTGATTATCTCAGTCATATTTGTGGGTTTTTACATTTCAGAAGGATAACTGGATAGGGATTAATATATTTGACAAATATAAAAACTAAAATGTGTGTATATATATATATATATATATATATATATATATATATATATATATATATATACATACATTTTGGAATAATGTACAGATTTTGCTCTTATGGAAAGAAATTGGCACTTTTATTCACCAAAGTGGCATTCAACTGATCACAATGTATCAGTCAGGACATTAATAACCTGAAAAATTACTATTACAATCAAAAAAAAAAAAAACAATTCAGAAATTCTTCAGAGTTCTCATCAAAAAAATCCTCCACGTAATGACAGCTTTGCAGATCCTTGTCATTCTAGCTGTCTTGCCATTTTCTTCACTCTGCTCCGTCCAGCTGTCTTCAAACAGCTGTCGGTTTGTTGCAGCTGGAGTTGTGCTTACTGCCCCCTGCTGACTAAGACTCCTTGACTTTTGTTGGTTGCACTTGAATTGAAATTGACAGCCTTAATACATAGAAAAAGATTTGTTGATTGACTCCCTGTTATTGGACGATTAGTCAGTCAACTCTTGTGACCCATCCTTATTCAGAAAAATAGGCACATATGGCAGTTACCCTCTCAGGTGCAAAAGATGTGAGAGGTCCTGCGTGATTGGGTTTTTGGCGCAGATCATTGGACCAGGCAATGGGTACTAGGCAGGTGTTCACGCATACACCAGGCACACTGATACTTCAGGCAAAACATCCTGTTGGCAGTTCATTCTAAGGGTACCTTGTGTCTTCATGCCAGCCCTCTTTCCAAGTGTGTGCAAGCAGCTAAATACCTCACAAGCTGTTTAGTGCGTCTATGTGTGTCCCGTGTACCAGATCAAATATTTCAAACTATTTGGATGTGTCTGGGCCACGTCTAGTAAAACATTCTCACCTCCTTGTAACACCGCAGGGTCAACAGATCGTAGTCATAATATCTTGTTTAATTTTGAGGTGTTTACGTATGGATTCTGCCTAAGTTCTCTTCAAAATATTGGAGTCATGGAAAAGAACATGTGCAACTAAGCTGTAAAAACGTTCTGTTGAATGAAATGGAAGTGGCAGATTGTTTCATGTTGTTCTCTTTGTCTTGGTGGCCATCAGAGTGCAGTCTCAGGTTGATGAAGTCATTGACGTCATGCAGGAGAACATCTCCAAAGTGATTGAACGAGGGGAACGTTTGGAAGACCTGCAGGACAAATCTGGTAAGACAGATGCTGTCTGATCACTACATAGAAAGTAGAGGAGTCTTTAGTCACTTCTCAGGAAGTGTCAGTGCGATTCCAAATTATTCTCAATGCATCTCAGTTTTTCAACAACAGAATGTATGGAGATCAAACTTGGGATTTGCTTAGTTCTATCGGAACTCTGTACTTGTTTGAGGGTTACCTGCTTGGAATTGACAGCAACAAACAGGTGGAAATGTTGAGCTGAGTTTTGAATTAGCCATTTTCCTGAACTACTTCAAATAAATTCCACATTAGCTTTGGGTGCCATATACTGTATTTTTCAATGTCAGGCATGTTTCGGACATATTACAGTCCGATTCAATTAAATTATACATTAAGTTAAATAAAACTGATTTCCCCAGCCCTAGTTCACACACAAACACACTCCTGGGCCAACACACATAGGCAATAGAACAGGAAGTCAGGTGTCACCAAACTCAACTATCCCAGCTGAGTCTAAATGAAAAGACTTGAACAAACTTGATCTAGGTAGTTGTGCGCTCTGCCGAGAAAGTGGTTTGAATCCCCATTTTCAAACGAACAATCACTTCTATTAGTTTTACAGCATTTCTGCTCATATTTCATTGTACCTTAAACTGTAGTGAGTCATGTCCTGTTGCTGTTATTCTGTTTCGGAACAGCCTGGAACACACAGCCAGGAGACATTTTTGGGTAAAATGTCCCGTGTCCCACACATTGATGTGACATTTTTCTTGTTTCAGGTCCTCATGTGAAAAATATACTACTGGTGTGTAAATGATATTTGCAGATGGTTTCATCTAAGCTGATCTGATAATATCTGTTAATAGCCTTAAAACTAGCATTAAAGGTATCACCCAAAAATGAAAATTCTGTAATAATTTACTCACACTTATGTTGTTCCAAACCTGAATTACTTTTTCTTCTACCTAGAGTAATACTCATAAAATTATGCACTTTCTTTTTAGGATTTTATGCTATTTGGATCTTATTTACATGTGCATTTCTCAATTTGAAAAGATGAACATCTGGACGATGACCTGATGTCCAGATGTCCAGATGAACATCTGCACCTAAGCAAAAACTTTCCCACAGTGAAAAATAACATTTTTCTTACATTGTGGTCAGGCTCAGAATTTGTTCTTTAACTTTTGTGTGTGTGTGTGTGTGTGTGTGAGATCATGAGCGTGTTTTCTGCATTCGCCTTTCTGGATATGTCATTCTCACCCATTTATGTTTGTGTTTGTGTGTGTGTGTGTGTGCGCGTGTGTGTTTGCGTGCATGCGTGTGTATTTGCGTGCATGCATGCGTGTGTGTGTGGTTGCGTGTGTGTGTTTTTGTGTGTGTGTGTGTTTGCGTGCATGCATGCACGTGTGTTTGCGTGCACGTTAGTGTGCGTGATGTATGTCTGAGTATGTGATTGTGTATGTGTTGGGTTGTGTGTTTTGCCTTTTGCCAGTTTTAGTCACACCCATTTTTTTCCATGTTGTGGGTCTGTGAGTAGGTGTGAATCTTTTGCACTCTGGATGTTTTATAGAGTCACCCCTTCATTTCTATGTGGGTTTTTTTTCTACATTTTGGCTGGTTTATAAATTGAATTTCACAAATCCCCTCCAAAATTGCTCTGCATTATAGTCTTTCCCATTTGTTTCCTTTGTCCGGTCAACAAACAAATGTGTTTTTTTTAAGACCATTTAAACCTAAGGAATCCTAAACCTAAGTCCATGTGTGTGTGTGTGTGTGTGTGTGTGTGTGTGTGTGTGTGTGTTCAGATAGCAAGTGGGAGCAAAGTCATCAAGTCTTGTACCTATCAGATAAAGGAAACCAATTTTATTCAATTGGAAAAATCGATTCTGGTCAAAAATGACCGTAAGTAATAGGAAGGCCAATGGGCTCAATTATGCTTTTGATGTTACTGACGTCCAACCTGCGCTGTAGTCACCATATTTGTTTTGGGTGCTGCAAACAGCTCATCAAGGATTTGATTTGAGACTGAATTACTTCTTTTCAGTCTACTTTTACTAATGTTATGTGTTTTTGTCCTTTTTTTGTGTGTGTCATTTTTCCATTAAATGGCAGAAAGCCTTGTGAAGATTTAAAAAAAAAATAAATAAATTTTGTTTCACGGAAAAAAGTAATTAATTTGGTTTTGGAGTGACATTAGAGTGAGACTAATGACAACATTTTCATGTTTGGGTGAACTATTCCTTTAAGGGATAAAGAGTAGAGCTTTTGCTTTCTCTGAGGATATGTATCAGTGACCCCACTTAAATACACTTAAGTTAACAGTTTATTCCAGTGTTTTTTGCAGAAAGCAGAATTTTGATTAAGAGAAAGCGCATGCAAACAGTGCAGGCAAATGGGAACGTCACTTTCAAGTCTTAAGAGCTTTCTCACAAAATATGTCTTTCTGGTAGCCATGTAAACGAGCTCACTATTTCTTTTGTTTGCATAACAAGGCTTCCCTTCTCTATGCTTGCAGATGGAGAACAATTAGCTTAATAGAGCAACATCTGGAAGATATTGTCACTTGCACAAGGGAATGTTTGCCATGTGTTGTCTGCAATGCGGCCTTTGTGAATGCATAATGATGAACATATGCTTAAATAAACAGTATTGTTTAGGTTTCAATGTTTAGATTACCTTACCCTAATGGTGAAAAATAGATGTAATCTAACGGCTGTTATATAACAATCATCAGTCAGAGAAAAAAGATTTTTTTGAGGCTAAAGACAAAGAAACAGTGTAATGCTGGTGTAATCAGTCTGCATTTGTAAGACATCTCTGTTCTCTGTATCTTTCTGCCAGTACACAGTCAGTCTCTGAGATATCGTTGAATTGTGGCAGATTTCAACCATAGAAGACTTGTATATACTCTTGTTTAGTGCACTAATGAAGCTCTTGTGTTTTTTGACCAATTCCACATGTTGTGATGAGTGGTGACATCTTATTATGTTGTTAAGAAAGTCAACAAGCATCTCCTTGAGACAGAAGTATCAGTATTCAAACAGTCCCGGATGAATAAGAGCTTATTTAATTATGTAATTGCACACATGGCCATGAAAAAAAGTAGAACACCACTTGATTTCCTCCACAATGATCTTAATGGCGCAATCATACAACAAAGCCAACATTAGTACCCATGTTCATCCTCTTTTATGTCACATGATTTTCAGAAAGCCTATCGGACAACGCATCGGCGTTCAGCAGTAGAGCCAAGCAGATCCACAGAAGGATGTGGTGGAGAGAAAAGAAGGTAAGGCCTCCACCCTAGATGATCTACCACATCCGAAGTGCTCTGTTCAGGTTTTAGTGTTAAATCACTCCTTTTAGGTTTGCGACAGGTAACTCATTCCTAAGCAAACACACTTGTGATTCTCACCTGGTGTATGGTAAAACAGGCAAAAAAATCCATTGTTGGAGGGACACAAATCATATCTAAGGACCTAGCAACCATCCAGAAAACCCTAACAACTGAACAGTTCACCCAAAAATTTGAATTATCTCATCATTTACTCACCCGCATGCCATCCCAGATTTGTTTGTGACATTTTTTACCGAATATCTCAGCTTTGTAGGTACGTACAATGCCAGTGAATGGTGACCAGAACTTAGAAGGTCCAAAAATCACATAATGGAAAGTCATCCATAAGACTTCAGGAACTATGTAATAGGTGTGGGTGAGAAACGGATTAATATTTAAGTCCTTTTTTACCATTAATCTAAACTTTTACATTTACATTCTTCTGTTTCTGTTTTTGGCAAGTCACATTCTTTGTGCATATCGCCACCTACTGGTCTGGGTCGGTCAAAGGTGGATATTTAAAAAAAAATTACTTAAATATTGATCTGTTTCTACTCACACCTCATATCACTTCTGAAGACATTGGTTTAACCACATGAGTCATATGGATTGCTTTCATTGTGCCTTTATGTGATTTTTGAAGATTCAAAGTTATGGTCACCATTCACTTGCATTGTATGGACATACAGAGCTGAAATATTCATCTAAAAATCATCATTTGTGTTCTGCAGTAGAATGAAAGTCCTACACATCTGGGATGGCGTGAGCGTGAATAAATGATGCAAGAATTCTCACTTTTGGGTGAAATATCCTTTTAATCTCATCTATGAAATCACTGGCGAAATTGTTTGTTGATTTAGGGATTTTTAAAATAACAAATAAATGTATCCCCTTTTCTACCAATTTGGAATGTCCAATTCCCACTACTTAGTAAGTCCTCGTGGTGGCACGTTTACTCACCTTAATCCAGGAAAAGCCTCTGTTGCCTCCTCTTCTGAGGCTGTTAAACCCTGCATCTTATCACATGGCTCGTTATGCAGGACACCACAGAGACTCACAGCATGTGGGGTCTCATGCTATTCTCTGCGTTCCACGCACAATTTACCACATGCCCCAGAGAGAGCGAGAACCACTAATTGTGACCACGAGGAGGTTACCCAACGTGACTCTACCCTTCCTACCAAACGGCCAATTTGGTTGCTTAGGAGACCTGGCTGGAGTCACTCTGCTCACCCTGGATTTGAACTTGCGACTCCAGGTGTGGTAGTCAGCGTCAGTACTCGCTGAGATACCCAGGCCCATTCAGCGTCAATGAAAACCTGATGTAAAAGGCGCACCAATGACGATAATTAAATTATTTTAATAAAGCATACTTTTGATGAAGATATGATAAGACAAAGATTATACTGCAAGATATAAACAGAAGAAACATCTAGAGAAATATCTGTTTATAAAAGAAAATATTAGATATGGATTTATGGATATACCATATGTTGAACACTGGCAAAATTTAAGCACTTTAAAACGGGTTAATTACCCGCTCAAAGTTATCCTATTTATACATGTGAAAAATCACTTTAACCACAACATATATGTAATATTACAACTAGGGCTGCACAATTAATCGAAATCAAATCGAAACCGCGATGTTCCTGTTAACGTGCGCTTAATGCTTTATTTGCACTCAACTGGCGCGTCCTGCGTCTCTGCATCTATCTCCGCAAGGCACAGGTTAATAATAATAACGCGGAATACAAGATGGGGAATAATTCAAACATCTTTATTAAATGCTTGCTGAGCAAACATCATTAACAGTAACACCTGCAGAGTCCAGAAACTTTTCTTCTTCCATTCTCCTGTCATTTGTTTACTTCACGAGAGAGCGTGTCGCACTTATTACACTCCCCGCGGAAACAAGTGAAAGCGGAACTAATATTCCAACACTATGGTTTTACCAACAGGGAAATTTAGTTAACAGTGACATTGAGCAGGAAGTTTACATACAACCAGTTTTGACAGAGCTGCTGATAAAAAGTTTAATGATCAGCATCGATTGATGAGATGAAAAGAGAATTGGAGATCGTATCGGATGTTAAAATCCTGATTGGAGCATCCCTGATATTCAAGTTGACTGTTTTAAAAACTAATGATGATGATTAGTGGGCTGAGACCCTGTCACAAAATGGACAAAAACGGGTACATGGTGGATGGTAACATTTGGATATGAAGAAGACTTTGTTTCACTGTTTATATATTTATTTGTTTGTGGTTGAACTGAAAAAAGTTCTCAGTTTGGCTCTTTGTAACAGGGCTCAAGTGTGAAAACACCAGCAGCGTTTTTAAAGTTGAACATGTGGAAAACATTACCATCATAATCTCAGATCAAATCACAATCGCAATATTTTTTCAAAATAATCGCAATATGACTTTTTGTCCAAATCGTGCAGCCCTAATTACAACTAACATCTGCAGAGTGAATCGAATAAACAGGTGAACTTGAAATATTGCTAGTTAGAATATGCGTAACTTGCATTGTGAATATCAATATTTCAATATGTTGTGAAAAGTATGCCACACATAATGCAATATCCTAAACTGGATAAACCCTGAAAATTTATAACAGACTCTAAAGCATGAAGAATTCAGAATACAGTCGGCTACCTTCTAAAAAGTAGCTAATTCTTCATTCTATTCATTATTTCAGGAGCACAGGTTTTTACAAGGACAATTTTGCTTTTATATGTTTAATATATGCTTAATTTAGATTTTTTTTTTTCTAAATGTTTGAATATTTGATTGAAGTTTTGTCTGTTTGAAATTGGCATACTTTTTTCATTTTTCATAAGAAATTATTTTCTTTGACTAAATTTATATGCCTATATAAATATATGACTAAAATGAACTAAAATGAATTAATATGACATGACGAAATATTATTATTATTATTATTATTATACAAATTTTAAAGGGCATTGTTGTCAAAAGTCTCAAATTAACACTGACAGCAATACACTTAAAATGCTCAGAACACCTTAGCAATTGTACTTCAACACCCTGGAAACCACCCACAACACCCTGGCATCATGGCAGTGAGTTTTGCATGAGCAAGCACCAGTCATATATTCTTGACGAAATGTATATGTTTTAGATGTCTTACACATTTTCGCTTCGTTTTTTATTTCTGTCCCAAGATGACAATGATCGTGGCGCTGGTGGTGGTCATTCTCCTACTTATCATTATCGGTAAGTACACACGCACACAAACACATATTTATGCATGCACGCTCATACAAAAAAATAAATGTGTAAAATGGGAAATTTAGAATACGTGGTCTTTTTTTTAACTTTTATCAAAGTTATTCGAAAAATAAAAAAATATGCAACAAACAAAATAAGTGCTTGTATATGTTGTATATGTTTTCAAGTTCAAAGTCAATTTTGAAAAAAAAAGTAAGGGTATTAAAGTAATAAAAAGTGGTGTAACCGTCCAGCGACGTGACTTTTTTTTTAAATATATATATATATAAAAAAGTCTCATTCAAATAATTCTTGAAAAAATAAATGTTGACATGAGTAGATTGAACTAATATTTTATGTCTTATAAAAATAAGCAGTGAAATCAGTCAGGTGGATTAACCAACATGCAGATTGCCATTTTGTTGTCACGTGACAAGAAAACCCTAAAAAAGTAAGGATCCCTTTACACCCTCATGACTGTGTGCAAAGTTTTAGAAATATTTTTTTACAAGATATTTTGACATTTCTATGAAAAGGCACATTTTGTTCAGGTCAAATTAAGTAACACAGAGAAAATAAAATAAATAAATAAAATAAAATTTTTATTCTTATTTAAAATCTTTCAAAAGTAAAGGTGGGGTTTAAACATCAAAGATGTAGGAAATGAACATGGACCCAACTATCATATTTGTATTTGTTTTAAACTGCATGTTTAAAAGATATAAACCTTTTATAAGCAGGAAGTCACAAGCATAATGTCAAAGCAACTGCTTTTGCACCTGAGATAATTATTTGGCTTTAAGTTGTCTTTTTCTTGTTTTATATCCCTCTTGTCCTCTTTTTCACAGTTCCTGTGATCCTGCGGTATCGCTAGAGTCTGGAGGGGAGGTTAGAGGCATCACGTACCCTTCCTCATCATTCTGCTATCATTCCTCCATGCCAGAGGGGGCGCTGCACAGAATTGGGTTGGCCACTGTGTTTGCCTATTTTGGCAGGGTCTGGAAACATAACAAACAAGAGTTAATTTTGTGGGCATCTCTCTGTGTGCGTGCATGCGTGCGTGACAACACAACATATCAAACATTCACAACAGTGGCACAACATTGGTGCCGACCTTTCTCTTGTATGCGCACATACACAATCACAAGCCTCCACTGCGTTTAAAATAAAACACAGTGGTTATTTTGTTTTATATGCAATCAATAAGATGAAAGGCAAATATTTAAGAAACCTTTACACTGCATCCTGTTGTTTTGTTTTTTTTATGTCTTTTTTATAGTTAGAAGCTTACACCATGATGTATACAGTACATTTAAACATACATTTAGAATTATACAGGAATAATTTCCCACATAGATAGGACTATGGAATAATGTTTTCTCAAACGGGTGGTGCCAAACGGTAAATGAAACATAATGATGTCACTCTGCACCATGGATGTGATCTCATTACCTCTTTATATAACTTCTGTATGTTTTTTGGGCATATCTAAAGCTACTCTGAAAGGCACGTTATGTTACTTAATGTTTGCTGCTATTACTGGTTTCTAAAAGGTTTTTACCTCATATTTGGCAACTATACAAACTTTTAATTTATGATGATTGAAGGTGCTATAAGTTCCTCCTCTCAAAGATATTAATGAAGTGTCCTGATATCTTATCAGTCTCTGTGACAGCTGTAGATTTTGTAAACAGCAAACAAAAATGTGTCTGTGGACCGCGGATATTGACACTTTTCACCTGTCTATTATTTAGCTTGTTCTCATAGTGTTGTATTTGAAGTGGATCATTGAGGCTGTGATTCATAATTTTTGTCAGTTGATGGCGCTATTGTGCCACTGTTGAATTTGACAGACACAGGAACAAACAATGCTGCTATTTTGCTCGTATTGGTCTCAAAATGTTCTTTGGAGGTGGTGTTTTGGAATGAGGGGGCGTCACTAATTCAACGGCTCAGACACAGGCTTCAGAATGCTAAAATCGCTTCCAGCACCTTAATAATGTGATATTGATATGATATAATTAATGATATGAATCTTGAAATAAAGTGATTTTAAAGATCATCTGATGTGAGTCAATGTAGACAAAGGCAAAGGAGAAAAGGAAACTGATATACTATTGCCAACATTATGAAAAATTATTAATATGACATGGGCTAAATAGGATGCAATAGGATTCTCCTGAATGTTGATAGTTTCATGCCAATTTCATCAGCCAATAATTCACCACATTTTTCATTAAATATAGCCTTGAATAGTTTTGTTCATTACTTTCAAGAATAAGAATGCTGCAGAGCAAGTACGGAGACTAGGAAATACAGCTAGGAAATATACAGACACTGAGTTAAACATGTGGACATGCTGCTGCGTAATGAGACACAAATACAATCCCGTGTAGGACATTTAACAAGTGAAGCTGGGGAGTTGGAGGGTTTCACAGAAAATTCTCATAGTGCACTGCAGTGAAACAAGCTTACTTGCACAAAGCAAATTTAGATGTTAGGCAATAAGAGAGTACGGAAGTTGATTGGCTACATGATTACACAGCAAAGGACCTATCAGCTTACATCACATGAGCTGACTGGCTTACGGATAATTCAGAGTTTCTAGCCTTAACTTAGCCATTTGTTTTGCTATGCTGTCCATGCACGATTATATGGTGTATTAGATTTAACCTGTGACCCACTGTTTTAAGAACCGCTTAACACATGCACATCAAGGAAAATTTGCCAACCTGACTAATAGTTTTCATTTGGCTCAGCCACTCTTGGTTCTTTTTACAGCACTTTGTATTGAATTTCTTGTTAATGTTAAAAATCAACTCCCTGGTCAGCTCTTAAAGGTTTGATAGATCTGTTTTCATCCCTCTCTCCGAGTCTCATTACGTTCCTCACACTGTATTATTTTGCTTGTTGTCTTTTATCCCTCTATTCCAGTGTTTTTACACCTCTCTCTGTTCTTCTCATTTCAGTTATGTGCTCTGGTTCCCATGTGTTCATGGAAAACAGCTTTACAAATATTATGACCTGCTGGAAATAGAGCTCAGAGACTGGCTAAAATCAGTCTGTTTAGATTGATGTACTTTTCAAATGTAGTAGATGGAATATCGATGATTATCCTGCTGTTAATGCTGGCCATTTCTTGTCGCTTCCCATCCCTGTGTGGCTCATCACTTCCAGTCAAGTCTGACTCTATCAGACAGGAATAGTCTAGTAAGTTCTTTCTAGGTTTGTACATTTTCTGAAGAAAATGAAGGCTTGCTTGTACAAAACTTAACCTCATGATGCTAGGGTGTTGTTGGTGGTTGCGAGGGTGTTAATATGCAGTGTTTTTAGGATGCTGCTATGGAACATTAAGATACATATTCAGGTTCCTTCTCCGCTGAAAGTCTAGGAGACTTTTGAGATCGACCAATATTGGTTTATAATGACTGTTACATTAATTTTAATATTTTAGTGTCCGATAACCGATATGCCTAACCGATTTTTAATCCTTGTTTTATTTCTACATTAGGCACATTCAAAACTTGATCATTTATCCCTAACCTCTGGTTTACCACTTTACAAAACTAATTTTGCATGGAAAAAGTGTAATATCTGTTAAAAATATCGGTCAAACCGATTATCAGTTTATATCTAGATTTTTGTGTCCATTTTATCGTCTGCTAGACTAAAATTCTTAGTCTATAATAGTGCACATTTCCTCATCTAACCACATGATTTGACATATAATGTCCAAAGGACAAATGGTGCAGGATTACGTTTTAAAAAAATGTTTACGTTCATTAATGAAAGTGTTTGGAACAGCTTTTGACATTCTATCCAGTAGGTTGCTTAAGGGCCATAGTGTTGCATTGTCAAATTCCTCAACCAAGACTGTCTTCCATTAGTTACATAACTAAAGATAAGTTCTTCCTTTCTCTCCCCAGACAATATGTCTTATTTGTGTATCCCAAACAGGATCAGATCCTTTGCAAACATAAAACAGACATGTTAAGTCTGTTCAAAGTCGTTTTTTCTTGCATGTTGTCTCAAACCTTTGCAAGACAGGAACATGCACTTGAATAAAGAGACTGAGTGTATATGCTACAAATGCTTGCTAAGGATTTGCAATTACTCTTTACTCTTGAAAATATATCTCAAGGCTATATGTGTTGTACTCGTTTGTGACAGATTCAATGAAATATAAGTTCAGAGAATCCTTTCTGTTAAAGACATTCAATGGTTCAGCCTAAACAAATGTGATTATGAATTGAATAGATGTTTAGAAGCAAAGAAGCAAAGCTTTTATTCTATTTATAAAGATTTTACTGTCACCAGACCAAATTAAGTACATCACCATTTTGTCACGTCAAGATTTTCTTTTGCAAGCATGGTCTTGTAAGTAAATAGTGTTTCCCGTAAACATGTCTTTGCTTCAGTCCCCCATAGAACGAATGTGGAATGTGAGGTGAGAGCTCTGGGGCAGGCCATGAAGAGAGGTCAGAGGGTTGCGTGCAAAGGTGTTGAAAATAAAATATGTTATTCCTGTCATTTAGACACTTAAAAATGTATGAATATCATCACATTAAATGAATGCCTATTGTTGGCACCAGTCAACCCCGCAAGAACAACGGCCTAATAAAGATACAGAATAATGTCCTATTGAAAATATAAAAATGCAAAAAGGTTTGTGTGAGTGTTAAGGTTAAAGGTAGATGATAGAAAATATTATATGCTCAGTTCAGTAAATATAATAGAAATCAATGGAGCCCTCACTATAATGGAAAAACAAATGTGTGTGTGTGTGTGTGTGTGTTCTATAATACATGTTGTGAATGAGCATGAAGACCTGAAGTGTGTTTTGGCAGAAGACTTTAAGTTGGGACAGCACTCGGAGTAACACCAATCTTTTGACATCAATGTGACAAGAAAGGTTACAATGCAAGTGAGTCAAGACATTACAGTAAATAATATACGTAAATTAAAACAATCCTCTTTTTACTCTCACTGTAATAATCTATTTTGCTACATTGACACAAATTGTGAATTAGGTAAATGGTTTGCACTTATATAGAGCTTTTTTAACCTTGGTGGATTTCAAAGCTCTTTGACTCATTCACACACACACACACATACACCAATGAAGGCAGAGCTGCCATGCAAGGTGCCAGCCTGCCATTGGGAGCAACTTGGGGTTCAGTGTCTTACCCAAGGACACTTCGGCATGTGGAGTCACGTGGGCTGGGAATCGAACCGCCAATCCTGCGATTAGTGGCCGACCCGCTCTACCACCTGAGCCACAGCCACACTTTAGGGCATTTAGGGCTTTTCTTTTATTAAAATAAGGTATGAATAGGTGTATTATTAAGCATTCAGAACATATAAGTTAAAATGCTCACTATTTAAGAAATAGTACTGGACGAAAGTTTGCTTTTTTTAGGCATGTTGCTATAACTGCATAGAAATGGCTTAAAATGCATTTGTAAATGAGTTGTTAGTCATCAATGAACAATCCCTCAAGAAAGGGAACATCAATGTAAAGTGTTGCAATACAAACAGGGATGTGGTCCCGAGAGGTTTTTAAGCAAGTACGTTTATAACGACTGTGAGAGGCCAGGAAGACTATGTAACAAAAAGGTGTTTGCCAAAGATTGTCTGACATAATTATTCATTCTGATTGCCAGGTTAATAAATGCAGTTGAACCTGGTTGTTAAGAGAATGGGACGCTGATCTAAATTTCACAGAAGCTTTAGAGTGCTGGCCACGAAATTCAGACTTCATGCACACACAAAGAAAACAAATGGCCACCACGAAGGGTTAGAAAGATGCAGTGCTCAAGTCCAGAGCCATCTGGGCCTTATTACAGATAAAAGAGTGCGTAAGCATTCTGAACCAATGTTTACAGTGCAAACTGGAAAAAAACAACACCAAATGAAAGACCAGAGCAGAGAAAGTGAGATATAAAGAGGTGATGAATTATGGTGGGAGGGGGTGGAAAAGTAGTGTTTCCTAAATAGAGGGATTGTGAAGGTAACAAAATGATAAACAAGAAACGAGCCAGGGAGCATGCTGATGCCCTGGACTGATGCTGTGATTCACATTATATTAAATGGTTACAAATGCCATCCATCATCTCTATCTGTAACATCCGAAACGCGTCTTGATCTCTTGTCCTGTTTGTGTCACGTTCTGACCACTTTACCTAAACTCCACACGTAAGACAACACTGTGAAAGCCCCATCCAGGGCTGTCCAGGGGGTAACTATCTAAATTTATCCCCTTCTCAGTAGCCTGTGTCTTGGGTACCCCACAGTGAGATCTCCTGGCTGTGAATCTTAAGCAGCAAACTGATAGCGCCACATACACCTCAACACCCAAATTAGAAAGCAGCAGAGAGGCATGTACTCTCCCTTTGGTAACATTCTGAAACAAGCATTCACACACACACACACACACACACACACACACACACATATATACACTCAACGATCACTTTATTAGGAACACTATGGTCCTAATAAAGTGCCCAACGTGGTCGTTCTGCTGTTGTTGCCCATCCGCCTCAAGGTTCCACATGTTGTGCATTCTGAGATGCTATTCTGCATAAATACAGCCCGTCTGGCACCAACAATCATGCCATTCTGATGGTTGATGTGAACATTAACTGAAGCTCCTGATACATATCTGTCTGATTTTATTTATTGCACTGCTGCCACACAATTGGTATGATTTAGATAATTGCATGAATAAGTAGGTGTACAGATGTTCCTAATAAAGTGCTTGGTGAGTGTATGTTTACCTATCTATATAAATGAGGGCATACAATAGAATTATAATGCTTTTTATAAAGCTATTTATAATTTCTAAACATTATCCCAAACTAAACCCTGACAGAAAACGTATTGCATTTTTAGAATTAAAATAAATGAGGTTTTGTCAGATTTAGTTGTACAAACATATGCATTATAAAAGTCATTACTACAATACACAGTAGGAAAATACCTGGACCCTTAAAGCATTAAGTAGCACACCCTGGGTATAAACAAACCCTGTTTTCACCTATGCTCTTCACTGCATTCCTGCACACACAGCCAAACAAATGGCACACAAACCATCCCACACATGCTCCCATATGCCCTTCCAAGAGGTGGAGGCAAAGAAAGAGTCTGGAAAGATCTTTTTGTTTGTGGGCAATCCCTAAAGTACACAGCATCCCGCCTCTACCTTCGTCCCTCCCTACCTCTCCTCCCTGACTGTATAAATAAGCCCCAGCATAGAGTGCCCAGACTCAGAGAAACTGATTCCCAACCTGAAGACACAAACTGAGGTGGAATCACAGAGATCAACCACAAATCAAAGAAAGAAAATCTGTAACCAGCCCCTTTACAGGCAACCTTTGTAAAGCCAAGAGAGAAGACAAGAGCAAAAGACTGAAAAGAGTCAGGTGAGAGGTCATTGGTGGAACATCTAAGAACCGTGCAATTCTACGGTTTCACTAAGAGCAAGTTGCAAGATAAAAGGGAAGGAACAGATTAGTGCCGGTGCTCAAGAGGAAAGAGTAGACGAGTGATCAGCAGCAACAAGGAGGTACAAGAAGGTTTCCTGGAGGAAGGGCATCATGTATAGACAAGAAAGAACTTCCCAGATCTCTGCTGTCCCCTTCAACATGTGGTTTTTGACAATTGTATGTGTTTCCTGCTTGTTGATGGGCACTCAAGCACAAAGCAGTGCTAGTTTTCGTAGGGCGAATGATCGCAATGGTCGTTGTCAGTACAGCTTCACGGTGGACAGTCCCACAGAGGTGACCTGTCCATCACTAGGTTCAAGCTCTGAGATGGAGGCCCTGAAGACTCGTCTGGGGCTGCTAGAGGCACTGGTCGCCCGACTGGTAGGACGAGAAGCCACACCAGAGTTATCACAGGGCTCTGGATCTCGGGTAGGCCTCCAGGAGGCTTACAACCAGATGATGGGTGAGAACTCTCAGCTCCAAAGAGAGAAGGAAATACTGGACAGAAAGGTCCAGGACCTCCAGCAGAGGATGGAGGAGCTCCGACAGGAGGCTGCGAGGCTAAGGAGCAGACCCTGCGTGCAGCAACCTCCTCCCAGAGTGCCACAAAATGACAACAGCTTTAGACCAGAATCAGGTCAGTACTTACCAACCATACAGGAATCATGTGTGGCTATATATAAAAATTAGGGCTGTGAATTTAAAAATTAACTAATTATTTCTTGTTTCCTGTCATTGATCGGGATTAATCATGGTATATGGTACATTAAAATATAATCATAAAATATACTTACCTAATATTTTGTTTCAAATAAACTTCCAAGGAATTGGGTTGTCTCATTTATTTTAATTATTGAAATATGTTCAAATGTTGTATTTTGTGAATAATGTTAATTAGAAACTTTTTTAAAGGTATAATTCTTTGCTAAAATTATATGGGTTGCACTTTATTTCACAGTATGTGTACATACCCAAGAAAGTACTGAGTAATATTAGGTAACTACATGTATGGTGTAATAGATAAGGACGGGCAAGGAGGCGACGGGAACCGGCTGAAGAGTCAATGTAAAATTTAATGATATAAATTATCTTAAAAAATTAGCTTAAATATAAACAGACACAAATGCAACGTGGCCACGTGCATCTCTCTCTCTCAAAACTGCGCCTCCAGCCGCCCCTTGTTCTCACGCTGATCAGCTGATTCAGTGCCGGCCATACTCCATCACGGCCCAGCCATGCCCTCCTCCTCAACACATGGGTTAAGGGTTAGGTTTGGGGTTAGGTTTAGGGTTAGTACCTAGAAATTACTGTAGTTGTTGTAAATATAAAGTACATAAATGTAGAACAGTACTGTAAACTAAAGTGCTAACTGTATATGTTTACATGCCATAAAATAAGTGGACATGCTGTAATTAAAAGCTGGGTAAAAATCTTCTGGTGTTTTCCAGTAGACGGTTTTAATAATAGGATCAAGTGGCAAGACAAACTTGTACAAACTGTTCATAGTGTAAATAGCGTGTACCTCCTGGAAATGAATATAATCCAATTTAAACCGCTGGAAGTGGCTAAGATTTAGGGAGCAACCTGTTGATGTTCGTCTCAAACATACAAATTTATTTTAGCACCCCTAGAACAGTGATATTTGTTTGCGATATACTGTGTATGTAAATCTATAATAACGAACAACTAAACTACTACTAAACAAGTAAACTACTGATGTCTGACCTTACCTATAGCAAACATAGTTTCGGTTTGTCAGTGACTTTTTTGGCAAGTCTGTGAAAGTCTGCGCTAATATGAAATCTAACTTTTTTGATAACTAAAACATTTGAAAATACTTTGAAGTGTGTATAATATGTAGAATTAAAATGGTTTAGTTCAAGTTACTTCATGTAGCTCAAGTCTTAATTAGGGTGGTCAGACCCCCCCGCCACCACGCTCATCCCCTTATCCGCCAAGCTCCACTAAATATATAAGTACTTATGTATAGTTTCCTGTTTTCTTGTTTGCATGATACTATCAATGTTAGTCAGTGCTTGGTCAAGTCCTGAACTGAGGAATCTAAGGTTATCTGTGAAAAGATCACAGTTTAAAGCATACCATAATTTTTTGTGTAGTGTGACTTGTAAACAGTTGTGATGTCTGGGAAAGCAGACGGTGCGAGCACATGGGCCTGCTTTGAATCCTTCTTGTCCATGTTCTACCATCTGTTCTACTTCTAACGCGGACACCTGTGCTCAGTGCCACAACTCCTCACATCTGCACCATACATCATGTATAAAAAAAAACAGGATGAAACCTAAAGATGGAGTTTGAGAAGGGAGAGGAAGCAACGGACTGTGGAGACCCTCTTTGCGAGAGGATGACGGAGAAGGTCTTTAAGGGTCATTGAGATTGACAAGAAAAAAAAACAGACCATCTGTCTTGTATGTCTTCACCCTCTTGAATCCAGGGTGTTAGTGTTTTGCTTTCGTATTCACAGTCCCTTAGCACCCAACACATCCTATCATGGAAATGTACACTGGCTCAGACAGGGCTGAATAAACAATAACTTAACAAAGGGTATGAAAACTTGAGTCACATTCGCCATGTCCTGGTTCAACTCCATTAGTGAAGCAAGGAAGAATTTACAGCTGCTCACATGCAAACAGAGCTTGCAATAAAATCAGATCAGGAACCTTGTTCCATTTTGGCACATGGATGTTGTCAGTGTCACCTCCTTTGGTATGAATACAGAACTTTCCTAGTGCCTTGACTCTCGAGATCTGACTGTTTTGGAAATCCTTAGTCAGATGTTTGCAAATGAATAGGAACTCTCTTTTAGAATTTTAATAAGATTTGGCATCTGATTCAGAACCTAGTGTTGCAAAACATTTAAACAATAAAGAAAAGACTCCAAAGTTTTCAAGTAAGCTGGGAAGACTCTTGTCAATAAAATAGCATGGGACACACTACCAGCTGGTCCAGAGAGTTGTTGAAATTCTGCCTGTTCCTTCTGATCCACTGGGCATGATATACAGACAGACTGCAACACACACAAAACAAACCTTAAGAATGACATGCTTTTGTTGCTTTGAGGTGACTGATAGACTTGTGTCAATAAGCATGTGTTGATTACAGGGATAAAGTACGGTGAACTTTAGACCCTCCCTCTGCAGGTCTGAGCAAGCAAACATAATCAGCGCCCCTTTCTAACCATTGTCAAAGCAAGCAAAGTCAGCTTCCAGATGTTCATGTCTCAATGTGTAATCTGGGCCATTATAAATGTCTGTACATGTTAGCACTTGATCATCCATTAATGATTATGTGGCAGCATGTCTTTGTCATAGGGACTAACAGAGGCAAATGAGTTGCTGGGCAATAAAATGAGACAGTCTGACAATCAAGACAGGGAGTGTGGATTATGAGTGGGTATTTGTACGTGCATGCAGAGTTGTACAGGTAAAAGCTGCAATTTGTCATTTTGTTAACCATTTGTTGCACCAAATACAATTCCAAATACATTATTTCAACCATGGCCCCGTTTTCTCTAACACTACTGTTAGCACTTCACAAAAGCATCCTCTGAGACACCAGTTCTGGTCCCATGTGACTCAGGAAGTAATCAGGTTCACAATCAATAGTGAGCACATATCTGAGGTAACATGTTTGCTCTAAAATGCAGTTGACATTAATGACAGTTAGGTTAAGGTTTGGGGTTTGGTTTAGGAGGTAGGGTTATTAAAATATGCATTCCTTTTGACTTCATTACATAATTTACAACTAAAAATACAACCTGCTTTTGGCTCCACTCTGAGGACAAACTGTAGTTCACAAGTGCCCATATGTTCAACAAAAATTACAGTTTCGGCCACTGGGGGGCAGTGATACAAATTCCAGTAAGCACAAACCTAAGCAGCAGAGTTTCAGATTTCAACAGTAGAACATTCAATAAAGTAACATGTCTTTCCCAAACAGGTTTCAGAAACGCCCCTTTCCCCCTGCCACCTTGTCTTCCATTGTTCAACAATTTTTGGGAATTCCTACAAATGCCTTACTTATGCACATTAAGCTTGGACAGGAAAACATGTTTTAACATCTAAAAACTAAACACATCAACTTTAAATATGTTTTGCTTTGGTTTAGTTTTAGATTGTTAACTAGAGGTTCCATATATGTGCGCTCTGCTAGAGTGCACGTTTGTATTTGGGATGTGTAATGGGAGGTCTGGAGTCTGGCAGGCTCCGGGACAGCTGGGAATCTACTCAGAGCGGTTTATTTCCTTCTGTTAAATTCCTGACTGTCAGTAGATCTGCCAGTCCCCCCAAAACCATTCATACAACAAACATGCATCTCACAGAAAAGTAAAGATCAATACCAGGAAGAAAGAAATCAGCCTAAAAGTCTGCAATGGTACTACTGCTATTCAGCTCCATCTAGAGTTGAAAATAATGGTGGTTCTGGTCTATTTTCTTTTGCAGTCTATAGAAAAACATAATTAAGGACATTGAGCTGTTATAGAACATATCAGTAAGTTGATCATGTGTCCCTGCCTTTTAGGACCTGTCCTCCCTCATCTGGTACCAAGACCTGGGAATACCCAAGGAGACACAAGCAGTTTAACAGGTTACGTGTAACACCCTACACAGAATATACAGCATCCAGATAATCACAGAATTTGGCAGGCTTTACAATTGGGGTCTTCCATTCCTGTGCTAGGACTACTTTGGGAAAGCAGAAGATCTACAATATCCCATAATGATTTGCTATCTCATGATCCTGGCTACCATTCAGAGTGTGAAGGGTTGACAAACGTAGACCTCAACACCTTTACATACACATCTCAATTTCAGTAAGTGATTGTGAATTTCTGTCCTCTTACTCTCTTAGATCCTGCATGGCATTATGAGTCTCCGGGATATCAGGAGCTGACAGCCGTGGTAACAGAAGTTTCTGCCTCAAATCTGGACGGTCCAGCAGATATTACAGGTGAGTGTTTCAAGCCATAATCTTGACCCTTCATAAAGAGCTACATAGTAGTAGATTTAATGCCTTTCAAAATATCTTATATTATCAGTTGGACTGTCAAATTTGATTTATGTAACAGCCATGCCACACCATCTGTCCATCTCAGGTGCCTGAAAAAATGATACCGTGCGCATAACATTAATTCCTGCTGACAGCACTAACACAAATACTGCTATTTTTACAAATTAATTTGCGGCTAAAATAATCTGGTATATTAAGGGAGTCGTATATATTTAGTAAGGCGCCAAAATGGTAATGTTGATAGGAAACTTGATAGGAACATGTTACTAAACCAAGACAGTTGAGTTTCGGGTTTTTCCCAGACAAGTCTTTCAAATTCTGCCAAGTATCTCCTACCCCTGCTACTACAACACTTCTCCCTTACAGGGTATTTAAGGAAAGAGTAAGTTTACCTCTAACCATTTATACTAAAAGGAATGATAGGACAAGATGTCCTCACTTCCACCTTTAGCCATATTTAGCATATTTTGGTTTGGTTGGGTCTCATTTCAACCTGTCAAACCTTCACTTCATTGGGACCTTATTCACGTTTCCTCAAAATTGTATATGAATGGTCTCCAAGTGTCCATTCTCAATTTTTTTCAGGCTGTGGTGACCTGGTGTGGGTAGGAGAACCCGAGGTGCATCGTAAGGCTGATACTATTGCTGGTAAGTACGGTGTCTGGATGAAGGACCCAGAAGCCAAGGAACCTTATGGTGCAGAGATGGTATGGCGAATCGATGCTGTGGGGTCTGAAGTGCGTCAACTCTTCGGGTATGAAAACATGGACCAACTGACACGTGGCTTCCCAACCAAAGTCCTTCTCCTACCAGAAGCTGTGGAGAGCACTGGCGCCACCATGTACCAGGGCTCTTTGTACTACCAACGAAGGCTCAGTCGCACAATTCTAAGATACGATCTACTCTCTGAGAACATTGCTGCCCGTCGTGATCTTCCCCATGCTGGCTTCCATGGTCAGTTCCCCTACTCCTGGGGTGGATACACAGACATTGACCTGGCAACTGATGAAAACGGTCTCTGGGCCATCTACAGCACTAACAAAGCCAAGGGTGCCATTGTGATCTCCCAGCTGGACCCTCACAGCTTGGAGGTGAGGGGCACCTGGGAGACCAAAATCCGCAAGACATCAGTGGCTAATGCTTTTATGATCTGTGGCAAGTTGTACACAGTCGCTAGTTACACCTCACCAAACACCACAATAAATTACATGTATGACACTGTGACCAGTCAGAGTAAAGCAATCTCAGTGCCCTTCAAAAACCGTTATCGCTACAATAGCATGGTAGACTACAACCCAGTCCAGAGAAAGCTATTTGCTTGGGATAACTATTACATTGTATCTTATAATGTGAGGCTAGGCAAGCAAGAGTAAAGTGTTCAGTGTAAATTCCAGATTAACCTGCTTACAGAAGTGTTTTATGATATTTTATCATGTTTTACCAACCAGTGAGGTATAGTTGGATTTACTGATATGCATAGGCAATGACAGACTCTCAGTAGGACAAGAATCAACATTCTATAATCATTCATGATGCTGGTGCAATGTTAATACCACCAACAGCAGTAAGAATATGTAATGACTATATTGCACATCTTCAGATTAAGAAATTAATTTATATTTCTGCATCTTCATCTGAGATTCTCTTCATTTATGTTCAAAGATGTTCCTTTGACCAACAACTTATAAAATGTCATGATGAATGAAATTTAGTCATGTATAACCTGAACAGGTTTTTAATAAGGCCACATTTTCTTCTTCAGTGGATTTGTCTTCTTAACATGTTAATAGAGAAATTATTTTTCTACCTTTGTAAGTGATGTCTTGCCTTTTTATGTGTTTACCGCACTGAATACATGTTCTAATAATTATAATGGCATTTTTTTTTACAGTTAGCCTGCCTCTGAATTGATAGATTGTACAAAGATATAAACAACCTCGAAAACTACAATAAAATCTTGATCTTGTGTATATACTCAGATCTGTATATAATGAACATTTTCTCTTCTCTTTGAATTTGCCTTTCAAGACATAATCACGTGCTCCTTGAAATGTTAAGATCTGGGATCTTATGGCTACTCGGAAATGTACTAACTTATGTGCAAATAAAGATTACAAATTTAATATAAAAAACATAGCCGCAAGCGACTATTGTTGGGGGACAAGCACAAATGGCAAGATGACCAAAACAAACAAATTTGACAAAAGATCCTGTGGATGCTGTGGACAGCAATTTCGGTGTGACATTTCAACTGCTTTTTGAGTACAGTTGCCAAAATAGGATTGTCTTAAGTTATAGCGCCCCCTAGCATCAAAATAAATGAAACTCGTTATGTTACCTCAGACCTTTTGTTAAGTTTGAAAATTGTTCAAGATACAGGCTAATTAGTTTTTATAGGCCACGCCCAAAACATACTTGCTTATATCTTTGATGCATCAAAATTCTTTTGATAACTTTTTGTCAGGAGTGTCTGTAGATGTATACCAAAATGTATGCTGATCGGACTAACGGTCTAGTAGTTCGAAAGTGTTTTTCAAAAGTTATAAGCTTGACTCAAGGAATCAGAGGAATTTCGATTCTAACCCTTACAGTTGCAGAGATATGAGCCAAAACGTAAGTGTTTATAGCGCCACCTAGGGTCAGATGGGTGTGCATTTGTGTGCCCGAGTATGAAGGGGATTTGGGATCATCTCGCCAAGTTTGGTGCCTCCACGACTTACAGTCTCTGACACCCAGACACTTTTGAGGCAGAAAAAGAAAAGAAAATCAGAACAATTATAATAGGGTTCCAGCAGCTTCACTGCTTGGCCCCATAACAAGTCAATGTGTGGTGTTTTATTGGATAAAAGAAGGGGTTTTCAGTGTTAAATAGTAAGGAGGAATTAAAGGATTTAATTTAGTGTCACTTACTTACATAAACATGTTTTCCAAGTAATAAGTTGTATGCAAGGACAGCTTATGGACTAGGCCAACAGCTTCAGTGCCCAACATCTGGAAAAATGCCACAGCAAATTTAAAATGTATACAAACTCTTAAATGTATTACTTACATTGGAATTACACCATTTTTGGTGGACACAATCAATGTCATTTAATCAATTACACAGCAAACAACCACAGTGCATTTATAACAGCATATTATTTTATTCGTTTCTGTAACCAAACCAGGATAATGTAAATAAGACCTTACATATTTTATTACAGCGATATAACCACTGTACAAGTAAAACAAAAACAAAAAAATCAATTCCTCTCCTCCCCTTCTGTTTGTAGTTTCTAATTCCTACTACACAAACAAGAAATGGGGAGCCTTACTGAAACCCTTGTTCATTTGCTGGCCCCTTCTTTTTATTAGCAACCAAAGAGTGGTTCAGTGAAACATCTTGTATACTCAGTCCTGTGGTCACCATAACAGAGTCCTTTTTTCACAAATATTTGAGAGCCTCTGTTCCTAGTCTTATCACTCTTGCCCACAACCCCACATCGAGTGGCTGACTTGCACTCAATGTTCTCGCCCCAACCCAAACCCCACCCCTTCTCTGCAGTGATTGGTCAGGAGAGTCAGAGCTAGTCAGCAGCATGGTTGGGAGCTTTGTGAATAGGTTGGATGATGAAAGACTGGAGTAAGTTTGAGAAGTGTCTGTCCTCACATTCACAGAATAAGGGGAGGGGCTTAATCTTAGGACACATCAAACATAGGCCTGGTTTGGAGTAACCGTTACAAAAAACAAAAAAGAAAACATTCCATCGTAAATCTACTACCTGTTGACAAAGCAGCGCTGTCCTTTTTTTTCCAAAATCATATATATTTATCTAAAAGGATTCAGGTCTTTCGGTGCCTATCCTTTGGCTAAAGATTCAAGGTACTCTTGCACATAGACGCAAATGCACAATCTTCAATTCTTGCAGGCATAGACTACTGAGAAGGCAGGAGGGAAGGCTCACAGTGTAGACTGTGATCGATGAATTAATCAAATACATCCGTAACCAGTTCTTAATCTGCTGAAATTATTTGTTTTGTTAAGGCCAATATATGTGGTTGAGGTGAAAATATGAAAAGGTAATTATGAGTACAGACAATATGGAGCAATGTGCACACACACACAGTAATGATTTGCATGAGTGTGTAACAGTCACATCACAATCACAACTTAAGAGCTGCTTGAGAAAGAAACAAAAAAACTATGTTGGGATAAACAATTTCAATGAAAAAAGGAAATATCTGCCTGTCTAAAACATGTTTCTACATGGGAAAAGGTGGAAAAGAGAAAAGTAAATCATATTGCTATAAAAATGGCGTTTTCAGCAGCCAGTGTAATTCGTGTCTACCTTCATTGTTCACTGGGGATGTACAGTTCTCAGTTTGGAGACACAATGAAGGGGTGATTTGAATGGACAGAATGGATGGACTGATAAAAGGATGAGGAAGAAGAGCACAGTCAATATGAGAGAAATGCACAGCACCTCGTTATGAACCTCTATCACTCTACATCCATATAATTCCCTAAACCGCTTTCAGGTGCTCTAGTACATCGTCCTCTTTGCATCAGGCCTCTCCGTTCATCCTTCAATCTATTTGTCCTTTCTGAAGCAGTTCTGACTATTTACTCTCCTCTGGTTTGATGGCCTGCGGTTTGATTGGACCTGTTCGGATGGGTTTGGTTGTTGCTAGCAGTGTAGTTGTCTCAGATTCCTGGTGGTCGGATGGTGCCCCCTGGTGATTTGAAGTGACACTGTTGTTGGGTTTGCCTGGCCCTTCCATGCGGGTGGACTTACTGACTGGAGCCTTCAGCTGCTGTTGCTCGGAGAAGAACTTGTGGGTGGACTGCAAAACCTCAGCTCTCTGTTTAGCCTGACAGAAAAAGGTGAATACTTAAAAACAGTCCAACATGGCCACTTAAATGTACTTGATAACTGCTCCGGTGCCTCAGAGTAACATTACTGCTGTCTAAAGGTGTATACACATTTAGCATTTTATAATTTAAAATGTAATGTTCTATAATGTTAAATTCTAAAAATATTCCCAATTAAAGCATCTTAAAACATTTCACATGATCCAACGCTCACCTTAAGGTCCTGTTCTGCTTTCATGGCAGCCTGTGTTCCACGCAGTGCTAAAGGAGGACCAGAGGGTCCACGTGGAAGGTGTTGAGGTCTAGGGTGAGGCATCAGACCTGCGCTCATGTTAGGAGACATGGGTTGACCCATAGGTGAACGCTGCATCCCTCCAGGAAAGGAGTTTGCATGGGGTGGACGTACCAGCGGAGACACCATGTTGGCCTGAGACAACATCTGAATGCATGACAAACAGGATAAACTATTAAATTGTGACATATTAAGCTTTCCAACAACCAAACATACACATGTACACTTAGCAGTTCTCATTGGCCAAATCCAAGTTTTCCACAGAAGCATAGTTTGATCTAGGATTCACTGAGTTTTGAATGGCACCAGTATTTGTGTGTACATCAGGAGCTGACCTGTGGGTTGAACTGTCCAGGGAAGTGCTGGGCAATGCGCATTCCTGCAGATCCAGATGGGAACTGTTTGGGATATAGCATGCTGTTCATCTTGTTAGACTGACTACTGGGACTTGTGGAACTCACCCTGAGAAAGCAAACAAGCTTTCAGGAAAAAAAATACAACATACACCAATAAAGGAATAAGAACTATGTATCAAGTGAACAAAAGCTAGATGGCTTTGTATTAGCGGAAGACCAATATATTGGCCATTTTGAGATGTTATGGGCAATGATAACATGCCTGCTTGACCAATTAAATGTGTCAACACTCCCTTGTGCCAGTTTCTACCAACAGCCATCAATATACCTATATACCTATAAGGGCTAGAAGTTGGGGTAGTGCTTCTTGCACTAACAGGTGGTGTTCCAGGCTTCACATCCATTCCACCACTGAAGAGCTTCAGATCCATCTCACACATCTACAACAGATAAAAAGGAGTTTGCGTGATGACTAAATGCAGCCAGTGCTAGCCAGACATCACTTCAGTCTTTAACGATGGACTTCAGAGGATGAACTGATGCCAACTCCAACTGTAAGACATCGGATACTTCATATGCCACAGCCTGAACTTTGTTTTTAGGATAGACTCCACCAAACCTGACCAAAATTACCTGCTGGTTGAACTGCGATGCACCTCATTGATCTCTGCCTGTATCACCTTTGTTTATTGATGAACTACTCTCTTGAAATGGAATACATAGACCATCATTTAATTGGCAACAAAAGCCTTTATCAGCCAACTAACAAAGGACAATTGCATCTATGTGAATTTCTGCAGTTAATCCAGGATGAACTTCAAAGACATTAGTCATTACTTTTACAGTTCATAAAAATCTTTGTTTAAACACTGATCCTTAACACTTACTTAGTTTAATCATTTTAAACCAGACTTGCACTATACATAAGTAATATTGGCATTATATTCATGATGTTAGCCAGAGGGGAACTGCCCCCCACAGTGAGTCTGGTTTCGTTTTCCTTGCCACAGTCGCCTTCGGCTTGCTCACTGGGGTTCTATATACAATTATTTAATTATAAACACAATTTACAAACATATTTAATTAAACTACACAATGATTACTAAGACTTTATAGATATTACAGTTTCATTTTCTGTTAATGCATGATTTTCTATAAAGCTGCTTTCAAACAATGGGTATTGTGAAAAGCGCTGTACAAATAAAAATGATGACTAAAAAATTATTTAATAAACACACAGCCTCTTTCAATTTTAAAAGCAACAAAATATGAATCATTTTTAAATTAGTGCTGTCAATCAATCAATTAGATGATACCGATAAAATTAATCAAAATAAATCGCATTTATGAATATTAGTTGAGAAAGGCCCCCAAATTACAATAATTCATATATAATGATAAAATAATTATAAATTGCTATATTTAAATAATTATAAATATAATATATGAAAAAAAATATAAAAACTCAGATAACTAGAACACAATACACTATTGTGGCAAATGAGTAAAGTATTTATAAAACAATAGAAAAAAAGTGGCTTTGTACATCAATATATTATTATTTTTATCATATTATTGAACATAAGCCAATCCATAGTAATCCATTTAACAACTGAACTCATCAATCTGTCCGTAATAGATTTATTAAAAGGACTTTTCTTGGGGGCATGGGTAGTTCAGCGGGTATTGAACCTGACTACCACACCTAGAGTCGCGAGTTCGAATCCAGGGTGTGCTGAGTGACTCCAGCCAGGTCTCCTAAGCAACCAAATTGGCCCGGTTGCTAGGGAGGGTAGTCTCACATGTGGTAACCTCCTCGTGGTCATGATTAGGGATTCTTGCTCTCAATGGGGCATGTAGCAAGTTGTGCGTGGATCGCGGAGAGTAGCATGAGCCTCCACATGCTGCGAGTCTCCATGGTGCAATACACAGTGAGCCACATGATAAGATGCACGGATTGGGGGTCTCAGAAGCGGAGGCAACTGAGACTTTCCTCTGCCACCCGGACTGAGATGAGTAACTGCGCCACCATGAGGACCTACAAATTATTGGGAATTGGGCATTCCAAATTGGGAGAAAAATGGGGATTGAAAAAGGGGCTTTCTTAGGACGTGTCAATGTACACCTGTATCAGATGGACACTGAGTGTCTCACTTTGGTTGTGTCATAAATATAACCACTGTGTTTTTAGGTTGCTGTGCCAAGTTAAACATAGTTTGGAAATTAGAAAAACATGTCTTGAGATCCCTGCATTTAAAATTGCACTCCGTCCAGCTGTTGGAATGCAAGAACTTATCATTCTTATGAAATTTTTATCTTGTGCTATCGCTACTGTCAAGCAAACCTGAGTGTGGTTTGCTCTCTGTATAGCTGTGTGTTGCCTATACAGGTGGAGTTTCGTTTCCTGCCCCCTGCTGAAGACAGGTGGCACTTCAAGCTTGAATTGTTCAAAAGATTGGAATATTCCTTATGTTCCAGGGATACGATTAATTGCGTTATTTCTTAAATAATGAGTCATACTAATTAACATATTAAATTAACAGCCCCAATTTAAATTATATAAAATTTTATATTAATATTAAATGTATCTCAAATATAAATATAAATCAATGCAGTTAAATAAAATTACACACTGTTGCTATAAAATGAAATACAAATATAATAGCAATGTGTCCAGTTAAACTACTCTGTTAAACTACTGACTACTACTTGTCAGTAAACTGAACAAATATGGAATTATTAAAAATTAAAAGAGAAAAGGCAATGGCGATATTAGGCTATCAGTGTAAGAGAATTTTTGTGCACAAACCTTATTGGAAGGCTGCATCATGTTGTGTGTATTCTGCCCAATGAGGCCACGGTAGGGCAGGTTACTGGGGGGCTGGCGGTTGAGGCTGGGGGGCGGGGCTTGGGGAGGGGTTGGAGGCAAGGACTGAGGCAACGCCATGAGTGGCTGACCACCACCAGAGCCGAAGTTGGGCAAAGACAACTGTGAACCCGGCACAGGAACGGTCACCTGCTGCAAGGTGGAACTAGGACTCTGTGTTGAACTGTAGTAACTGCTCTGCTGCTGGACCTGACCAGAGTACAGGTTTGAGTGCTGACTCATTCCCTGACGCTGCAGAACAAATCAGAATATACAATAAACACTTTAAAACAAGGTCATGGCTTTATTTTTAAATGTTAGCATAATTTTTTACAATTTAGTTGCAACATACATTCACTTGCCACTTTATTAGGAACACCTGCACACCTACTTATTCATGCGATTATCTAATTAGCCAATCATGTGGCAGCAGTGTAATTTATAAAATCATGCAGATATGGGAAAGGAGCTATAGTTTGTTTAATGGGGAAAAAATGTGATCTCAGTGATTTCAACCGTGGCATGATTGTTGTTGCCAGACGGGCTGGTTTGAGTATTTCTGTAACTGCTGATCCCCTGGTGTTCACACACCAACAGTCTCTAGAGTTTATTCAGAATGGTGCCTAAACCAAAAAACATCCAACGAGCGGCAGTTCTATGGGGGGAAAAAAAACGGTCAGATGAGAATGGCTAGACCAGTCCAAGCTGACAGGAAGGTGACAGTAACCCAAATAAACACACGTTATAACAGTGCTATGCAGAAAAGCATTTCTGAAGGTACATGTCGGATATTGTGGCAGATGGGCTACGTCAGCAGAAGACCCTTCTGGGTACCACTACTGTCAGCTTAGAACAGGAAACAGAGGCTGCAGAGGGCACAGGCTCACCAAAATTGGACACTAGACGATTGGAAAAACATCACCTGGTCTGACAAATCTGGATTTCTGCTGAGGTACACAAATGGTAGGCCCACTGAAGTCTCAATTTTCTGTTCTTGACTGACAGAAATGGAACCCAATGTGGTCTTATGCTGTTGTAGCCCAAACGCCTCAAAGTTCGACATGTTAAGCTATTCTGCTCACTACAATTGAACAGAGGGGTTATCGGAGTTACTGTAGCCTTTCTGTCAGCCCGAACCAGTCTGGCCATTCTCCGTTGACCTCTGTCATCAACAAGGCGTTTTTGTCAACAGAACTGCCACTCAATGGTTGTTTACACCATTCTCTTTACTCTCTAGAGATTGTTGTGCGTAAAAATCCCAGGAGATCAGCAGTTACAGAAACACTCAAACCAGCCCATCTAACGCCGACAATCATGCCACGCTCCAAATCACTGAGATCACACTTTTTCCCCATTCTGATGGTTGATGTGAACATTAACTGAAGCTCCTGACCAGTATCTGCGTGATTTTATGCTCTGCAGTGACACGATTGGCTGATTAGACAATCGCATTGATGATTGTCGGTGTCAGATGAGCTGGTTTGAGTATTTCTGTAACTGCTGATCTCCTGGGATTTTCACACACAACAGTCTCTAGAATTTACTCAGCATTGTGCCAAAAACATTCAATGATCGACAGTTCTGCGGACGGAAATGCCTTGATGAGAGAGTTCAACAGAGAATGACATAGGTTCGAACTGAAAAAGTCTACGGTAACTCAGATAACCGCGCTGTACAATTGTGGTGAGAAGAGGTTCTCAGAATGCGCTGTTGGCAGCTGATTTGGCAGCATGAGGGGGACCTACACAATATTAAGCAGGTGGTTTTAATGTTGTGGCTGATCAGTGTATATACTTTATATATCATTCAAAAACTCTAATTTTCAAAGCTTAGGCCCAGTTTCTACAATCATGAGTTAAGTTACGATGCCTTGAAATCACCAAACATAAATTAGGATTGGCTAAATCTTAGCAGAGAAAGGCAAGAGTGACCAAAAAAAATAATTCAAATTGTAGAATAGAATAGTTTCCCCCACATACTGTTTCAGAAGCAAGTGGTTATAGCAGTCTTATATCTGTGCTGAATTCATCCAGTTCTAATCCCATTCTAAATAATCTTTACTAAATGCTCCATGCACTTGAATATCAAGGCTATGCAAATATTTGAAGCCTTAGGAGCAGGAGGTTATTTCTCACCTGCAGTAGGTGTGTGTCTATCAGCTGTGATCCTCCAATACCAGAGGGCTGGTTCAGCTGAGGCTCAAACAGGATGGGGATGTGCTGGGTATTTGAGGTTTGCTGGAAGGCCAGGTTGGATTGGTGTTTGCCCAGTTCTGTTGGCTGAACCCCAGGGTAACTGTGCAGCGGTGTGCCAGACATCATCATGGGAGATGTCTGGGAGAGGCTGTTTTGCATGAATGCCTGCTGAGACCTGTGAAGAGAGAAAAGGCAAAAGAGTGTACAATGTATTGGTTATCTCAATTTTAATCAACAACCAATGGAAACATTTTGGGATTTATTTATTTTTTGTGCTAAAAAATTGTGAATATTTTTTATTGTCTTGTTGATGTTGACATTGATTCAGACTGAATGCTGCAGAAGAGCTCTGAAATTACCAGATGTTCAGGCTGCGGTACCTGTAGGTCTGAATGGAGGAGCTGAAGAGGTCTTGAGGTTGAGACACAGGAGGTCCAGTGTTGAGGCCAAGCTGGGCCTGGTGCTGCCCCTGCAGAGGAGCGTAGATGGGGATGGGGATCTGCTGCACTGCCGTGGGCTACAAGGAGACAATCGTAACCCATTAAAAAGTTTTCAATCAAGCTACATAACCCAACACATTCAAGCCCTGTTCGGACACAATTAGTTTTATGGACATGCGTATGTCAAGTAATTATTAGGGATGCACCGATAAGGTATTTCTGTGCCAAAACAGATAATTCACATTTATTGTGGCTTCATTTTATCATCGAATCGCAGCTGTCTGAATCGTAATCGAATCGTGAGGTGTCTAGAGATTCCCACCCCTAATATATATATATATATATATATATATATATATATACACACACACACACACACACACACAGTGTGTGTTTACAGTAATCCTGATGAATCGCTCGAGAGAATAATAAACTTCTAACATCTGTAATAATGCATTCAATTAAAATGAGGTGATAAAAAGCACAAAACACACAATACAAACCATAATCTGTATATATGGTGCAATATTTTTGCTAGCAGCCAAACTGCGAGTGCAGTAATGTCTAGAGATTCCCACCCCTAATATATATACACTCACCTAAAGGATTAATAGGAACACCTGTTCAATTTCTCATTAATGCAATTATCTAATCAACCAATCACATGGCAGTTGCTTCAATGCATTTAGGGGTGTGGTCCTGGTCAAGACAATCTCCTGAACTCCAAACTGAATGTCAGAATGGGAAAGAAAGGTGATTTAAGCAATTTTGAGCGTGGCATGGTTGTTGGTGCCAGACGGGCCGGTCTGAGTATTTCACAATCTGCTCAGTTACTGGGATTTTCACGCACAACCATTTCTAGGGTTTACAAAGAATGGTGTGAAAAGGGAAAAACATCCAGTATGCGGCAGTCCTGTGGGCGAAAATGCCTTGTTGATGCTAGAGGTCAGAGGAGAATGGGCCGACTGATTCAAGCTGATAGAAGAGCAACTTTGACTGAAATAACCACTCGTTACAACCGAGGTATGCAGCAAAGCATTTGTGAAGCCACAACACGCACAACCTTGAGGCGGATGGGCTACAACAGCAGAAGACCCAACCGGGTACCACTCATCTTCACTACAAATAGGAAAAAGAGGCTACAATTTGCAAGAGCTCACCAAAATTGGACAGTTGAAGACTGGAAAAATGTTGCCTGGTCTGATGAGTCTCGATTTCTGTTGAGACATTCAGATGGTAGAGTCAGAATTTGGCGTAAACAGAATGAGAACATGGATCCATCATGCCTTGTTACCACTGTGCAGGCTGGTGGTGGTGGTGTAATGGTGTGGGGGATGTTTTCTTGGCACACTTTAGGCCCCTTAGTGCCAATTGGGCATCGTTTAAATGCCACGGCCTACCTGAGCATTGTTTCTGACCATGTCCATCCCTTTATGGCCACCATGTACCCATCCTCTGATGGCTACTTCCAGCAGGATAATGCACCATGTCACAAAGCTTGAATCATTTCAAATTGGTTTCTTGAACATGACAATGAGTTCACTGTACTAAAATGGCCCCCACAGTCACCAGATCTCAACCCAATAGAGCATCTTTGGGATGTGGTGGAACGGGAGCTTCGTGCCCTGGATGTGCATCACACAAATCTCCATCAACTGCAAGATGCTATCCCTATCAATATGGGCCAACATTTCTAAAGAATGCTTTCAGCACCTTGTTGAATCAATGCCACGTAGAATTAAGGCAGTTCTGAAGGCGAAAGGGGGTCAAACACAGTATTAGTATGGTGTTCCTAATAATCTTTTAGGTGAGTGTGTATATATATATATATATATATATATATATATATATATATATATATATATATATATATATATATATCCATTTGTAAGGTGATCATAATCATCACAATGGGAAAAGTTAACAAACAGATTGAATAGATTAGTAATGATAGAACACTCAAGCACATTCGTTTCACTCAAAATAGTGTTTTTAGCTACCTCATATCGCTCTGTGAGAATTATTTCAAGATCTATGCACCAAGTTAGGATGTGTTTGGGCTTGTTTTAATCTAAATGCTGTACTGTACGTGACAATGTGCTATTTCCCATATTCTGTTTATGTTGTTAAGACGTGAAAAAGATTGACCCCAAGAAATCGTAGACATCTATAAATGTACAGTCAAATTACACAGGATTAGCGATGTCTGCAGCGATCGCACAGATACTGTAAGTGTGCCTACAGCATTTACGCACTGCCGTCACACATAATCAATCCATTAGAAAATGTATTTAGCTGTGCTGATTAATTATGCAGGGAATATTAAACATTATCATATCACAGTATCTGGGATTAGTAAAAGAGATTGATTGGAATATCTGGCAAATAACAACATCCTGTAATCCTATATTAAACTCTTGAATTAAAAATATTGACAAACGTGTTCACAATATGTAATTATATTTGTCTCTCTGGAAAATATGTTCAGAAATGAGGTGCTACAATGTCTGAACAAAGTACACACTTTAACACAATTTCCCTATTCACAATTGCTGAAATCACAAAATTACACAATAATGCACTTTTCAAAATGTTCTAGTTTTTCCTATTTTACATGGGTAAAACTCAACAGCATAATATGCTTGAGAACATTTTTTAGATGTCTTCTCATGCCATCATCCAATGTAAGTGATCGCAGTGACATGACCAATGCGCACAGAAGTAAAATTAAGGAGAAGCTCTAGTAATTATTACATTACCCCATGTCCACATATAAAAATATGCAAGATAATTATTCAATAGGTTGATCCTGGTGGTTGAGGGAGGAACACTGCAGAGGTTTATACCTGTGAGAGTCCTGGCTGAAAGCCTTGCTGTTGGGGTATAGGAGGAGGAGCCAGGCGAGGGTGAGGCGTACTGAACAAGTGGCTGGTGTCCATGTAGAAGGCTGGGATTTGGGCTGCAGAACCTAAAAAAATTAGAAACAAACGAACTTGTTCAAACCACTAACACGGAAAACTAAGAAAGAAATTTTGGTAGGAAAAAAGGCTCAATGTTTGTTGTTAAAGGTGTAGGTCAAACTCTATTCTGATTGGATAAGCCACATTTAAAACCACTGAAAAATTTCCAAGGGAGTCATTAAAAGCCTAAAACCTCCTTTACCATAATGAAATAAATGCAGTGCAGGCCTCTGATGGCTTATTGCTATAAACAGGGTTTATACATGTATCATTCAATGAAAATCAAGGACTTTCAGGAACCTTTCTCAGCACAAATTTTTCTTTTTCATAAACTTCACAGAAATGGTACTGTCTTACTTCAGAACGAGCATTTTTGTTGCACATTAACAAGAGAATTAATGTTTCTTCTCACTTTTTGATTAACACCTGACTGTAAAGTACAGTAAGGATATTAAGAGAGATGTTATGTTACACTTGTCTAATGGAGAATCTTGTGAAAACAGTGTGGTAAAGTCAAAATTCAACTCATTAAATGCAGTGTAAATGTAACTAAAACTGAAGCGATGATGACATCCATTCAGACAATCCATGATGTACATTATCTTCAGTGTGTGCGTTCTTGCGACGCAACACATAATGAAAGATTATCGTCACAACAAAACTCAATCACTGGCCAGTGGTTAATGAAAGCTATTTGTCAACTAACGCAAAATTTGGTCGCATATGCGAGTTGTAGAGGTCTGTGTGTACAAACTGACGTTTGCAAACAACACAAAGCACAGACCTTTGTTTTTTTTTACCCACCCCACATGTCAAGTAAAAATTAAACTAGCTGCGATTGGTCACTTTTTATGTTGGTCAGATGGCCCCTTTCAATCTAAGACTCAAGTATGTGCACTGTGAGCAGGAGATATTGCGAAAACAATTAAAAGATGTATGGAAAATGAATGCATTTCTCAGGCACACTAAATGCATAGAATTTTTTTGTGTTAATTTCAAACACTCAAGTACTTCAACAAAACAAGCCGATTTTCCATGTATTCCAGAATTTACATTTCTAAAAGCTAAATTCAAGCATTTTAAGGACCTTGTGTAAAAAAAAAAACGAACACAAATAAACTAATTTACTGAGAGCCGCATGAATGTGATCTGTACTTTAAACCATTTACCTGCTGCAGACTGGGATACAAACACCTGTGCTGTCTGTTGCTGCTGTGGTAAGAGAGAGGGCACACAACCCAGGTGGGAGAAGTTACTGTTGGATATTCCTGAACTTTGCAGCTGCTGGGGTTTCACCTTGCAGATGTTGGGAGGGTCAGATGCTGATGTACTTTTTGTGCTGAGAGAGGACGTCGTGTAGGTAGCAGATCCTGTTGAAAAAAAAATAAAAAAAATCCTAACTTTGAAACTCTACACATTTTGGTTTAATACTTTTACATACTGTACCAACACCAAACATGAATGGGTCAGAGCGTAAAGCGGTGCTATTCAACTATGGTCCAGTAGGGTCACCATCCTTTAGCTCCAACCCTAACCTTTATTCAATAATATAATCAAGGTCTAGAGGATTACTTAAAAATTCCAGGCAGTTCTGTATGATTAGGGTTACAGCTAAATTCTGCAGGAAGGTGGCTCTCCAGGACCAGAGTTGAATTGCCCCGAATTTAAGCATGTACTCCTACCGGACAAAGAGGTACTGGGGGTGACTGAAGCCACAGGTATCTGAGGCACTGAAGCACTGGAGAAGGAGTTGAAGGAGGCACTGCCTGCTCCTCCACTGGTGATGGGGGAGGCAGAGGAGGTGACAGGCGAGCTCTTCTCTCCGAGACTGGGGGAGTTTTCCCATGCCTTACGTGCTGACTCCATCTACAGGAACACAGTGAGGAGTAAGAAGCTTTATGTTGTAGAGGAAATTAAGGATGCTCACTGATATGGATGTTAAGAAGTCAAGCAAACTACTTCAAGAATACACACAACTACATCTCACAGGCCATATCAAGGAAAACAGGATTTTCCTTGCTCTTTCGAAATAACAGTTTAAATGTATTACACAGACATACTCTTAATTAGAGATGGGCATGGGTCATTGTGTTTACTTGAGTTTTCAAAGTAAGTGGTGTGGGTCTATTTTAGAGGTGTGAATCTTCACTGGCCTCACTATTCGATTACGATTCAAAGTGTAACAATTACATTATAATTTATTACATTATTTTATATTAAAAAAACAATTCTCAATGCATCTTGTCCTTCAATATCTTTCTTTTTCGGTTTCATCAAAATTATTTTTTTACTCTCTAGTTTTCCCTTTCAGCTTTTTTATAAAAATAATGAAATGAAAACATCAAAATCGCCCGAACCGCTGCCTCGCCATTATTTTCTTCTGTGTTTTCCCCCGTTGTGAGCAAATCAGTGCAATTATGGGTGTGAGCTCGTCTTTCATGTTATTTGTTGGCTTCTTATCACAAATCAACTCTTCCGTTGATATGTGCATTGGTTTGTTAAAGGATTTCGGGATCGTCGTTTCATTCGGGCACATATGGTCATGTGTTCGATACAGCTGGTCTGCAAACAGTCGTGTTTGTGCACTTGACTTTAGTGTATGCTGTTTACTCGCGTCTTTGTTTCCACATCTGTTTTTGGCATGCACCACTGCTCTACTGTGATTTAAACTGAACTCAGAGTCTATTCTGATTCTTTTGAGAATAGATTCAGAATCGTTTGAGTATAAAATCTCTAGTCAGAGATCTAGTCTAGAACAGCTCTAGTCTATATTGTTTGTATATGTACGTAAATATGAGACAGACATTTTTGGCCACTGGATTGAGTCTTATTGTTGTTCTTGTGTCTTGCATATTCATAATAATTTAGGCTGTTATAATGTAGTCTGTTACAAAAATACAAAAAAACTTCATAATCAAAATATCATGCATCATATATTATAGTGAAGGCTCTCTGACCAACTGTTATTATCTTAAGTGCAGACCACTTATTTTGCAGCGGTTGGCTAAACAGTATTTTCAAACTGCGTTTGGCTTGACTGGAGATGCCATAACTGTTGTGTTTTTAATGAGCCATGTCAAATTGAAAATAGTTTTGAAAACCTTGCGTTCTGTTCCATAGTTACGCTTCGTATTTAAAATAGAAATAGCTTGCATTGTGTGCGTGCCACTCTCTGTGTGTTGAGTGGAGTCTTTCAAATTTCAAATGCAGTGAAAAGACACATCACGCATGATCATTATCGATCATCATTCTCATGATTGGTTATTGCTGTCACTTCTGCGTACTTGTGCCTACACTTAATGGTCACAATTCAAAGCTCCCTCCCTGGTCCACCCAGGCCATTTCTGGAAACAAAACAGCTTCAGAAATCTTTATGGTTGTGACATCTGAACTAAAATTTTAAAATGTACAAAAACCTTGATTAACATTATGAAATTTCAGGGTAAAAAAGTAAAAAAAATGCCAGAGGTGTAGAATATGTGCCCTTTAAGTTCTATTTGACACAAAGTGCATGAAAGCTGTGCGTGTCTTACTTTGAGTGTGAGGTCGACAGTAGCAGGAGAAACAGTGGCAAGGCTGGAGCTCTGCTGAAGGGCTTCTCTACGTGGAAGAGGCAATGTGTGAGGGAGGACCTGAACAAACACAAACGAGAGTAATTAGAACAGAGAAAAACTACATGCACGCACACATACACACAAGCACAGAAGCACTTACAGGAGTCACGAGGCTCTCCTCCATCTTTGTCCCTGCAGTGGGGACATTGTCAGACAACGAGGATGACGGGATTGTGTAGTCCGTCACGGATTCCTGTACAACATACAGACAACATTGTCAGAACTACTGAAACAACAACTACATTACATCGACACTAGGGATGAACATTATCAATACATTTTTTTGTAGATTACTCTAACCCCAAAACAATGAGTTCTTGTACATTAAAATGTAAATATAAAATAACAAGTATGCCACAGTTGTAAATTGTATTTATTATTTAAATGGATTTCACCTAAAAATTTTAATTCTCTCATTATTTACTTACCCCCATGATGTCCCAGGTGTGTATGACTTTCTTCACCAGAGCACACTAAGAAAAATATCTTGGCTCAGCTGGTCCTTAAAATGCAAGTGGATGGTGATCAGACTTTTGAAGCTACAAACATCTCAGATAGTCGGCATAAATGTCATCCATACAATTCCAGCTGTTAAATTTATGTCTTCAAAAGTGACAATCACTTTGTGTAAAATCAATATTTAAATACTTTTTAAATCATAGCTGCAAGTCAGCAGTGTTAAAGTTCTAGTGTGTCTCACGTGCCAAACACGATTACGACACATGCATACCGGAAGCGACGATTTAGTTTTAAACCTGGAAGAGCAGTGCTGTTTACAACTGAGAAGAAATGCTGTACAGAAGCTTGGTTTGTATTGGTTTAGATCTGTATTTGAATCTGTTTGTTTATTCACAGTGGTGCATCTGTGTGCTTATCCTGGATGTCTCAACCAAGAGTACATGGGATTACATCCATAACATGCTAACACGAATATGTTGCAAGAGACCGTGTGCACTCCACCCTCTCACGAAGCTTACTGGAAGCAAAAAGTACTTAAATATTTATTTTTTTTGCACCAAAAGCAATTGTGTAATTGAAGACATTAATTTCACCACTGGAGCTGCATTGATGACATTTATGCTGACGGTCTTCTTTTTGGAGCTTCAAAAAGTCTGATCACCATCTACTTGCATTTTAACAATCAACTGAGCTGAGATATTTTTCAGTTTTTCTTCAAATATGTTCTGGTGAAGAAAGAAATTCATGCACACCTGGGATATCATGAGGGTGAGTAAATTATGAGAGAAACTTTTTTGGGTGAATAACCCTTTAAATGTTACCAAGAACAGTACTTCAATAAACTATGCTTTTCTTTATGTAAAAATGAAACGAAAAAGTATGCATTAACTGAAAATAAAAATAGCAATAAAAAAAACTTTTGCACTCACCCAGAGCTTACACAGAAACCAATACTGATGCCGTTAGGGTAATGCATATGTAAATGAGTCTACATTGGTATTGTTTTACACATTGTTATTCAGAAAAACAAGTGATTATTGCTTGCTTTTTAGAAAATGCACTCAGCAGGCAAAGGCAAATGCACAAAGGAAAATCATATTCAAGTAGTTTTCTCGTTCTAATATTAGTTTGGTGTCTCACTATGGGTAATGCCTCGGGCGTGGCCAATCCTAGAAGCACCAATAACACCCAGTCTGTCAGTTGACAGACCAATTACAGCAGTGATGAGGATGTCCCACCTCTCTATATAAACCAATGTCATAGTTGCCTACGTCATTCTCATTCTCTTCCCCGTGAAGATCATTGGAATCTTTCCTCAGCAGTTCTTGTAAGAAATGGTCACTTAACAGTTCATAAGGCAAGCTGTTCAGGTACGTTGCAGAATGCAGCTGTTCTTTTCTCTCTGTTCAAGAGTGTGTTAATGTCAACAGTGGGAGTCAGCTCGGATTTTAGAGTAGGAAATAGCAAATTTGCATGAAAAGAACAGTGAATCAGCACGTCAAGGCGTGTTTGCCTTTTTCTGTGGATATTTGAGCTGTTATAGATACTACCTATATGGCAAGAACATTAACACAGAATTAAGTGGAACACGTTCTTGAGTTTGGGTTCTGTCATGGCAACTGCGAGCTCACTCAAAAGGGGAAGGATCCCTACCGTCCGTGCGCTTGTGGATCTATGATCTTGCTAAAGGATTCCCACCCACTATGTATCACCTGTCTGGGAGTCAGGCATGCACGGGCCACACTCGCTAATCCTGAGTGTTACACGCATTGTTCCCATTCCAAATGGAGAGTTTTGGAAAGGAGTGTGTGGGTCACGGTGTCGAATGAGGATCCTTATTTTACTCCTCTGTCAGCAGAGAAAGACCTCCCACCCCAGCTGCAAGGACAGCGCAGCTGGGGAAATCTCACAGACAAAGTCTTCCCTGATCGTCTTCCCCTCTTTGAATGTGCCTCTTTGGTGGGGCACAGGGAAGAGGAGGATGATGCTGATGATAATTTTTGAAGACGATGGCGAGGAGGATAAAGACGATGGCATTCTCCCGCTCTTCCTCTTTCCCAGCCTGGTAGCGCGATGGATGCGTCTGTCCAAGGAGAGCTGGACCTTATTGAGATGTGTAGGAGGGTGGCAGTCAAGCTCTCCATTAACTGGCAGCAGACTGGCCAAGGTACAGAAATGGATCTGTACGACAGCAAATGGCCTGTCTGAGAATGAGAAGACAGATTTTCTCGATGCCCCAGTGTATCCAAAAGCTATTTTTGGGGCTACGGTGTCAATGCAGCAGCAGTGTGATTTGAGGAAAAAGAATGGGGAAGCGTTTGAGACCTGCCTTCCCCGAAAAGCCACTTCTCGTGTCTGCTTATCTAGATGATCTACTGCTGTGCATGCTGTTGCGGCTTTAAGTAGAGATGGAAACGAGAATGCTAGTGTCTCATGTAGCGAATCTGGGATTCAAAATAAATTAGACAAAAAGTTGTCTGATGCCCTCACAAGAAATAATTTATCTGGGTCTTATTATTGAACTCCAATCAGTATCGAGAATTTCTGTTAGAGGAACGCATTGGATTGATTCGCGGTTGTTTGTCCCTTTTTCAGAAAGGGGAAAAAAAAAAAAAAAGTCTCATTCAGGTTGTCTACACCTACTGTGTCTGATGTCCTCAACGGTGTCAGTCATTCCTTATTGACTTCTGCCAATGAGTGTTTCAGCATTGGATTTCAGCTCAGTTGTGTAGCCAGGTCAAAAGGTTTTGGATCATAGCTTCTCATTTAATGTGATTCATGTACATTGGTGATTTGTAGGCAATCGAATATCTCATATCTTCTACATCTGTCCATGTGCTATGCAGAACTGGTCTGAAAAAGGCTCTGGAGAGAAAGGTACAGGCATTTTCCAAACAATCCAAAATGGCCGACTTCCTGATGGGTGGATCGCGTTGGCGCGAAAGTTGCCCGGCTTGATGAGATCTATATATGTACCCATTTTGGTGACAGTAGATGAAAATGGGGGTGCTACTGAGCCCACCAAATAAGCCCATTTTCAAGGGGGCACAACAGAGCCGCCCCTGCAACTCTACCTAATCCTAATGGCTGACGACTCTGATGTGTGCGCAAACTTTCAAGAGTTTTTACGCTTGTTAAGTACTCCAAAAGCACAGAAAACCTTGAAAAGAAAAAGAATCCTTAGAACAATAGGGCCTCTGCACTTTCAGTGCTTGTGCCCTAAAAATACACACAGAGCACAAGTTTTTACCAACAATATTTCTCAATGAATATCTGAATAATCTGTTGAATTTTGGAAAATGGAACATTATAAAAGTTAAAGTGTTGCAAATGGCATTTGAAGTTCTTTAAAAGATCCACAAAATAAGAACTGAGCTAGAAGGATAGTGTTGTTCACCTTCGAGCTGCTGGAGTATTCTGCTGACGGAGCAGTGATCATGCCCTCAATATCTCCACCCAGCTCAGGAACTTTGTCTTTAGTGGGTGAGCTGGAGTCTCTTTCTCGGTTGCCTCCAGCTACACTTTTATCCAGGCCCTCTCCATCAGACTGAAGCACATCTTTGGCAGCCTTACGGTTCTTTAGTGAACGCTCTTTACCGATGGGACCAGGTTTATATTCCTTGGGCTCTGGTGGGGGGATGTCTGGCAACTGTGGAGGTGAATTGTTTGAAACAGGCGAGTTACGTTTTTAAAGAGATAAAAAAAAAATTATATATATATATATATATATATATATATATATATATATATATATATATATATATATATATATATATATATATATGTGTGTGTGTGTGTGTGTGTGTGTGTATGTATGTATGTATATATATACATACACTTACACACACACACATATATATATATATATATATATACATATATACACACACACACACACACACACACATATACACACACACATATATATATACATACATATATATATATAAATACACATATATATATATATATATATATATATATATATATATATATATATATATATATATATATACATACATATATATATATAAATACACATATATATATATATATATATATATATATATATATATATATATATATATATATATATATATATATATATATATATATATATATATAGGGGGGGGGCAATGAAATTGAATGGTGACTGAGAATAACATTCTCCCCAATATTCCTCAGAAAGTGATATGGGTATCAGATAGCATAGCGCATAAATGAAAGAAAGAGAAAAACACTATTAAAAAGTTGAGATACCTTTTGAGGTTTGACAGGTCCAGCACGGGGCTGTTTTTGTCTCTGTTCTTTGGGTTCGGGTAGTTTATTGTTAGAGGTTATCTCCAGCAGGGCAGGCACTCCGTCACTGTCAGTGCTTCCTGCTGAAGAGGGGGCACCAAACTGGATGCTTTCCATGCCAAGCTCAACCCCACTTTCTGCGCCTGCTTTCACACCCTAAAAACAAAACACATATGATGAGACAAACTGTATCTAAGAAATATTGACAAACATTGCAGACATTTTCCTTCCTACCTCAGGTGTCACAGTCCCTGTAAATGAAGTGAGTGGTTTATTCCAGGCACTGACTGATGGAGGCTGGGGAGGGCTGATAGGTCCAACTACAATAGTAATATAAACTCCATTAAACATAGGTGGGACAACATAGAAAATCTGGCCAGTTTAGAAAGACTGACTTACGTTTCTTGACATCGGGGAGAACAGTGGAACCAGCCAACTTGGTCTCCCACAATTCTGTGCCCAGAGTGTTGTGCGTCTGGCTCTTAGGAGGGAAGTCTACAGGCACAGGGGGTAAAGGTGCTACAGCACCCTCTAGAGGCTGGGGCAAGCTGGTGCTCTGGTTAGAGGCAGGCAGGTTGTGCTGAGACACAGCGATAGCTGGCTGCGATTGAGGCTGTTGGGCGACAGACTGGTTCTGTGGAACTGAAGACTGCTGATGTTGTTGCTTTTTGGCAAACCGTGGAGGCAGTTTTGACCCGCCTCCTCTACCTTTCTCTCCTGAGCCTTTTTTAGACCAGTTCTGCATAGCACATGGACAGATGTAGAAGATATGAGATATTCGATCACTTACAAACCACCAATGTACATGAATCACATTAAATGAGAAGCTATGATCCAAGACCTATTGAGCTGGCTCACTGCCAACACCCTAAGGCAGCATCCTAAACATCACTTAACCTAATAAGTGACTGATTTAGAATGCTTTACATGGTAAAATATGTACATAACCCAATATTATTTAGCAGTTTGAGCAAAAACCAATCAGCACACATACATCCTTTCCCTTTTCCCCGATTTCATGTTTTGGTAAACACCTTCAATGCCATTCTTACAGACTTATCACGTGCGCTTGTGCAGGAGAATAATACGTTTCATGTAAATGTATGTTTTGTGCGTTGTCAGTTTTTGAATAAGCTGTTTTTTGATTGTCATCAGCATCTTGCTGTGCATGTAAAGCAGTAGCCATATTAACACTACCAGTTATGTATTAATTTATGTATCAAACGATATATACAGTATCTTATCAAGAGCGTCATATTTACGTCCCTTGAGGCATCTTGGGAGGCAGCAAAATTAAGATGTCTACCTTTTGGAACAACCTGTGCATCAGCAGTGCACCTATGTTGCCTTAAAATGCTGCCTCTGTAGGCAGCTCACTAGGTTTTGGAATATTACTAATTAGACAGTTTCTTTTTTTCCTCACCTGTGCAGTCTGCTCTTCTTTCTTCCTCCTTTCCTCATCCTGCAGACGTTTCTGCTGTTTCCTTGAAACAACCTCAGTGAACCCATCGTCGTTCAAGTTTGACTGAGGGTCCTCAAGTGTCGTGACTTCTGGGTGGTCATCAATTATCACCACACCTGGAGTAATGATAAAAGCAGAGTAATTAACTTCTTGCATGGTAATAGTCTTCAAACTTTTGAATTGCTCCCTTGAGATTTTAACCACTGGAATACCGGTGCAGAGAGAAATTGTCTAAACTGGTACAATGATTAAACAAAAGACAAAAATAAAACCGCAAACTCTTGAACACTCACTGGCATAGTTGTTGAGATCAAACTGAGACAGAGCGTTTTCTTTCTCTTTGGGTTTTTTGACCACTTGTTTTGCCTCCTCTTTCCTGCGGCTTGAATGTGACTCTTTCAACATCTTCTGACCTATACCGGCCTGAGCAACCTCTGCAATCTGAACAGGAGCACTGCAGGGAGAAGAGATTAAATGTTAGTGTAACTGTAAAATAGACATGAAAGCAAGACTGAATCAAATAACGTTTCTAATGATGCTTTAATAAAGCAGTAAGAAATGAGAAGCATTACTTTTAACCATTGTTGAAGGGGTGTGTTAAAAAAACCTAATACCCCACCAAAAAAAAAATCGATATATAAACAATTGTAGGGCTTATGGGCAGAAGAATGTAGAACGACTTGAATCCAGGATTTACACCGATATTTCCTTCCAAGTTATAAAAACTAAGACATAGAGGCCCGCAGTCCACATTGGAATTCCTAAGGGCAATACATTTAAAGGCTCTGTCAAAATGGCACCCTAAAGTCTGAATCAACCCTGTGAAAATTAGACAAAAGGCTAATTTGCCTAATCTTATCCATCTTGAGAGCAAAGGGAACTTTCCAGGATAGCACAAAACCTTTTACACCCCCTCCTAGTTTCTGTGGAAAGTTAAATGGTCATCACATGACTGATACAGCCACCTCTGCCATCTCACCCTCACCCCTAAAGGGCAGATGTGATGGTCATTATAATCATGTGCTAAAACTCATTACTAAGACACAGAGATAAAGCAGACTCCCTCAAGAAACCCCCTTAATTGTAACAGGCAACACATTCCAACACTACTCTGAGTGGGAAAACTGTGGAAACTTGGTACAAAGAATCACAAGTTAATTATCTTGAGGGGAGGACATTATGAACAAGCCCTCTAAAAAGCCACCTCTGATTGGCTTAGAGCCTCTTCGGGCTGTGACCAAACAGAAATGGTTGAAAGACCAGCCTGGACAACCCCTCACTTTGGCTCTTCTCTGCTCTACGTTTGAACTCTGTCCAGTTAACTCCCACATCTGGGGCTCTACCAGGTCATTCACACATCCATTGAACTGAACAAAGCCAAAAGGACTTAAAAAAAAAATCCACACACCAAACACCACAAGTACAGACCTCCAGACTATCGCTGAAATCTGGGACCTGAGAGTACAACCAGAACTTTCTATGGACTAGGGCTGAAACGATTTGTCGACGTTATGGACAACGTTGGCAATAAAAAAATTATGGCAATCAAAATAATCATTAGTTGCAGCCCTACTATGGACCCAGCCAAAGAACCAAAGCAACGAAACACAAATATACCTCCAGACTTTTGCTAGAAAGTGCTGGTGTTTTATTTAAATACTTCAGGTATACTGACTGTAAATTGAGGTATACTTAAGGAAGTATCTATGGTTCTCAGGGAATGGTCTATAGACACAAATTAGTATTACTTAAACATTGTTCAGATAAACTTATTACTGGCCTAAGACTTTGATCTTAAGTAAAGATTAATTCTTATATTATTCCCAGAATCAAGATTCCCTTTGAGCTAAATTCTGTGAATTAGTGGTTGGAAAATGAAAAAGGCATATGCTAAAAGTTATAAGCAATTGCAAATTCCCTACATCTAATGGTGGTTGAATGCGGCCAAGATTCTTAAACTAATTATTTACATATAATATCATACACAATTCAATGTAATGCATAGCTTTGAAGAGCTCATTACTTTAACATGGTGCTAACAGCAATATGAAATCAATGTTGAATAGAGTATAATAATAAATTCCTCCAAATGAGTGTGGTTCAATATCTGTTTACAGTTGCCAATCAATGTAAAGAGCAATGTCACTCTCCGAGCATGACATGAGAATTTTGACAAATTCACAGGCAGTTAGAAACTACACAGCTGGATCAAATAAAGCTCTATTAAAAAAGGCAGAATTTTTCACCTATTACACTCAATACGTGGACAATGTGTGTGGTTATGTAAACGCATTACAAAGCTTTCCTTTATCAGAGTAATATCATAAATGGTTAGCAAAAAAATTATCAAAACACATTTTTGCTCATTAGCACTTTTATACAGACTGCTGAAGCTTATTTCCATTCATAGATATGAATCCTTGCAATTATTCGTTTTTTTTATTAAAAATAATTGGAGTAAAATTATCTCCAATGAGATATAAAACTTTCTGGTAGTTAAATGTGGATGAATGGATTCTGTATTGAGTGGCCAAGTGCCCTGGAATGAAGTGTAACTTTTCATTCAGTTTTCATAGCATTTTAAATGAAAAAATATATATGTTTTTGGTCACATGAAGAAATTTTAGTTTAATCTTTTTTTTCAGTAAAAACAATGATTTTCGATTAGATTATTTGGTTGTTTTTCTTGTTTCAAAGGGGGATGTGATTGAAGAAACTGAGAACCACTGGGTTAGGGTTTTGCTATGCAGTTGCTAGGGTCTTTGAGATGGTTGCTACTGACAAAAATTAGCATTTTCTACTGTCATTATAAACTGCTACCTAGCTGCAGATCATTAACACACAGGGCTGATCAAGCAGGTTGAGAAAATGTTGCAGTAGTGGCACAAGGCTCACAGCAACTGCCTCCCCTCGCCTCAGCACCACTACTATGGACAAAAATAAAAAGTGCCAAATTGTTGCTTAATGCTTTTATTAAATGCAGTATGTAGATTGAGATACCAGTCTCTTTCCTGTACATTCACAAAGGTCTCGCCAAATGTACAGGACGGGGAAGTGGGCAATCGCTCTACTTCTGAGATAAAACGCTGTACAGGCCTGATTCGTAAACAAGCATCGTGACCAACAGCCCAGGATGTTGGGCCAGAACTATAAGCAATAAAATAAAACATCTCTAAGGGATGTTTAATATATATAAAAAAAAAAATAATAATAATAAAAAAAAAATAAAAAAATCACCTCAGCTGCAAGTTTAAAATTAAATCCTACTTGAGATTTATCAACATTTAAAGTAATGGAGCAAGAAGATTAAAATTAATCTAGATTTAGTGTGCCATTTAAACCAGGATCAAAATGATAGTTTAAATGTAAACCTGATAATTTTTATACAACCTTAATCTTAATTTAAATGTAATTCTTATTGGTGTAACCTAGTGTTAATTTCGTCAGACGAGACGAGACTAAATATGTTTGTCAACGACCTTTTTTTCCATGACTAAGACGAGACGATGACGAGACTGCACCAATGTCCAAAAACGCTGACTAAGACTAAATTAACATGCATTATTGTTGACGAAAAAAGACGAGACTAAAATGTTTTGCATAAAATAAAAACTAAGATAAAATCTCTCCATTTTCGTATACAATCGTCTCTACTTTTTCATCATGAGACAGAATATTCAGCTGTTACGACTTCAAAATATTCCGAATGAGTTCGCGCTGTTGCTCTAGTAACGGTTACAGGTCTCATACTCCTGTGGCTGCAACACGAAACTACATGGAGCAAGAACACAACAATCATAGACAGTGGCGAACACGCGACGAGCGCCGACGACATGCTAGGTAGAAGGAAGAGGCTCGATATTTGGTCGCATTTTAGGTACAATGATATCGACAAAAAGTCAGAATGTGTCATTATAACTGACGGGAAGCACTGCGGACAAAAAATATCGGGGAAAAACACCACCAACCTTAAGCGACATCTAAAGGCTAACCACCCACACATTCAGGGAAGTTAACTTAAATTAACGTCTCATAAGCTAATGCTGATTTTAGGCATCTGCGCTGTAAATTAACCAGTTAGCTATGGTGTTGTGGCACATACATTATGCAGGTTATATATATTTTATGTAACTTATTTGCTTAATAAAATACTCTTCAGAACAAGTTCATCATTTGTGAATGTGTCTCTTAAATCAGAAAACCAGACACGTTTAACAAAGTGAATTCAACATATCATTCAACAAGTGTATTTTGTCAGGTAATTATGACATTTAACCAATATTTGAGATGTGTGAAACATTATTTGACTGAAATGGTTATCTTAGAATTAATCTCAGAAATAATTTATTTAAAAAAAGACTAAAATGTTTTGAAACTTGACTAAGATATATTGAGTTTTCTTTTGACTAAAACTAGACTAAAATGACGAGACTTTTAGTTGACTAAAACTTGACTAAGATATCTTAAATTCTCTTTTGACTAAAACTAGACTAAAATGACGAGACTTTTAGTCGACTAAAACTTGACTAACAAAAAAAGATATGTGAATGACTAAATATGACTAAAACTAACAAGGACATTTGGCATAAGACTAAGACTAAGACTAAATTAAAAATAGGTGACAAAATTAACACTAGTGTAACCCACAAAGTCTCAGAAGTTTATGAAATGAGACTCACCCTCTACGTCCTGGTTTTGCTCCAGATCCTCCCCTTCTCTCGCCCCTGCCTCCAGCGTACCCTCGACCCACTTTAGGCCCACTATTTCCCCTGCGATTCTGTCGATCCACAGGCCGCTGGCTGGAGAAGCTCCTCTTTGCTGCCGTGGCTGACTCTCGTTTCAGGATTGCCACACCTTCAGTGGGTGACTTGCTCTGGACCCTAGAGATCTGTGCAGGTGCAGAAGAGGAAATGGTTTCCATCACATCTGCTTCAAGTTGTTTCTTGTCCTCTCGCTCTCTCCGTTCGTTAAAATCACTACTCTCAGAGGCCGTCTCCCACTCCTCGTTGGCCTGATCAGAGGAGTTCTGATTGGACAAGTCAGGTGATTTGCTGCCAGCAGCAACTACTCTGGTGTTTCCAATTTCAGGAAGAACCACCTCTGTAACAGGCAGTTCAGGGGGAGTCATATCAGAAGAAAGAGGCAGTGCTGCACTGGCATTAGCAGCTCCCTCAGGCAAAGTGACATGAGTTCCAGGGGCTTTAGACCGCATTGGTGAAACAGATGTAGGTACTGGAATGCCAGGTGTAGCTTCCCCAGCATTCCCTGCTGCCTCCCGCTCTTTAAGCCTCCGAAATCGTGGGGGCTTGTCCTGTCTGGGAGGGCGGGCTGCACGAGGTCTCCGAGGTCTCTCCCTAATGCTTTGTCCACCTTCTCCAAACTTATTATTTTCATATTTGGTGTGCCATCGTTCAGAGTGTGTGCTATCAGTGCGAGAAGTTTCAGCTTCCTCTGGCCGGAAGGTTTCCATGGGCTTTGAGGGCCACTGTGAGCCCTCTTTGACCATTACCCGACGGAAAGGAGCAGACCTGTGGCTGTCCCTCTCCCTGCCACTTCCTCTCCTGCTGTGCAAGCCTCCCTTGCCCCGGTGTGGCACTTCCCCCTTTAACAGAAAACCTGGTTTTAGCCGCCCATCCTCGTCCCTGAAACCATTTTTTTCCGAAAAATGTCCGGCCAAAAAGCCTGAGGCTGCTTTAGAGGAGCGAGATTCTGGCAGCCCACGACGGAGCGGTCTGCTCGTTTTTTTGATTGGTTCACGATCCGATGCTCCAGTGTCACTGGCAGATTCTCTTCCTTCACTTTCAGAGTCTGTGTCTGAGCCTCGCCTGCGTCTGCGCTTGGGTAAGACATCAATTTCTGAGCTCTCACTGCGAGTTTCACTCTCTTCCCGACAGCGGAAGCCAGCTGTACCTGTAGCACTTAATGGCAAGTCTGAACGTGACCGTGGCTCTTTGTATGGGTAGTCCCCTCGACTTCGACCACGGCTACCTCTGCCCCTTCCACCATAGCTGCCTCTGAAACTCCGGCCACGGGAATAGTACTCTCCACGACCACGGCCTTTAAAATTGGCATCAGAAGGCCAGTCTCTCTCCCTTTCTGTATCTCTGTCTCTCTCTCGGTCTCGCTCTCTCTCCTCTCTCTGGTAAGTTCTAGGAGGAAGACTGGAGTCTTTGCGAGATGGTAGTTTGGGTTCAGGACGTTTGTCACTTGTTGCAGGCTTGTCCGGCTTTTCATTCACAACAGATGTAGCTGCCGAACCTGCTGTTGTCTGTATATCTCTGGATTTTGCTCCACCAGTTGCTGTTCCCACCTTAGATTCAACCATTCCTTTCTTCCCATCTCCAGAGGGCTTCTGTCCATCAGACGACACTACAGCAGCTAAAGGAGCACCTTTGGGAGCAGCACCATCTTTTTTTGACCTCTCCCCTCGTTCATGCTGCTCTTCTTTCTCTTTTCTCTGCTCCCGTTCTTCCTTCATGTCCCGCAACACAGGTTTCTTAATAGGTCCAGACCTCCTGACTGGCCGCTCACCTCCAGGTCCTTCTCTCCTCCCTGCTCCGGTTCCACGGGATCCCCAGCGCATCTCTGACTTCTGCTTGGTGGGTGCAGGTAAGAGCTGTTTGTCTGTTTTGTGCATGCTATCATTGGCTACAGGAAGGGTGGCACAGTTGTTGATCCCAGACCCTTGAATAAAAGACTCCTTTCTGGACTTGTCCTCGGGTCTTTCCCCAGCATCAGTGAAGTCTGGGGGTTTCTGTGCTATGGAAAGTCCTTCAAATCTGGGCTCTTCCAGTTTTAGAGAGTGACTGGAGCCTTGAGAGATGCTTCTTTTCAGTACAGCCTGTCCAATGGCTTCAACCTCCTCTGCAGCAGAGAGGTTGGCCTCCTCTGGCTCAAAGGAAGAGATGACTGGTGCTCTTTCAGACTGTAGGAGACTTGGAACCTCTTCTGAAATATGACTAAAAGCAGACAAGGGCTCAGATGAATCCCTGAAGTAGTCACTCTTGCCCCGAGACTCAAGTGAGCTATGGTCTTGAGGGTAAACAATTGATAGACCTCTGTCCAGCTCTAAACTCGTGTCCAGTCTGGCATAAGACACACACACACACACACACAAAACACATAACATGAATGTTTTGGAATGTTTGATCAAGTAGCTATTTTCTAAGTTTAATAAATAACTAAACATTTTATTTTATAAAAAAATCCCACCTAGGTTCCATGCCATCTTCTCGCCCTTTAGTAATCGTGGAGGTCAAAGGCTCAGTTTGGGGATAAGGGTCAGAATCCCATACCATTCGAGGCTCACTGGGAACTCCGTGTTCTCTTATTGGTCGGGTCAGATGATCAAACAAGTCTGAACCAGAGCTGCTGTTGTCTGTGGGCTCTCGCCGTATTAGTTGCTTTGGAGGCATTCTGCCTGCTAATGAAAAACATTTCAAATGACCTCACACATGAGATGTAAAATGCTCTATAAACTGCTGAAATTACTAAATTGTAAAAAAAAATATATATATATATATTTTTTAAATGTCTTATACAATGGATATGCATTTTACAATTTTTATTATATGATGCAGTGTTTGGATTTGAAAAATTACAAAGAAATGTTCAGTTCCAGAACATGTTACATTTTCAAATTGAATTTTTTTTCCAACAAAGCCATACCAGGCCAAGAGAGACATACCAGGGTGCATAGAAGGCATGTCAATTGGTGGCCGTCCAGACATCATTCGGGGGTCCATATATGATTGCATCATTAACCAGCGTGGATCAAAACCCATTGAGGCAAGATGTTGATGGTGGGGGCCAAGAGGTTGGTAGAGGGATCTGTGCTGAGGGGGAACAGAACCCCCTGAGGGAGAGACTGGACCTCCATCCTGTTGTTGTTGCTGTTGGTGCTGTTGTTGATGCTGCTGCTGCTGCCACTGTTGTTGTTTAAGCTGTTCCAAAAGAATTCCAAAAAATTTCATATAAAAAAAAGTATATTAAAACATGTATTACAAATAAAAAAAAAAGCAATTTAGAATAGCAACTCTAATATATGACAGGTTGTGTATTTTCTAGAACATAAGTTGTTTTTTTTTTCATCATTTGAAAGGTACTGCAACTAAGATCTAAGCGACTTAAGCACATAATTTATACATAATTGATGTCAGTCATTCAAACACGCTGCACAACAAAACACTTAAGCTTACACACAAACAGATGAAAACATCGGTCAGAGATGGTATCAGCATTTAAAGAAGCCTATACAAAGCATTTTGCCTTTATAAAGTGCTTACAAACAGAAGACAACATCGATCATAGAGAGTGTATCAGCATTTTAAAGAAGCCTGTACAAAGTATTTCATGCAACTTTAAATACTACTTCATGCTGACACCATAATCATCGCGTTTTTAAAACAGTGTCAAGTTGAAAATAGTTTTGAAGACCCTGCGTTGTGCTACATTCAGCTGTGCTCCACCTAGATGTTTGAAAGATTTCGCAATGTGTGTGTGTGCCCACTTCTCCAGAGTATAGAGCACAGTGTCTGCCCTAGACAGAAAGTAGCGCTGCGCTCTGTTGGAGTTTGTTGCTGTGATGATTCATGCTTCCTCCCATTTAACTTGGAATTTTAAACTTCATACTGGGAAAACTGCAATGGAACACCACTTTATGTTGGACTTACAACTCATTTGGAAATCTTCAGCTCTGATTTAGCTGAGATGCAGGTGTGCCACACAAGCATGTCGGCACAGAGGAAGATTTACAATCAATTATAAACCTTCACTTTATTAAATATACATGAAGTCAAGGTTTATACATTATATGGCAATAAAATCTGTTTAGCAAATGTGTGCAGAGACAGATGTTCAAAATATGGTGAACTTAACTTTCTATTGATCATCGTTAACATGTAGAACAACGTTAGAATTGCAGCATCTATTATTTATAATTTTGGTTGCTATGAGATGTCTCTGTTGACAAAGGTACTGCTGAAAATGACAACGTAATCAACGTTGGGGGAGGGGGGAGGGGGGGGGGGGGGTGATAGACACAAACACTTAAAGGAGTCATGGTGTTCATTTGTTTCTTTTAATGGCAGCAGTGAATATATTAACTGAACAATTATTTGAACTGTACATTAAACTAAACATTGGAACATTTATTTTTATGTAATTTATCCACAAAGTGTGCAGCTTTTGTCACTGCATTGTATCTTTCTGGGCTTCTGGAAGAATATTTCCAGAGCCTCTTGATATGGGAAGTCAGAAATGTCTGGCCCATTTATTGAGATCCGCATGTATGCTGCAAGATGGTCTCCTTGCAGCCTATTGCAGATGTTTGCCCTGTGAGCGTTTAAAAAACGCAAATATTTTTGTCTGGTTTTCATCTGGTTGACCCGACAAATTTCCCGCCGCGCTCTCTGTCCGCTAGTGCTCATCTGTATGTGACGCAAGTGTTTGTTTGTGTGTGTGTGAGTGCGCGCGCATTCATTGGGATAACTGTAAACGCGCAAACACAGACAGAAAAGACATGCCATCGTGGAAATAAGATAAATAACATATTACTTAAGGGCTATTTAGTTTGTTTAATAAAATAACAAATTGTAATCTGGCGCTATAAAGAAAATCAAATCAAATTTACTTGACCTTCAAGGGGGGCGGGGCGCCCCCCTTATATAATGGTAGGGGAAACACTGCAATCTCAAAATCAAAAATAAGGCCCCTCTTTGATACGTAGTGTATATTTGTCACTGAATTTCAAATTCAGTGAAATGTCACGTCAAGCATTTTCATTTTTGATCATCATTTTCATGATCGATCATTAGCTGCGTGTGACAAGGAGGAGGGCGTGGCCGGGCCTGAGGACTCACGCCCGGAATGGAATTGACCTAATCAGCCAGGAGGGGGATAAGGACGAGACAGAGATGCCGGTTGGAGAAAGAAGGAGAGATGCACATGTCTGTGTGTATGCGTCTGTTTCATTGCATTGTATAAATTTGAGTTTGAAATTAATGTTTTGTTAATGGTTCACTCAAGTTCGGTAGGGAAGGCAGAGTCTGCCAGATTGGTGCCAAAACCCAGAATAGGAGGAAGACAGTCTCCTCCACCGCCCAATTCAGTCCGGGGAAACCTGACGTACTTCACTCCCTTCCAGCAGGGTAGCGGTCCTCTGCGACACAGGGCAATGGCAATGGACCCACGGCATTCTGATATAACTTTACAGTGGAGAGGTAGTTAAGCGCTAATTTTGCCATGGAGCGAACACGGAGCGGGGTTTCTCTAATTCAGGAGCGCGGAGTGAGCGAGGGGCGGAAACTGGACAACCCGGAGTGGAGCTGGAGCAATTAAAGAATGCTTTGTGCGCAGAGGGGGAAATTGTTGCTGCTCCACTCACATACTCTGGTACTGACGCAGTAATGGCATCATGACGTTTCACGCACAGCGACCGACTTTCATCACAGTGGGCATATTCGTGACCATCAGTGAAAAGCAACACCTGTGAAATTACATCAAAAAAAGCATCCAAAAGTTGCTTTTGATCAATGCCAAGTGGCAGGAAAATGCGCTTCCCTGCGTGTGCTTACACTAAACTCAATTGTCAGCTGCTAAATGGATGCAAAAGACAGAGATCATTTTGACTCACGCAGATTCTGCTGTTTTATGCATCTCCTCTATTCATGCCCCACAATGTAAGACCTCAGCAAATTAAATGTAAGACTTCTTGTAATTTAAGATATTCAAGACTTTTCATGGTCTTAAATTTAAAAAAGTAAATTTAAGACTTAAGGACCAGCGGATACCCTGAAATGTGTAATATCTCAAATAAGAGCTGGAATGGCTGCTATGTCCATACGCTGCCAGCCTCTGTATACCTGGGGGTGTATAACTCAAAACCATATACTTAAAAACTGTTCTTGTTTGTGATTTTAAGTACCCATTTTAACAGCCAGCTGTGGGTTAAACACTTCTGAACGCCAAGGGCTATTTTTGTAGAACTGCTTTGTTTTGTGGAGGAGCAGATGCACAAATGGTCAAAACGCATCACTGTTGTGCAAATAGTGGTTCGACTAAGAAAACCACCTCTGCCTAATGCTTAAACTTCCGAATTATAAAAGCTTTTGCACATGTTAAGCATTTCCATTCAGGTTTTCTTAAGTGCAAATTTAAAATTCACATTGAAATAGTTGGATGGAACCCCAGCAATAGATGATTAAAAAGAAGCAAGCAAAATTCAAGACAAAGACAGTCTGAGAGCACCTGTTGTCTGAGGAATCTGGGTGGCAAAGACTTTTGGAACTGTTTAGAGTATCCAGAGGTGACTGAAGGCCGAACAGCAGCACCTGTGTCTCCCTCATTTTCCAGTTGTGGAAGAGGTACATCCTCACTAACAGAGTAATCCAGTCTGGACAGACACAACTGAGGCTCCTCAACTAAATGTAAACAAAAACAAAGTGTTCAATACAAAAGCCAAAGTTATCTTGTTATTCATTTAATGTGTGGTTAAATCTCTCCAAAATGAAAGTTCTGTTGTTGCTTAGGCACACTCATATTGTTCCAAACCTATATGACTTTCTTCTGTGAAACACAAAAGGAGAAATTTTGAAGACCGTACTATTCCCATGAAGTAAAAAGGAGGCTGAGGCGGTCCGTACATCTAATCTTCTTTTATGTTTTGAATGAAGAAATAAAGTCATATGGATTTAGAATATGAGGGTTAATAAATCACAATTTTCCATTTTGGTTACACTATTCCTTTCAGGCGATTTTATCCATCAATACACCTTTACCTCTGATCTCCTCGGTGCTAAAGTAGTCTCTCATTGGTTGTCTCTCAGCTGGTCTATGGACTTCCTCAGTTACAGCAGAAACAATGTTGCTTTGGGGTTCGGTAGCAGCCCTGAGGACAGGAGGGCTAGGTTGCCGGGAAACAAATTGTTGCACCTCCTCCAAAGTGGACTCTGTCCTTTCATGTGTTTGCATGGGAGGGCAGCACTGTTGTACAGGGGTAGGTGGAGGAGTTTCAGCAGGTAGTTTAGGCACAGTTTCAGTCACTTCCTGGTGATCAGTGTGAGTTTGAGTAGTTGGTTTAGTAGTTTCTAAAGTCATAGAAGGTCGCTGTTTCTCCTCCAGCTGTTTGAGTTTCTCTTTGCAGGCAGCAAGTCTTTGTTCTTCCATGCACCGTTCCTCTTCCTCACGCCGTCTACGTGCACGTTCCACCGCCTCTGAGATCTCTGATTGCTTCTTCCGTTTTTGTCGCCATGCCTCAGTTAACTCCTCAGCAGTAGGGGGTGCTGTAGTGGAAGGTTTTGTAACACGGAGTCCGCCACTTTCCATAGAACGTCCAACATGTTGGCCCTGGACAATTTATAATATGGTATTGATTGCTTGAAACTAAAGTGAGATTTTTTTAATTACAGAAAAGGATAGCTAACATTACATGCCATAATAGGACCATTCTGTATTTTGAAAAAAAATATTTTATACCAATTTTTCCAGTTCTTTTTTGACAATTTTAAATGACCTTTTACAGTTTTAGTTTGCAAAATATGAGTACTTTGCACTCTTGAGTGAATCCCCTGTGTATGCCATACCTGGTGGTCTTGCGAATATGTCGGCTTGCTATAATGGCCAATATTGCCATGGGAGGGAGCCCTGGTGTCTCCACTCTCTGCCCATGAACTCTTGCTGTCACTCCTCTCCTGTGCTCCTCCTTTCCATCCCTCCTGGGCATCTGTGTTTCTTGGCCGCAGACGATCCACTTTTGTCATCCACTCCCTATGTTTCAGCAAAAAAAAAAAAAAATAATATAAAGTTTATAGGACAAAGGACCACATTTTGCCAAGTATCAAAATGGTACATTACATCCATAAAATGTTTTGTGAATATTAAAAAAAAATAGAACTTTGCATGACAAAGATAAAATAGTCCTCACCAGTTATCTCCTTTCTCTTTAGCTGAATGGTTTTCCTCATCATCACTAAAGTTCAGTTTTTCAGTATAGTCGACTTCCATCTGGGCACCTACATAAGACAGATTTTGTAAAGAATCCTAGTTGCTGGCCACAAAAAATTACATTTAAACGTCTAGCTCTTGTTACGACAACCAAATGCAAAACCATAAACGTAAACATCCAGTTGTTTCTCTTACCTGCCCAGCCCTCATCAGCATCAGTGTCTAGATTGTCTAGCTCTTTTAATTCAGTGGCACTAACGATTGATGGTCTGTCTGGATCCTGTAGCCAAGTCCGAGATGGAGGCTGGGTCGGTCTTCCACCAGACCGTGAACCCCTGGGTGAAGGAGATGGAGAAAGAAAGATTTTTAGGAAAGTGTATTTGCTTAATCTGATACAAATGTCTTAAGTCCAATAAATATCCTAAAACACTAAATAAAGTCTTGTCATTTAGGGATTTACTTTCAACTCAAGCATAAACTTAATTCCAGTCATGTTCAGGATGTCAATGCTGCTCAAAAATGAGTTAACGCTGTAAGCAGTGGAATTACTAATGGAACTACTGCAACATTATCATCACCACAAACACCAAATGACTTAATCTCATTTCCATATAGCGAGTCTGTATAATATCGTTGTGACAAAATGTAAAGTGACACTGCCTATTGACCCATTTCAGTGAAATCACTTTCTCCTCACAGCCGCCATATTAGTGACCATCAGCGGGAGGAACCAGTAGCTGTGAATGGAAAAACACCTGAGAAACGACATCAGGAAAAACACCTGAGAAACGATATCAAGAAAAACATAAATTGCTTTTGATCATGGCAAGTCCCAGGAAAAGATCCTAGTTCGGCAATAGCACCGCCCACAACCGCAAAGGGTGGTGCGAACTGCCAGAAACATCATCGGAGGTGAGCTTCCCTCCCTCCAGGATATATATAACAGACGGTGTGTGAAAAAAGCTCGAAGGATTATCAGAGACTCCAGCCACCCGAGTCATGGGCTGCTCTCACTGCTTCCATCAGGCAGGCGGTATCGCAGCATCAGGACCCGCACCAGCCGACTACATGACAGCTTCTTCCCACAAGCAATAAGACTTCTGAACACATGATCTCTCATGATCAACAATCAGCACTGCACTTTATTAATCTTCATTCTGTCAAATATATTCTCGCTCCCAATTCAATTAGTGTATATATATATTTATACCCTTATCTAGTGTATGTGTATTCTACATTGTGTGTATTGTGTACATTTGATATGTAAATTGTTGTGTATGTGTACATTTGTTATGTAAATTGTGTTGTGAAAATATGTTGTTTATTGTAAAGTGGTTTATGTCTCGTCACTGTCATTACTGCTATGTTGCTCGGAACTGCACACAAGACTTTCACCTGCTGTTGCACTCGTGTACACAGTAGTGTGACAATAAAGTGATTTGATTTGAAGGTCTGAAGACAACACAAATATAGCCAAATAGAACTTTTGCAGACATTTAAAGACATTTTATACACGATTAATCTCCGTACGGCAGTAGGTCTGATATGTGAATGGTGAGAACACGCCTACTGGCACGTCACCGCAATCATCTCTCATTCACAAGTTACAAATATCTGTGCTTTTCTTGTCTGATTTAGACACAATATTTAAAAACAACTGTGATAATCCCATCTGCATGAATGTAAGAGCCACTTTTAATGCATATGTAGCATTGAATGTATATGGAATTTAGGTCACAAACATGACGGTGTGGTCATACAGTGACGTCACATACAACACGTCAATAAGTCTTAGCTCCTACATGTTAAGCAAATTCAATTCTGTTTTCAGATCTTTTGTGATAACTTACTTTGATATTTCCAATTGTACAGGGTATCTAAAGTTGGCTTGAGCAGGAGGAAAGGGCCCTCGAGGGTACGCATTGAACATCTGAAAATACCAAGCACAGATTAAAATGATTATGTACATCCTTGATAATGTGCACAAACAGCATTCATCAGTACAAAAAAATACAGCAGCATGCCACATTCAGACCAGAGGTGCTCATCAATATAACAATTACAAAGGAAGTAATTGCACTGGAATTATTAAAAGGTGAAGTGTGTAATTTAAAAGAAAAAAAAAATACTAATCACAGTTTAAGACAATGAGAAGTAAACCATTGGTAGGTTGATTTCTTCAAAAAGCACTATAAAAAATTGGTCTGTTTGTTCATCTTGAACATCCTGACCAATGCTGAGAGTTTGGGGAGGAACTATCTGTTTGTCTGACCAATGAAAGAAGGGGGAACTGTTCTAGAAACCAGTTTGAAAAGCCCTAATTCCATTGAATATGCTGTAAGTGATTTTGTTCATGGAAAATTATGCAAAAAAAAGTCCTACTCCCTTTATGGTGCAATATGTAACAATTTTCATGTAATAGTCACCATTTTAACTTTTAAACGCAACTTAAAAAATGAGCCCTTCCCGGACTTCCTAGGTTATCTATTAAAGCCTGTAGACTGATTTTCATGCGAAGGGAGCGAGTCTATTTTGCCGGGAAAATCCAAAGGATGTGACATTTATGCGAGCTCCCGAGAGCCTTGCCTCAGAAATCGCTTCTCTTCCGCTATTCAATAGCGACAACAAACTGCAACACAAGGTAATGTTATTTTAGAGATGGAATCAAGCAAACATCCGGCTGCCAGCACAACACTGACTCCTACACAAACTCAGAGTAAGCCAAAAAAACATTTATCTACTGAATCCCATCTGTCTAAGCAGGAACGTGATAGTGGTCAAGTGATAACTAGAGTGAACATCGGCAGGGCGTTTGATTCCTGGAGGGACCTTCGTTCGGTTTAGAGGCTCAAAACAGACCCTGAATTGGCATTCTAATTATTGGACAAGTAAACTTTTGAAAGTTTTTTTTTTACGTTTTTGAAAGTTTTACCTCGGCCATTGAATGCTTTTAAAGAATTCTACTTTGATCTCTATATTGCCACATCTTCGTGTACTGATGTAGTTGTCTACTGATGAAGATATTAGAAACTTTTTGGAACCATTAGAACATACTGATGACTGAACAAAAAAAATATTTTGATTCTGTGACAACCTTTGAGGAGCTTGATGAGGTAATTAAGGCCTTACCTACAGGCAAGGCTCCAGGGCCTGACGGTGGCTCCATTTTATGTTAGAAGTTTTTACAGAATCATTTAAGAATGGAAAGCTTCCACCAACCATGACAAGCCCTGATCAGTCTGATTATTAAAAAAGACAAAGATCCAAGTGAGGGTTAAAGTTACAGTCCAATTTCCCTGATCCAATTAGATGTAAATATTTTGTCAAAGATTCTGGCTAACCGATTAAGTTATGACATCTATTATATATATATATATATATATATATATATATATATATATATATATATATATATATATATATATATATATATATATATAGATCAGGTGGGGTTTATTCGGGCCACAGCTCTTCTGATAACATTAGGTGTCTAATAATTATCATGTGGCCAGTAGCGAATGATCAATCTCCGGTCGCTGCCATCTCACTTGACACTGAAAAGGCGTTTGATAAGGTATAATTGGATTATCTTTTTAAGATTTAGGAAATGTATGGGTTTGGGAGTACGTTTATTGGTTGGATCAAGTTACTTTATAGACACCCTGTAGCAGCGGTAGAAACAAATGGATTAATTTCAGATTATTTTACTCTGGATAAGGGCATCAGGCAGGGTTGCCCTCTTTCCACATTATTATTCTGTCTTGCCCTGGAACCATTAGCAGCCACGATAAGATAGGAGGATAATTTTCCAGGGGTGGTGGTGGGAGGCGTGGCGCATAAGCTTCTGCTTTATGCTGATGATATTTTATTATTCCTCTCTGACCCTACTAAATCTATGCTTTGCCTCCACAGAATTATTAATTCCTTGTATAAATTCTCACGATACAAAGTCAACTGGTCTAAATCTGAAGCTTTGGCTCTGACAGCGTACTGTCCAGTAACAGCCTTTCAGTGACCCAAACAGGGCATTAAGTATTTGGGTGATTTAGTTAGTTTTTACCCTTTAATAAAAAAGTTTGAGCAATGTAGACAGATGGGCTTCATTACATTTATCAATGATACAATTTGAGAGTCCCCTTTTTGTTCAGAGTGGATCGCGAGGGGGTTAATACACTCTTTGATCCTTATGAGAGTGGTGTGATGAAAACCTTTGAAAATTTAGTTCAATATTTTGGGATCTCCAGATCTCAAATTTTAGGTATCTTCAGCTACGCCACTTGCTCTGTACTATTTTTGGGAGTAGAATACACCCTCCTAAATCAGCAGATACTGATTACTGATACTGAGGTGATTTCTGCATTTGGAAAAGGCCATGAGGCATCAGTGTATTACTCCTTATTCATTCAGAGTATGGGGAACATTGTCTCGACCACTCTCAAAAGATTATGGGAAAAAGATTTATACTTGGAATTGGAAGAGGGAGAATGGGCTAGGATTTAAAAAAATATAAAAACTCCATCTAGAGATGCAAGTGTGCGCCTTTTACAATACAAGATTTTACATCAGTTCTATTGGACCCCCTCTAAATGTTATAAGCTTGGTCATAAAGACACACCCACCTACTGGCGATGCCAATTTGAGGACGGATATATAGTCCACGTCTTTTTGGGGTGTGTTGAAATACAACATTTTTGGAGTCTAGTGTGTGATGTGTTAGGTATTCAGGTACCATTTTGCCCCAGACTCTGTATCTTGGGTGATGGATGGTCATTGATATTGAATGTGGACACACAAAGGCTTGGGTTTTAACTAGTGTCATGATTGCCAAGCAGATCATTTTGAGGGGCTGGAGATTGGCTGGAATGCCCTCTTTTCAGGAGTGATGCTCAGAAATGGGAAGTGTGGCGGCCAATAAGGAAGGAGCATTTAGAGCAATGGGGAGATATAACGTGTTCATGGAGAAATGGGGCAGGTATTTTGTAGATATATGATTATTAGGGATGTCCCGATCAGCTTTTTTGGCCCCCGATCCCGATATTTAAATATCTGCCGATACCGAGTCCCAATCCGATACTTGTATTTGCCTAGATAATAGAGCTGCAGACTAATTTTTTGTTTGTTTACAAAAATAACCAACTAAAAGTAACTAAGATGTCTTCAGCTTAATGCATTTAACTTGGTGCAGCTAGCATTTTTATAAAACTCACATATAAAATCAACTTCTACTTAGAATGGTGTAATAGCTTATTTTAACTTTAATATTCAGGTACAAAAATAAATCACAAATCCACTGAGTTCTGTATGGATGAACAGAAATCTTACACTTACAAATGGTATAAACAGCTTGACTTTAATCACACACACAAAAAAAAAAAAAAAAAAAAAAAAAAAAAAAATAATCACAAAAAAAAGTCACAAAAAAAAGTCACAAAAAATTATTCTATAAAAACGAATTCAAAATTTTTAATGTGGTGTAAACAGTTACACTTGAACAGGCCCAAGTTCAACAATAATGAAACAGTTGTTATTAGTTCTGTTGTCAATATCAAAATGTCATTGTGACATACTGACAACCAGTAAAAACCATGAAAGCATCACACACACTAGTCAGAAATCATTAATATATATGGTCTGTTTACTGTCTTTGAGTTTTGCTGTAACACAAATCACTAATTATTAAGCAAATGCATGAAGACGCAGTGTCATCATTGAAGGTTAAACAGTTATATTTATTATTAGTGGTATTGTGACCAACATTAATCTGATTTAAATTGGGATGAGTGACTGATGAGATATTGAGAGCACCTGAAGTGTGCACGTCTTTGATTGACACAGAGAGCGCTCATGTTAAAGAGCGTAAAGCTAAAATTGCTCATGATTGCTCAAACAGTCTCTATCACACAACACAATGTCTGATTGTCACAACTGACGTTATGTATCATGTATTTGTATGTTTATTGTTCTTTAATTTGTTTTTAAACCTGTTAGCAGCCTCTATATCCTCTTCCTTCAAATTAATATTCGTGTAGTTAAAAAAATAAAAACAAACCGGCATATTCATCTCGATTACATCATGTCTGAAAGTTTACATTTGCGAATGCTTAGAATTGCCAACAACTCCATAGCCATTCTGTCATGCTTCAAGGGCTGAGAAATCACTCATTCATTAGAGGAGCAGTGTATGTGAGATTGCCTGCATGCTGCAAAAAAGTTCAGCCCTAAATCTAGGCACAATCTGCTTATCACGGATTTAAGATGAATATCGGCCAATCTTGATTGGCGGCCGATCGATCGAGATATCTCTAGTGATTATTGTTGTTTATTTTGTATTTATTATTATAATTATTTTTGTGCGCATGTGTTTGTCATTTGGACGACTGTTATGTTGTTGGGGTTAGGGTGGGATTGGGAGGGTTATTAGTTGGAGTTAAATTTGATTCTTTGTATCAATGTTTTCTTTGAGGTATGTGAATCAATAAAAATGTATTTAAAAAAAAAGAACCATTCATTAGATTAATGTAGTTTAGTTATACAGAAAATATATACATTTTATTATTATAAAACAATAGTACATCGATATATCAAAATGACAGTAGTGATGGAATCACATCAATACTTAATTGTCTCAACATATTTATAATGTACAGTCTATTTTATAAACATACTGCATTCACCAAATTTAGCTAACAGCTCTGATAAAGCTGGTTAGCTAGCTAAGTCCGACGTAGGCTATCCTATAAATGCAGTCAATGAATCATGCAAAGAATAGTAGTTACTTCAAACTACAGCCTCACATATTCAGACCTATATCCACACTTTGTTTTAGACCTGGTTTTAGTTCCAGCAATGGAGAGTCGTATATAATATACAGTCATATATATACACAGGTGCTGGTCATATAATTAGAATATCATCAAAAAGTTGATTTATTTCAGTAATTCCATTCAAAAAGTGAAACTTGTATAATGTATACATTCATTCCACACAGACTGATATATTTCAAGTGTTCATTCCTTTTAATTTTGATTATAACTGACAACTAATGAAAACCCCAAAATCAGTATCTCAGAAAATTACAATATTGTGAAAAGGTTCAATATTGAAGACACCTGGTGCCACACTCTAATCATCTAATTAACTCAAAACACCTGCAAAGGCCTTTAAATGGTCTCTCAGTCTAATTCTGTAGGCTAAACAATCATGGGGAAGACTGCTGACTTGACAACTGTCCAAAAGACGACCATTGACATCTTGCACAAGGAGGGCAAGACACAAAAGGTCATTGCTAAAGAGGCTGGCTGTTCACAGAGCTCTGTGTCCAAGCACATTAATAGAGAGGCGAAGGGAAGAAAAAGATGTGGTAGAAAAAAAGTGTACAAGCAATAGGGATAACCGCACCCTGGAGAGGATTGTGAAACAAAACCCATTCAAAAATGTGGGGAAGATTCACAAAGAGTGGACTGCAGCTGGAGTCAGTGCTACAAGAACCACCACGCACAGATGTATGCAAGACATGGGTTTCAGCTGTCGCATTCCTTGTGTCAAGCCACTCTTGAACAAGACACAGCGTCAGAAGCGTCTCACCTGGGCTAAAGACAAAAAGGACTGGACTGCTGCTGAGTGGTCCAAAGTTATGTTCTCTGATGAAAGTAAATTTTGCATTTCCTTTGGAAATCAAGGTCCCAGAGTCTGGAGGAAGAGAGGAGAGGCACAGAATCCACGTTGCTTGAAGTCCAGTGTAAAGTTTCCACAGTCAGTGATGGTTTGGGGTGCCATGTCATCTTCTGGTGTTGGTCCACTGTGTTTTCTGAGGTGCAAGGTCAACTCATGCTTCCTGCTGCTGACCAATTTTATGGAGATGCAGATTCAATTTTCCAACAGGACTTGGAACCTGCACACAGTGCCAAAGCTACCAGTACCTGGTTTAAGGACCATGGTATCCCTGTTCTTAATTGGCCAGCAAACCTGCCTGACCTTAACCCTATAGAAAATCTATGGGGTATTGTGAAGAGGAAGATGCGATACACCAGACCCAACAATGCAGAAGAGCTGAAGGCCACTATCAGAGCAACCTGGGCTCTCATAAAACCTGAGCAGTGCCACAGACTGACCGACTCCATGCCACGCCGCATTGCTGCAGTAATTCAGGCAAAAAGAGCCCCAACTAAGTATTGAGTGCTGTACATGCTCATACTTTTCATGTTCATACTTTTCAGTTGGCCTACATTTCTAAAAATCCTTTTTTTGTATTGGTCTTAAGTAATATTCTAATTTTCAGAGATACTGAATTTGGGATTTTCATTAGTTGTCAGTTTTAATCATCACAATTAAATGAAATAAACATTTGAAATATATCAATCTGTGTGTAATGAATGAATATAATATCCAAGTTTCACTTTTTGAATGGAATTACTGAAATAAATCAACTTTTTGATGATATTCTAATTATATGACCAGCACCTGTATACAATATATAGTCTCAAAGTTTGTAGTAAATCAATCATAACTGAGAAATTTTAATTGTTAAAATTCTGTTCTGTCAGCATGATGCCAGTGAATCACGTTGTCTCTTTGAACGCAACATCATAGTTTTGGTTGATGCTCGCTCGCGTCCCTATGGAGTGTGTGCAGAGCGCAAGTACGAGCAACAGGTAGCTTTACTTATCGGCCACAGGTGTCAATAATAAACAAGGGTTTCTGAATCTTACATACTGCACCTTTAAAGACATTAATGAAATAATTGTCCAAAGATATCTAACCGGCCTCTGTGACAGCTGTAGACTTTGTAAACAGCAAACAAAAATGTGTCCACTGTTTTTCAGATGTCAATCAATTTTCTCATCTCAGAGTGTTGTATTTGAAGAGGATCATAGAGGATATGATTCCTAGTTTGTGTCAGTTGAGGGTGCTATTGTGCCACTGTTGAATTTGACAAAAAAATGCTGCTTTTTGCTTGGTTATGGTCTCAAAATTATCTTTGGAGGGTGAGGTTTTGGAATGGCTAATTTAACAGCTCAGTCATGTGAAAGCTTCAGAATAATAAAATTGCTTAATGCTTTAAGTGCTTCTAGTTGCTCCGAATTTATACACATAAACCAACCAGATCATTCGCAATAATATATAAGAGAGTAGCTGAATTCTGATATCACTCACATATGGTGGCATCATGCTCCTGAACTGGGCATGGAACTGAGATGATGAAACCCCTCCCAGTGGCTGCTGCCCACCGTTGAGTTTATGCTGAGGGCCAGTAGGTGGGAGTCTCTCTCTGGCATCTCTCTTTTCTCTGCCCTCCCCAACAGAGGGTTTCAATGTCTCATCAGAGTCAAGTGAGGGAGATGGTGTTCCTCGACCTACCCCTGTTGCCTCAGGGGGCTTACTGTCTGTCTCGGAGGGGCTGGGAGCAATATTTAGGTTCCTACCTCCACCTTCTCGCCAGCTACCCACATCTGAACAAACGTTGGCAAGACATGAGACAGGAGAGAAAGAAAATGTAGCATGCTTTCAGACATTATTCTTGTTAGAATAAAGACTATATGAAATACTGTGTTAAACAATTGTTGGTAAAATTATTTTAAAGACGCAAAATTTAATTTGACAAAAAAAAGCAAGGCTGTAAGTAGGGATGTCAATTATTAACCGTTAATCGGTTAGTTGCTGTTAAGAATTTAACAGATTAAAAATGTATTAACCGACAATGTATGTTTTATGTACCATTTCTCCAGAGCACACATAGCCTATGTTCATTTTTATACCACACGAGGGCGTACTTCACATTTGCAATTGAGAAAAACTACTGGTGTGCAATAAAGCAGTCAGTAAACGGTGAGGCAAGATGAAGGGGCAAAACGTAGGCCAGCGTGGGAGCATTACACTGTAAAAGAGGACAATGCTCAATGTAAATATTGCAACACCATCTTTAAATACAGCTCCAGTACAACGTCATTGTTGTAAAACCTGAAGTCAACACCCCACGGTTGCAGTGCATGTCGAAAGTGGAACACTGTCCTCCCAACAAACGATCACGTCGATGTTAGCTAAAAGAAGCTGTAGTGATGTGCGTGCAGAGGCAATAACTCTGAGGCTATGCTTTATGGTGGAAAAGGACATGATGCCTATAAGCGTGGTGGACGGTGAGGGATTTCGTGAGTTACTGAACTACATTGAACCAGACTATCACATCCCCGAGGCTGGCCAAGTTGGCTAGGCAATATTTGTGCATCCCAGGGACATCTGTGCCATCAGAGAGGGTGTCTGCTGCAGCTGGACTTACAATGAACAGCTTGCACGCACGACTCACCACTGAACACGTAGATATTCACATTTTTCTACATAAAATCCAGTATGTTGTGGTGAGTTTAAGAGTATTTTACTGTACTCACAACTCACTCCTGCCCGTGTACATATGTTAATTTTCTTAAATGCAAACCTGTAGGATTTCAGTTTATTGTCTTTATATTTTCCTTTTATACAGCACTTTGTTTATTAAAAAATGGGTTTGGTCTGCTTTTGCTAGTCTAGAAATGGCAGTAGTTGTGCCCCATTTGACATTGTTTTTTGGTGGCACCATTTGTTGAATTAGGACGAGCGAGAGCCATACAGTTTTATTATTTTGTTTAAATAGTGTGCACTTTGTATTGTTTCACACAACTAAAGTTATATAAAGATGTGAATTTTGTATCTTATTAATTTTTAATGATTAACTGATTATTGATTGTTATCGTGTTCAAATATTGGTTAAGGAAAATGCACAAAAGTTGCAACCCTAGCTGTAAGGTATAGAAGTACTGCTTACTGAGTTTGTCCTACTGTCCCATTCCACAGCTTTGTTTTCATTTGTGTCAAATTAAACATGGAATCTCCTCTGACAAGCCTACTAATATTATTACAAAAACACTACTATATGTATTTACATAATCATCAAGTAATCATCAAGTACCAAGGAAAAAAAAACATTTACATCCAAGATGGTAAGGACTGGAGAATGATGCTCTTACTCTGAGGTCTGAGGCTGGGGCCCGGTCCATAGGGCTCATCTTCCTGGTCACCTGATTTCTCCACCTCACCTGCCGCCTGCAGACTTGGAAACTCCTGATGGAACTGACTGCTCATGCGAGGAGATCCTGCACATGCATTACCATTTGTCATGAGTTTTTCACTTGAGCAATTGAAATAAAGGTATGACAACTCTGCTGCACAATAAGGACTGCAAGATATGGAGTAAAAGTGAAAAATGCACCAAGTTGTTGGATAATGCGACAATCATATGTTGATGCCATCAGAGCACACAGATCATCATTACAAAGGACTGTCTTTCCTAAAGATCACAAAAATAGTTGTCTTTTGTTCCAAATTGCATATAGACTACACAAACTACATATCCACAAATGTGACTTCATTTTAGTTGGTAGTTTTTGGGGAAACACTATTTTAGTCTCAGCTTTCAAATAATTATCATGCTGCACGTGACAGATCGCAGTAGCTGCCAATTCAAACTGAGGGGGGCACAACGCTCTCTCTCCAACTCATTGCACGATAAAACATGAATGAACATCAGAGGGTATAGTTTAAGAATTATGAGCTGGTTTAGAGAAGAAAAAGTGTACCTTCCAGCTGCCCAGACTGTTTACTGTTGGCCCAGGAGCGGCTGCCTCCCAGAGGGGCATCAGTGGTCTGGGGCACAGATGGTTTTGGCTGTGGTGGAGGGGTCTCTTGCTGCCTAAAATCATAGAGAGCTTGTTTGCATTGGATTTAATTGTCATATCAGCTTCAAAGTTTATTTCATTGCAAATACAGGTAACAATTACACGTTATCAAACAATTGATAAATGCAACACAATTTGTAAAAAATAATACACGGAAAAAGGAAAACAATCATATAGGGGGAACTAAAAGTGGTACTGCAGCATTTTTAAAAGTCAATAAAAATATCCTGAAGAAGTATGAAGGAATATGTTAGTAATTCATGTTAGAACTCACAAACCTGTTGTGAATGGTCCTGGAGGAACGTTGTCTCATTTCGCTGTGTACTTTACTAAATGTATATGGTTGAAACGACAATAAAAACCACTTGACTTGTTCTCACAACAGGCGCTACAACTCTGATCCATCAACAAATTTGGATGCTTTAACAAAAGTGGCACCAAGTCACTAAAATAAAATAAAAATTTCTTATACAATGAATCCAAAATGAAGCATCAACAATGGAGACGCTGGTATATTGGTCAAATCTGTACAAGGCCTTCCAAAGTCTAAGTGCTTAGATGCTGACTAGTCATTTTACTAGAAAAGCTAGTGAAATGGCCAGTAAATTGTGGAAATACAAGACTTGTTTATTCTTATGATAAGCCGTCAAGTAAGTTTAGAACAGGTGATTGCAGATGGCAGCCCTCTAATATTGTGGAAAAGAGGCAACAGCAGGGTTCCCACATCTAATCTTTTGTGATTACTAGAGGGGGGAGGGAATATACTTTACCGTTCGTCTCCTGGCTGATCTTGTCTGGAGGCCCACCCACTACCGTCCTTGGGTACAATGCTAACGTTGGGGTCGTTGCCTTTGTTCTCAGCTTTTAGGCTGGGCAGATTGGCTGGAGGGGGCATGCGTCGACTGACCGCGACTTTGCCCAGACTTTGGAGCCCATGTCTGGCAGCAACTTGGAGGAAGAAAACAAATTTTTTTTATGCCAAAACTGTCAATGATATTTAAAAAGCACAACCTCAAAACAACAGGAGTGATGTCATAACAAATGTGCATTTGGTCTCTCTCCTTAAAATGCATGGGGGTGACTGAGGAGACAAAAGCTGCTTATTTGATCCAGCCAGGATGCTGGTTGGGGGTCAATGAATAATGGTGAAAGACTGTAGTCTAGGGTTGCAACAACTAATTGATAAAACTGATAATTATCGATAATGAAAATAGACAATGAATTTCATTATTGATTAGTAGGATATATGCAGTCAGCACAGAGAAGCTTCACCAGTGACGTCACTTTACAGCCCAGTGAAAATGTGTTGCATGATGAAACTCGGTTGAAAAATTAAATGGAAAAAACATGACCCAAGATAACCAGCACACAAGAGCACTTTATGAACAGATAAAAATTCATAGTTAGCATACAGTTTAATGTGAAGCGGTTTTTTGATGCGTTTAAGAGTTGTTTCTCTCCAGTGCATAACTTACAATTTACAGTTATTTTCTATGTTTTCTAATGAATACATGTTATGAATTAAAAATCAGGCATGTATTTCCAGGTATTTCCCAAAACTGTTTGTTTTACCACATGCAAGTCTGCAAACGAGAGTGCAACATCATACCGTGCTTTCAGTTGAATGTAATCAATCGTGCAGCTTTCATGGATGTCATGTGTGCCGGTTTTTTAAATGTTTTAGATTGTTTCTCATCATGCAACCGCATGTAATATATTGAGAACTAGAATGAGACTTTTCAGCACACTAGTGAATCTGCACTGAGTTTGCAGATGATTGTACTATGTTAAACTGTTTATAATACTGAACATAATGTATAATAATGTTAAGGGTCCTGATATTTGATAGTGCTGATAGTGTCAATTGTAATGTTTGATTTCACCAGTAAATTTATAGTATGGCAATTATTTTACTGGATAAGCATGCACTACCCTTAATTTATTTAATACTTAAGAAATGTAATAAGTGACAAAAACATACAATATAAATTATTTTTTTATTATTTTCTCCCCAATTCGGCATGCCAAATTTCAAATGTGCTCTAGGTCCTCATGGTGGCATAGTGACTCGCCTCAATCCGGGTGGTGGAGGACAAATCTCAGTTGCCTCCGTGTCGAAGACCGTCAATCTACACATCTCATCACTTGGCTTGTTGAGTGCATTACCATGGAGTCCTAGTGCACGTAAAGGCTCACGCTGTTCTCGACGGCATACGCGCAGAACTCACCACACGCTCCACAGAGAGTGAGAACCACATTATAGAGACTACGAGGAGGTTAACCCAAAGTGACTCTACCTATCCAACTGGGCCAATTGGTTGCTTAGGAAGCCTGACTGGAGTCACTCTGCACACTCTGGATTTGAACTTGCAACTCCAGGTGTAGTAGTCAGCATCTTGCTGAGCTTCACAGACCCCCACAATATTCATTTAAAATACTTAAAATGTATGTAATCAGTAACAGTGTTTAACTTATTTTTCAGCAAAATTATTAATATTTCTATTCTGGTGTCACCATTGCCCTCTGCTTGAGCTGTTTTTTGTTTTTTTCCCACTCCATCCCTGATGGCTCATTTTACTCTTTAATAAACAGTACTTTGTAAGTTTTACAAGGAACTGTTTTGCATATATCCTGAAAGTAATAATAATAAATATAGCTGCAAGCGGCAATCTTCAGGGTCCAATCACATGTGAAGAAATAACCAAAATAATTAACAAAACTGGAAGTGTCTACGTTGTTCTGGTGCAGAGATGTGTGATTTGTTACTTGTTTGCTAGGGTAACCCCATGTGGTTGCTAGGCAGTTACCAAGGTGACACTCAAAAGGCGCCTTCCTACCCTGAGTCAAATGAAAAAAAACTGGAATTGTTTATGATTTTCTAGTGCACAGATATGTTATTACATGGTTGCAAGGGTAACCTCATCTGGTTGCTAGGTAGTTACCATGGTGACACTCAAAAGGCTCCTTTGCTTCCATGAGTCAAACAAAAGAAACCAGAATTTTCTATGATATTCTGGTGCAAAGATATGTGATTTGCAACATGGTTGCTGAGGTAACCCCATCTGGTTGCTACACAGTTACTAAGGTGATACTAAAAAGACTCCTTGCTACCCTGAGTCCAATCAATTAAACTAGAAGTCTCTATGACATTCTAATCCTGAGATCCCTTGGTTGCAAGGGTGCTCTAAGTGGTTGCTAGAATATGGCTAAGTAGTTTCTATGATGATACCTGACGTTGAATGCTCACCTAAGTAAAACAAGCCAACTGTCATTTCTCTAGGACATTCTAATCCAAAGATATCACTTTCAGCCTTTTTGAATGGAAGTCAAAAGGGTCTGGTTGCTAGGGAGCTCTAAATGGATCCTAGGACGTGGCTAAGTACATGATCATTAAGAGATGTAGAAATGAGATGTGAGGTTTGCTGTCATAGTAACCATGTCTGTTTCCCCTTTCAGGGTTGGGGAGTAACAGAATATATGAAGCTGGATTACGTATTTAAAATACAAAATATAAGTAACTGTATTCCACTGCAGTTACAATTTAAATAATTGGTCATTAGAATAGTTACATTCAAACAGTATTTTGATTACTGAAGAGATTATTTTGCATTTTATTGTCATTTGTTTTATTTAATATTTAGTCCTTTCAGATGGAAAACATTTATACATTTAAATGATGCGATTCAAAGTGCATTTGAACAGCGATGAAACACTTGTTACATTCATACGAGCAGACAGAGAAGTTTGAAGTTTGGAACAGAAGAAATAGAAATAAATCTTGTGTAAATTGTCAGCTTTACGCTAAACTTTACATGCACGTTATCATATTTTTTATCATGAAAATTCATGTTAGAGATCACAATTTCTTTTTTCTAGTAAGGCCTTTGATATAAGAGCAAAAATCGTATTTTCTTAAAATATTAATCTAAATTTTTGTATTGTTTTCCTGTAAAAATATCTAAAAATCCTTAAAACAAGATCAATTTGATTGATCTTGTTTTAGAAACAACACTCCATAAGATATTTGGGTTTTTCAGAGAAGGTTTTTTAACATGTGTATTTTGTCTTACTGTACTGTTATAGTCAAAACAATATATATATATATATATATATATATATATATATACACACACACACACAATTTATTGTTGTTTATTGTTTATTTATATTGTTGTTATTTTAATGTTATTTTTCACATAAGATTGATCTTATGATGATTTCATCAATGATGCAACACGTTGCAAGTTGCAGACAGCGGGGGTGAGAGACGAGCATCTCCGTGTTAGTGTGCGCATCAGCCGGCGGTACTTTAAATCTCTCCCGGTCTCGACTCCCACTCAGATTGCTCTGACCGCATAAAGAATGCCAGTTTTGGAGTTTGTGCTTATTTACATGTCACGCTCCCGTATTATATTAACTTTAATTATTGATGAAATAAAGATATATCGCCAAGCTGTGATCGGTGTTTGTTATTTTTCCTGGCCACCAGTTCAGTGTCAGTCTGCTCGGCGTCCATCTTCACCTGATTTCCACGCTGCACACCGGAAACTCACATGACATGACCACACGTGTCACTCCCTAAACTGAGACTGACTGGTCATCTTTCTATTAGCGGTGTAGAAAATGGGCAAAGAGCTTGGAGAGAATGGGCTGTTACGTCCACATATGCACTTATTTATTTAATAAAATCGCAGCATTTGCCGTCATATAAATCGCACAGGCTGACATCGTGATTGGATTAATCGTGCAGCACTATGAAGAAGTAATCCAAAGTATTTAGAATACGTAACTGACCTTGAGTAATCTAACAGAATATGTTACAAATTACATTTTACAGCATATATTCTGTAATCTGTAGTGGAATACATTTCAAAAGTAACCCTCCAAGGCACGATAGTTATCTAAACCACGACCATTACTAATGTTAAAATTAGCCGATTAACAAAAATGAGCACACCAAATCAACTGAATTTGAGCATGAAAATGTCACAATATTCTAAAATTCATCCACCACATTGGTAGTTGTAAAAGGGTGGGGGAGGGGGATACCACTGTTAACACTAATTCAAGCTAGTTAAGCAGTTGTACTGTCAGTCACAATCAAGGGCGGTTTGTGTCCTGCATGCGGGGAATATTACAAATATCATTATAAATTTTAATTACTTTATAAACACATTCCATTTTTAATTTCAAGCACTTTTCCACAAAACAAGACAACATTCCAGGTTTTCCTTAAATTTCGAAAAGCTAAATTCAAGCACTTTAAGGACCTTGTGCGAACCCTGTTATTGCCTTTCTTCATCAAGCAGATGCTAAACCAAAGCTGACAAACAGAATCTATTCTTCCCAAGGAGAAATTAAGAATAAAAAAAAGCTGTAAATATAATACATTTTTTTTGTCTGATTTACAAGGAGTGGCTGAATGGCATAATATTTCAGAATTAACTTTGTACTCATTGAAGACATTTCTTGTTGTGTGGAGTATATATTGATCAATTACTCATCGCGTTAACCGAAGGGATTTTGTCGTTAATATCATTGGAAAGATTTACGTATTGAAATTTCTTTGATAACTTTTTGCAAGGGGGGTTTGCAGATGATGATAATTTCATGCCGATTGGACTAAAGGTCAAGGAGTTCGATAAAGTATGTTTTTCCAAAAATTCAAAATGGCGGAAAAAAATTACAGACGTAAATGAAATTGGATTTTGATTCTAGCCCTTACGGCCACAACGTTATGAACACAAATTCAAAGGTGCTTATTATAGTGCCCCCTAGTGTCTGAAGGATGGGTGTGTGGGTGCCTGAGTAGGGGGGCAATTTGGAACCATCCTACCAAGTTTGGAATCTCTACTACTTAGACACTCTTAAAGCAGAAAAAGTAATAAGAAAAATACAAAGAAAATCTGAACAAATACATTAGGGTTCCTGCACCACTATTCAGGCTTTGTTCAAAGTTTTGTGAGAGTATAGAATCGTTCAGTACATTAAACCAAACCAAATCCTTACGCCCTTTATAATTTTTGTTTCTTAAAAAATAACATTTTAATAAAATACAGGAAATGTATTCGATAAATTGAAGAAATAATCGATTAACCTTTTAAACGCCCGACGGGTCGTCGTCGCCACGTAACATACTATTGCGCAATAACTTCGCGATATACAAAAACTAAAAAATTTAAAGATAAACATATCTTACATCGTTGGAAAGCTGAGACTCTTGTGATTCGAGCGATGTAAACCATTTTAATATACACTTAACACAGCGGGTACAATCGGTGTATTTCTCAGACAACTTACAGCAAAATAAAAAAAATACGAAATGGTAGAAACTCACCTATAAAGCTCATCTTACTCTACTGATCCACTTCATTCCATCAAAAATGGTTTAGTTACACTGTAAAGGGTCCATACAATCCAATTCAACGAAGTATTTGGTCCATAACACATTTATATATCAATAAACACCCACGTAGTATGGACGTAGCATTTCGAGCTAACCGACAGAGCTAACACAACTTCGACGCATTCTTTAATGTTTACATGTTCAAGGTAGCTTCATCGCAGATATTTTTACGTCAAAATATCCGCTGTCCCCTGAACTTTAGATGGACAGGTCATTTGAGCCAATCGGTGCATGATATAGATGTGACCAGGCATCAATAGCCAAGGAGTGCCAATGATGAAGAATGGTCCCTCCCTCACTTTGATTGACAGAAAATATACACAGTTACGTGGATCCATGCAAATGACGGTATTTTCTGATAGCCAATGAATTTCTGTAAAGATTGATATGCCGTTTTAGTGGGAGGATTCAACCTGGCACGCGTAAAGTTATTGCGCAATCAACACAGTGACTCATGCGCCCCCGTGCGCAAAAGACCATTGAAAGCGCGTTTGGAGTGAGCGAAGTTTGCCGAAGAAAAATAGCCAAGAAAACCAGCAAAACACACTTCTTATTAGAAGAAGTCATTGAGCAGTGTACTCGGCGTGAAAGTGATGAGTCGGAGGATGATATTTCGGAAGAAGAGAGTGAGGTTTCAACCATTGACTCGGAGGATATGTTTTTGGGTGGTGGAGATGCCACTCTCGACAAGTAAGTGTTTTATTATATTATACAGCATACTTTACTGCATATACGGAGGTAACGTTATGTGTTTGTTTTGATGTGTACTTGCCAGCTTATGTCGTGTGTTATGTCGCGCGTTATGTCGCGCGCGTGTGTGCGCATGTGTGTGTGCTCATGCGCGCTCATGCGCCTCATCCGCGCTCATGCACCGTGTATTATATATATTTATATATATAAACCTGTACATGAACACACAGATACACGGTGCATGAGCGCGCATGAGGTGCATGAGCGCGCATGAGCACACACACACACATGTAAACATTAAAGAATGCGTCGAAGTTGTGTTAGCTCTGTCGGTTAGCTCGAAATGCTACGTCCATACTACGTGGGTGTTTATTGATATATAAATGTGTTATGGACCAAATATATATATATATATGAGTGTTTTACACATGTTTATCTAAGTGTATGTATAGGCGCTTTCCAAAAAAGGCCACTTGGAGACTCCAAATGACCCTTTGTAACCACAGACACATAAAATGATGCTATTCTTGAATGCTTTACTGTACAGTCATAATTTTGGGCTCTAATGAAAGGTTACACTTAGAGCTAATATATTCCTTATTCAGATTCACTGCCAATTATTGCTGACACATAGTAACTGAAGCATAAACACAGTGGGGTTTTTTTTCAATTCTTGAAAACAAACTTTCTCCGTTTTTTTTTGTATATATATATATCTTTTTTATATAAATTTATAGTGAGTTCTAATATTAAAGTGTTTTAATTCAATAGAACTTGTTTTGTCTCTTTATTTGTAGAAAGTTTGTTTTCAAGAATTGAAAAAAAAAACACTAATGTGTTTATGCCAATAAAAATTATGACTGTACAGTAAAGCATTCAAGAATAGCATCATTTTATGTGTCTGTGGTTACAAAGGGTCATTTGGAGTCTCCAGGTGGCCTTTTTTGGAAAGCGCCTATACATACACTTAGATAAATATGTGTAAAAACACTCATTTTCTAATGTATTGTTATCACATTTTAAATTGGGTTTGGTAAGGCTTCATGCTGTGATCTAATTGTGTTTTCCAGCTATGTCCTCCCAGCTGTAGTTATCTGCAGGCATCTTTTTACAAAAAAAAATGTAGGCGGAATTTTATTTCCCCTTTTTGAGTGTGTTCAAAGTTCTATTACTCAATACAAGTAAGACTTCCAGTGATTCTGACTATTTAGGAACAAACCTCAAAGCCTCCCCTTTCAAAAGAGACCAAAAGCATGCATATACTCCAAAGGGTTCAAGAACAGCATGCATTTTAATTTGGGTAGGCCTTTTTTAGGCGTTTTTGGCAAATATTGCAGGATGCTTAAAAGGTTAATCAATTAGCAAAATAATCGTTAGTTGCAGCTCTACCCTAGTCCATCAGTTGAGACTCTCCTCTAATCAACAATTCTTATTTTAACAGTGAGTGGACCATCAGAGGGCAAATTATCTCAACTGGACCACTAATTTAAATGGGTGGATCAACAAAAATATCCAGGTCACATGCCACCCCAAAATCAAAAGGAGAAAAGATTACAAAAACAAAATTAAGCCTACATTAAGACCATTATGATTTTACCCATGCAATTTCATGATCATTATGCATTCAAACATTCAACTGGAGTTGTTTTGTTCAGCCTATTATTTGTGATTCTTATGACAGTAGTGCAGTATTTTTACATGAAATGTACAGGAAAAACTCACGTGCGAAAGGGTTAAAATTAGCATATTCAAGTAACAATTCAAGCAATACAAATACTTTGCAATGTGGATAATATATTTGTTATGAAAATAATGTCTTACATCTAATGTCTTGTCTAATAATAACTTATTTCTTATGATTGTCATGAAACATGACCTGGACATGTTCTTAGCAGGTGTCAATAGATTCACTCAAAAATAGCATCACCAAGCTCACACTTTGGAAAGCAATTCAACTCATCAACAACCTTTTTTAAAGGACAGTCAAGTTTCTCACCTGGTGTTTTCTGGGTCTCCAGAGACTTGCCCTTGTAAGTGTTGAATAGGCTAAGGGTTGCATACTTGGTCTTGCCATCCTTTGCCTTGGTGCTCTGCCCTGACTTCTCTGACATTTCGCTGGAAACTCATTGAGTCTGGTCCTGCAGCCACACCCCTCAGAACCAGCCCCTTGGAAATAGTCAAAAATCAAAAGACTGCGTGAGCAGAAATGAAACCATCATCACTTTACGCCTGTATGTTATTCTAACTCTTGCAGTAATCATTTATCATAGTCATGCAGCTTGTGTTATTCTGTTGTGTGCTGAAAAACCATCGAGGAGACCCGTATCATGACCCTTTTAGCATGTAAACGGGTAACATTTTTGAAAAAAATAAGTAAACACGCCCGCTTTGCGACAAACATTACACGTTTTATTAAAACAGACCCCTGATATAGAGATTGTTAAATTGAATAATAAATGAACAGGGAAGTAGAGATGGCAAAATAAATAAACACTCAGCCTTTATTTAGATTTTTAATCTTCTTAACACTCACTTCACTGTGAGTGAAGAATACATAAAGTTTGCAATTTGTAATATTTGTAAGGCTAAAGTAAACCGTGGGGGAACCACCACGATAACGTTCGGATCAACAAACCTAATTAGACATTTAAAACACCCGAACCCAGCTGAAAATGCCCATTTTAAAAAAGAAGCTAAAAAAAGTTAAGCGGCTAATGCTAGCCAGAGCTCAGAGCCAGCCAGAAGTCAGCAGCCTCTCCTATCTTTCCTTGGTATGAGAAGTGAAAAGACCAAAGGAATTACGAGGAAAATTATGGAATTCATGGCCCTGGATGACCAGCCGTTCTCCATAATGGAGGACAGAGGGATCAGAAATCTGACAAATTTCCTCGATACAGAGTAGGTGGTACTTTTCCGACGTTGTGTTGCCCGAGTTGTTTAATCTCGTGTCATGTCACACACACAGCCTGTTACAAGCATACCTGTCAACATTTGGGTACACAAATCCGGGAGGTGAAGAGGGGTGCTGGATGGCAGAGACAGGCTAAATTCATACAAATTGTGCCGTTGTTATTTAATGTGCTGAGTAATGTAATTTTTTTGACCGCATATACAAACAAAATCTACCTTTCTTCAATGCAAAATTAAATTTTCATAATAAAATAAATGATTAAACATTACAATTTCCCCCAAACAAAGTTACAGGATCTTCTCTGACTTCAGATGTATAAAGTGCTCTGTGACTGGAAAGAGGTAGAAATAACAATTAACTGCAAATGAGTTGCTTTATATAACAAAACAGATGTCATTTTCCACTATTATCATAAATTGACCTTTTTCTATTTTTTTACTCGTCTAACAAAACAATTCCAAAGATTAAAAGCCTATGAACAAAACTGAAGTGTCCAATACACTCAACATTGACATTAAGCTTACATTAGATGCCAAATATCAGAGGTAAAACTGATTGCTGCTTCGGGATCGGCTTGTAACCATACCTCGTCACTCACCCCCGTTTTTCCCGGGAGTCTCCCGTATTTCACACCCATCTCCCACCCCCTCCCATTTTGTTATTTCTCCCGGGATACTCCCGTAATTTGTATGGCCCAAACCACGTTATATGAATAATCACATCAAAATATTATTCCAAGGTTGTCCAGTTGCCAGATCTTGTATGAAATGCATCCTACTCTCACAATCGACACACCACACAAATTTCAACCCATTTGTGACCTCAACCTGGCAAACAAAACCCAGCTGCTCTGTTGAAATCTACGCAGGCAGTAGACGCGAGAAATTGAATCAAGCATCACCGGTAGATGGGAGGAGAGTCAGCTGGTCCTCCGGTGAAAATAAATAATTAAATAAATAATAATTTTCCTCGTAATTCCTTTGGTCTTTTCGCTTCTCATACCAAGTAAAGATAAGAGAGGCTGCTGACTTCTGGCTGGCTCTGAGCTCTGGCTAGCTTTAGCCGCTTAACTTTTTTAGCTTCTTTTTTAAAAGTGGTATTTTCAGTGTTTTCAGTGTCTAATTAGGTTTGTTGTTCCGAATGTTATCGTGGTGGTTACCCCACAGTTTACTTTAGCCTTACAAATTGCGAACTTTATGTATTTTTCACTCACAGTGAGATCTTCCACGCTAATGTCATGTTTCCATGCGGCTGTGACGTTATTGCCTGCGCTGCTGTCAACAAAGCGGACCGGCTCGGAATCGGAAAGACGTGAGACTGACCGGCCGGTTACCGGTTCGGGCTGAGCATACGGGGAAAACCGGCTGATTCCGGTCCCTGGCCGGTTGATCGGTGCATCTCTAATCAAAACGGGACTTCATACCTTTGTTATGAAAACGTGATCGCAAGATGAATCCAGTTCAACACACTTGGGTCAATTGTCCATGATAAGAGTTAATTGAAAAACATCCAATAGCACTTTTTGTCCATAAAAGTGATAAATCTGAGAAATATTGATATATTCTCCATTGTTTGCATGAGATCTCGCCTAAAAGAATAACTGCAATCTGAGCAGCATTCATGTTGCAAAACTGTATGATCTTATTTATTAGAATCTCGTAAACAAAATGAGCCTGTCTCCAAAGTCTATTTTTAAAAATGCGGTGTAGTTTTAATCATAATAGCCAAGCAGTGCAGTCAGATTTTGTCATCTTGAAAGGCAGAGCCTTAATTTTACTCTGTACGCTTCCAGCAATTTTACAGAGAAAAAAAGCTTGTAAAAACCTAATTGTTTTGTAAGATCATCTTCAAATATGAAACGTAACTTCTTTAGACTTGTGGCTTTGAGAACATTGTATTTCTGGGTTGTCTTGGCACTTTTATTATTGTTTTTTTAGATTATAAATACATGTTCAGCACAAAATATTTCCATTACAAAATATAATAGTTCTCTAACTTAAAAAAAATAACAACATACATTAATTCTGAAACTTGGGAAATAAAGACAAAAGCGTCTTCTTTCAAAAGATACTACAACTGTGTCCATACTCCAAAGGGTCCAGTAAATACTACCATTTAAGTTCAGCTATGTCATTTTCATGGTTTGTGCTCAAAAAGGTGGTGCGTATCAACAGGTCAAAGGTAATTTTAGCATCGCGTTGATTATATTATAAATCCATGTGCCCTCACGTGAAAACATTGTATTATATAACAATAGGGCTGAAACAATTAGTCGACGTTGTCGACAATAAAAACTGTCAACAAATATTATCACTGTCGAATAGTTGTTTGATTTAATTTAATGTAGCATGAGATCACTTTAAACTAATGATGAGAGAAGCACTGCAGCTAGCGCCGGACTTAGAAGAAAACACTAGCGAGCAGGCGCTAGCGAGCAGGCGATGGAGTAGGTTTTGGTTTCAACATGCTCTCCTGAAATTCAGTTTAAAAGTATTATTTAGGCACCTAATACCCACAAAAGGCTACGAATTATTGTTTTAAGTTTGTTTCTTTCAAGTTTAGTAACGATATTTGTGCGCCAATGGCCAATAATTTGCGAAAGTACAAATTTGTGGGAGGAACTGCCAATACTGGGCCTAAAGCCGTGAGCTTGAGTGCTTCGCCTACCAGAAGTGATGGTGATCCCTCCTTCCCCAAGCTAAACAAACAAATGGAGGCAGCAGACTTGAAAGACAAAATTCTTGCTTCGCTGAAAGAGGATTTCGTGGCTCTGCTTTGGTCGGAGCTTAAGATTGTTAACTGAGGGATTCGAGGTGGTTAAATCTAAATTGCATGCAGTTAAAACATAACTGGCGAATAACACTGCAGCAATCCTCTCCGAGGTGGACTTGATGAAAACAACCATATCCAATATGGAACACGGATTATCATAATGCTCAGATGACATAACTGCTGCAAACTAAGGTGGAAAAACTTGAGACCGAGGCAATTATAAATGTACAATGTTACGTTCCATATACAGTGGGGCACTGTCTATGAGGGCTATTGTATCCACCTACAAGAACTTAAATGTGTAGACACTGTTGCAAGGGTTTTGGGAGTCACCTTGTTCTGATAGGTGATGAGGGTTGGGAACTTACTCCACAGGGTTTATGTGATTTTTTTATTTTTTTTTTTTTATTTTTTTTTTTATATTGTTTTCACTAAAGGGGTTTTGTCAGTGCTATAGCAAACTTAGTTAAACCTCAACATGCCTTTAGTTATTTTTTTCCCCTTAAAACAAGACCATGGCTAACTAAAGCTCTTCAAGTGGTTCAACCAGCTGCGATGTAACCTTTGTGAGCAGGAATGTTAAGTCATTAAATCACACTGTTAAAAGTAAGAAGGTTCTTTCGCATATGAAAACACTTAACGTAGGGATAGTATTTCTTCAGGAAACACATCTGCAAACTTTTGATTCATTTCTGCATCGGGGGAGGATGGGTATGCCAAGATTACCATTCCCATTTTCACTCTTATTCCAGAGGGGCAGCAATCCTTATCAATAAAAATACACAATTTATTATCTCAAAGGTAGAAACGGACTCCGAGCGTTACATCATTTTAATAGGTAGGCTATATATCACACCAGTTATCCTGGCTAATGTTAATGCGCCACACGGGGATGAAAGTTAATTTTCACAAATCTTTTGCCCAGCTCCCAGATATGAACACACATTGTCTTATTCTTGGTGGGGTTATGAACTGTGCACTATCACCGATCCTAGATCGTAGCTCACCGAAAACAGTTAACTCATCCAAATCAGCTCTTGCAATCCAGGCATTTCTTAATACAATGGGATATCAGATGCGTGGCGTTTCCGGAATCCTACATCTAGAAGTTATTATTTTTTCTCTCCTGTTCATGGGACATACTCGCGCCTAGATTACTTTTTTAGATAAGAAGCTCCTTCCACTGATGAGTAACTGCGAGTATCAGGAAACAGTTCTCAGATCATGCCCCATTATTGATGACTAAGTATACCAACCTCTCACACCAATTATCGCCCTTGGCGTCTTAATTCGCGATTACTCTCTGATGAAAGTTTAGTTAATTTTATTTCAACTGAAATTACTTCCTTTCTCGAACATAACCAGACCCCAGATATGTCCCTAAACTGCACAAATAATAAATACATATACATATTTGTTTCTGGCTTCCTTTTGCTCGCATGTCAATGATTACTCCTCCATGTGTCAATGATGGCGAGATCTGCAATGATGCAGAGAGCTGCACGATATATCGTTTCAGCATCGACATCGCGATGTGCGCATCCGCAATAGTCACATCGCAGAACGTGCGATGTAGTAAGATAAACATATAGTCTACTAGTGTTGTCAAAAATTCCAGTACTCCGGTACCAAGTACCGGGTCTACCTGGTTCCCATGCAGAGTCGGGAACTTTCGAACACTCACAACAAGCAAAAGATGATGACAAGCAAAGTAGCTGTTGCTACAGAGTCTCAACTTAATCTGGTCGAAAAGAAAAGTGGAAAAAGTCAGTTTTGGAAATTCTTTGGATTTGAGGCTGGTGAAAAGGGAAACATCATAGATCAGCAAAAACCTATTTGTAAATGCTGCTTTCACAATTTTCTGACGAAAGGAGGAAACACATCACACTTAATAAAGCACCTGAAAGACAGAAACACGGATTTATTCAAGCAAATAAAGCAGGTGAGTTTAAAAGCATAATATCATTTGCATTAGGGCTGGAACGATAGATCGACATTATACGTCTTTTGATCTCATTTAACGTAACATGAAATCACATTAAACTAATGATGACGCACGAGAGCAGCACTGCAGTTCACGCCTGATGGAGGAGAGGAAGAATTACACAGCTCAGTCCAAATGCACTAAAAAATAATAATTAAAAAAATAATTAAAAAAACAATAATAAATTCAGAAGCATACTCGTGGAATAAGCGGAGCTCTTTAAAGGAAACATGCGTTACATCTAAATTGCAGTTATATTAAATGCGTTATAGCTTTATTAAAGTTCAAATAATACAGAAGCAGATCATGTTAATAACTATAAACTCAGAAACTGGCATTTTTCTGTGTGGACGGCGCCTCTTCTATGAGTTGCGCTAATGTCTGAATCTAAGGGGGAGAGATTGAAACTGCACCCGGTTGAGAGAGACTCTGCCTCAGGGACGCTCATCCCTCTAGATTAGCAAGATTACAATACTTTTGCTCGCAATTTATTTAATCATAATATATGTCACTGTGCATTTCTTATCGTGAAGAAAATTGGCAATATGCAGCTTTATTAATTCGAGAGCATGTTGTTCAGTAACCTGTTTTTGTGTTTTGCTTTGGTACCGAAAATGGTAGAGTACTGTGCACAGAACTTTGTACTGTGTACAGAGTTTATTATACATTCATTGCTGCACGTATGGCTAACCATGGTGAATTAAACAGTGTAGAATAAAATAAACTACCAAAAAAAGTCAAAAAGTCATTTTCTGTATCTTTTTTTAATAAAAATTTTCCATGAAGATGCAGTTCCCTACAAAATCACTCCAATCATTCTAGAATAATTAATTCTTCTCAAATGGAGCTATTCAAGTAATCTGGCGAAGTCATCCTGTATTTTTTCATATCGCACCAGCCACACTTTTGGTCATGTCAAATAAAATAATCTCTGGCAATCAATATATAAAATTTGTCAGATGTTTTAGAGATACCAATAGAGCCTTCTGCTATTATTGCAATATTTGTAGTAGTCCCACAAGATACATACTGTAGTCACCAAGCAAAAAACATGATAGCCTTTACGTCTCTTCTATCTAGGTGATTTATACTCCTTAAATGGAAAGAAAAACTCCCCGCAACCTTCAAATTAAGGATTGGAGATCTTGCACATCATTTGCCAATAGAAAAAATGTGTTATTCAACAGGAGGATGTATTCAGAAATGTTATACTACGTGGCAACCATTTGACGTATTTAGAAAAATGGATGGTGTTGAGAGCGTACAGTCTAGTACCTACCATGCTACATGTAGGTATTCCTTTTATTTTTTAATTTTTTTCATTCAGAATTTTATTTGTAATCTTGGTCACATTGTCTGTGTGTTTATATTTGTATACGGTGTGTGTATATGCATGTATGGATATGCATATATATTTGTATATATAATTCTTGAAGTATTTTATTGTATTTGATTAATAACTGTACAGTAATATTTTAATGGGGATGGGTCTCTGTTTGAGCAGGGAGAAAAGGTGGGGATGTAATATGCTCATCTAATTGTATTGGTCATTTGTTACATTTTGTAAAACTTTGAAATATCAATAAAAAGACTGAGCAAAGAAAAGATGCACCGGAGAAGCAGCATAAAAAAAAATATTTAGACTTGCTTTTAGAGAACAGACCTTGAATAAAAAAATACACTTATATACAAAAAAAAAACAAGATAACAAGATTATATTTAAGATAATTGCTCTTAAAGCAAATCTAAATATCTTATATGTTGCTCCTCGAGTAACTGTATCTTGTTTTAAGGATTTTAACAAGGCAAACACTTAATAACAACTTAACACTTGATAATTTGCAGCGAAGAGGAGGTTACCCCACGTGACTACCCTTCCTAGCAACCGGGGAAATTTGGTTGCTTAGGAGACCTGGCTGGAGTTACTTAGCACGCCATGGATTTGAACTCACGACTCCAGGTGTGGTAGTCAGTGCCAATACTTGCTGAGCTTCACAGACCCCCCGCAACTTGCAATAATTTAAGAAAATATGAATTCTGCTCTCTAACAGAAAATACTCATGGAGAACGTCCGGTCATCAGTCAGTGAGTTGAAGCTCAAGCACAACTGTATTATGCAATGATACAAAGAATAGGAGTTAGTCCACCTCTAAACTTTTGGAATGGCCTAGTCAAAGTCCAGACTTAAACTTGACTGAGATACTGTGGAAGGACTGTAAACGGGAAGTTCATGTTCGAAAACCCTCCAATGTGGCTGTTCTAAAGCAGTTCTGCGAAGATAGGTGGGCCAAAACACCCATCATTTTGAAAGACAAATTTCCAGAAGCGTTTGGTTGCAGGAGTTGCTGCTAAAGTTGGCACAACCAGCTATTAAGTGTAAGGGGGCAGATAATTTTCACATGGGATTTATAGGTGTTGGATAACTTTTTGCTTAAATAAAAAATATATATACTTTTTTTGTTATATCTTGTTTGAAGATCTAAAAAAAATGTACTATGAAAAATACACAAAAATAGAAGAATTCAGGTAGGGGGCAAATACACAAAACACTGTTCATTTCCCCAAACTCCCTTGGTTACGGGCCCACTGGCTTGAAATGTTACATTTTGAAAAAGGAATAACACCAAAACTGATATTGTGTGCACGGCAGTTCACGCCTTAATGATTCCATCGGATTAGGGTTGCTAACGTACGTAACCAGCCCTGGTAACTCGGTATAAATACTAAATCAATACTATAAATCAACAAATAAAAAGCTTTAGTTTTTTGAAATGACACAGAAAGTGACTTAATTAAAAGAACTGCGTAAAGTCTCACAGATAAAAAATTGTGTTTTAGGTTAGAATTTTTCTGGATCCCATGTTAAATGTTAAAACATGAATACCCAACACTCCTGGAAACATAAACAATTAATTTTTTTTTTTTTTTAAAGTATAGCTTGGTCTTTTTTAAAAATGTAACAAAAAAAAAATGAGCCCCGCTGACCCAATGAGGAAATTTTTAGGTGAAGTATTTACTCTTCAAAATGATCATTTTTTTATACATGTTTATAAGGTTCTACTAGTTACAAATCAAACAGGGAAATGGAAATTAAGCCAAATGTTATAACCATGACAGCCAAACCGTCAAATAACTACAGACATTGCATTTACATCGCACACACAACAGAGAACCTAACATACAGTAGACTTTGTTATACCACTGAAGGCTTAGACTTTCAGTTATTAACAGATTAACAATAACTGTATCGGAGATAGTGAGATAAAACAGACATTTCAATCACATACATTTCTGAACTGCTCTGCACAGACTCCTCCCAAAGCTCTGACCCCCATCATGTTCCTATCACCCAGCCATCTGCCTCCCAAATAAACAAGCCAATCACCATGCCAGCTCTCAACTGACATTCCCAAGAGAGCATCCACCCAATCACTCTGGCACTGAGCTGCAGTCCCTGGAATGAAGAAAGTCAATACATTTTCAATAGATTATTCAGGGGCTATGAAGAACATGCTCTAATAGAAAACTTTGCAGAGTTTCAGCTCCAATAGATCTATAGTTACAGAAATCCTCAAAACATTTACTTAATCTTCTGCTTCAGTAGCTCCATGCCTTTCTTCTAAGTTAAAATAAACCTTTTAAGGGTTTGTCATGTTTCAACAGTGTCCTTGGTGGCATTTTCTCTTATGAGTATGTAGAGCTCTTCATTAAGTGCAGGAAGTTAAATAATTAAGTCAACGTCCACTGAGGCAAACAAGCACATTCCCCTAATTTCACCCCTCCTGCTGCAACAGTGAGATCACAATGAATAAAATCTGACTTGTTCTTGCTTTTGCCGAAACACTCAAAGCACTTGTGTTGTCCTTTCACCCTAAAGGAATCAGAATCTCAGTTTAATGTTGTATTCAAGTCAACAGCTACCAAGAAACATCTTTCATCATCACATATCATTGATGCAATCTGGAGACGAAGCATCACTGCAATCAGAGTGTCACAAAAGGATGAAAAATCAGTTTTATCTATACACTATGATTCAGCTATACACTTGCCAAGGAAAGAGCGAGAGAGGTGACTGGCCATTTGTATGCATTGATTTTAATGTTTTGAGTACTACTTGGACACTTGAGTTTTCATCTTTGGTTAATCTACCAACGAATAGGACTGTGGACAACTAGTGCCTGCGTGATGCCCTTCCACATGAATGTAACCAGCCTTAAATTACAACAACATAACTACCGGTTTGAGATACGCGGATGCTGCAATAATGTGCTCCAACAAGACGAACAATTTCCCATATAATAAGAGTAATACCTGATTGAGAAAGTGAGACGTGTCTTGAGAAATGCTGGTCAGATGGGCCCGTTTAGGTGGCCTGTAAACCCACATTCTCCCCCAAAACCTCCCATTTAACTTTTATTATTTCAGCAACGTCTACACTCAATGTGGTAATCTTAACACAGCCTTGTTTGAAAGACAGTGAAAGCAGGCTTTTGATTGAGTGATTTCAATGTGATTTATGGTATGAATGGCTCACGGCTGTGCTAACATAAGCAGGACTGAATTTTTCCTCCTCAAATAAAGCAGCACGCTGTTTATCCATTAACATACCCGTCTCCGCCGGTCCCGTCTCTCTCTTCGGGTATTTCGTTTATTCCGTCCAAAAGGTATGTGGCCTGCTTCGCTTTGTGTTGTATGTTTGTGTGTATTTGAGGCCGGCTGTGGATTACAAAAGCTTGTGCTATGCTAGTCCCACACCGCTGCAGCTAGCCGAACATCTAGCGAGCCAGTAAATCTTCTCCACAAACGAGGCGCTTCTATCCCCCCTATCTCTGTATTATTATTTCTCTGTATCTCTCTCCGTTCGCGCCCCCGGTGTGCCGTGCGCAGTTACAGGCGGCTGGCGGTTTCTCGTGGTCTCGTGCTGAGACTGGGGTCTGGTGCGCTCGAGAGAGGGCCCCGCTCGCGCCGCGGCCTGTCGCACAATCAAAGATGGCAGAGCGCCAATCCACGAGAGCCTGACGTCACGGCGTACAGGCGCTGCGTAGCGTCAGCGAACATTAACATTGAAAGGACTCTCAAACCGCAAAGTAATCAGAACGATGGACATCTTCAAAGAATTAAATTCCTCTTCTTTATTTTAATTATCACGTATACCTCCTTTCCGTTATGTTATGTTTTCTTACTTTTTTCTTTTCTTTAATATGTGATTTGAATGTTCTTTAATTTTATTGATATGAATGTTATCTTTAGTGCTCTTTATATCTTATGATGCTTTGGAATCATTTAGAACAGTATATGTGAAACACTTGTATCTACTGTATTATGTCATATATAATTATGGAAATATATATATATATATATAAAAAAATTATCATTAACATTTATCGATGGCGTCCTTTCACGTTTTTCTTGGCAACATTTAGAAACTGTACCACATTTTTTTGGAGTGTGAGCAGGGGCGGGTCTACGTGGTGGCCAGGGGGGGCACCGGCCCCCCCTGAAACTCGATTGGCCACCCCAGGTGCCCCCCCTATAATATGTCTGAAATCTGAAAGAAATGTTGAATGAAACACTGTGATGTTTTGGCCAAACAATTTGAATTATTACAGTGGGGAAAATTTATTTTTTATTATTTATTATTTGAAAGAGATTGTGAATAAAACTACTGTATACTGTAATGGCCAAACTAATTAAAAGAAAATAGTTGACATCGTTTCTGCTTCTGGGTTTTTAAAATTGCTCTTATTAAAATTGCATTTATTTTATAAACTTGTTAGTTTTATGAAAACACTAAAAATAATAAACACTGGCTCTCAATTTAACAATGGATATATACAGGGATGATAAAAAAACTAAATTAATCAAAAAATGTGCTTTATTACTACATTTGTTTACAAGTAACGTTATTCAAGTAAAAAAAAATAAAAAAAACAAACATTTATGTAATATACTGTAGAATTTAGCTTTTTTTTTGGTCCCTGGCGCCACCCCCGTTTGGAGGCAGTGCCCCAGCATGGCCCCCCACTGAAAATGCTCTAGACACGCCCCTGAGTGTGAGTATGTAACGGAATTTTGGAAAGAAGTTTAAATTCTTGTATTGTTAAATTATAACAAATGTGTTCATTTTTAAGTTTATGACTGTAAATTGTGATGCTGGATTGGCTGTGATAGCTCATTTACATTTATGCAATTGGCAGATGCTTTTATCCAAAGTGACTTACAGTGCATTTATTAAAGTGACAACCCCCCTGGAGCAACCTGGAGTTACGTTCATTGCTCAAGGACACAATGGTGGTGGCTGTGGGGATCGAACCAGCAACCTTCTCATTTACAGTTATGTGCTTTAGCCCACTACGCCACCACCACTCCTTATTAAATTGTTTAAATTATTTTATGTCTCACTGTGTTCTACTTCAAATACGAAGTCTCTTTTATCAAATATAATTTACTAATTTATTTATCAAATAACTGTTCAAGTGTATTTCAGATTTATGCATTTTAATTTTGTAACTAATTTCGTTAAAATTAAACTGAGAAATCTTTAATAACATTAACGTAAATCTTCAAAAAAGTGCTAAATGTATGTGTTAACCGGGGGGTGTTTTTTTATTATTATTTTATTTATTGTTTGTTGTTTATTTAAATGTATTTATTTTTATTGTTTTATGTTTTTGCTTTATATATTTGTTTTATTTTTGTGCCTCAGTTGTTTTAATTTTTTCATTTTTAAGCATTTATTTTATGTTGCTGACTCTGTGCTTTACATGCCCAGTACTGTTTCTCTATTAAAAATAAAAAGTAGAAAAAATATATATATTTTAAAATAAAAAATATAGAATCTTTCGCAGGGCCATTTCTGAGCATACGTGGGCCCTATAAGCGAAATTCTACTTGGAGGCCCCCAACAACAATATGAATATATTAACTACACTAAACGCAAAAATAAATAAATAAATAACAACAATAAATTCATAATAAATAACTATCCAAATTAATGATAAATGAAAATAACTAGCTATATACAATGGGACATAACTAAAAAACGTTAGCTAACTAATTGCTATTTAATGCATGATAACAAATAACACCATCTAGCTGGCTTACATTCATATCTTACCAGTATCTATCCTTTCAATTACAAGAGGACATCCATCCATCCATCCATCTACAGTATCTAATCTATCTGTCTGTCTGTCTGTTCTTTCACAGAACATTCAGGCACTCTTTATACTTGCGCAAATGTTTAAACCTTGTTTGTCTGTTCAGAGAAATTGTGTGAGTACTATTATTACCATTGCTTTATTTACAAATTTGTATACATGTGGTTTTATTTTCGATATAGTGTATTCATATTTGTTTTATTGCATTAATCCTGTTTTCTGAATGAGACTATTAATTTCCCTTCACCCCCCCCCCCCCCCCCCCCCCCCCGTTTTAAACCTTTCGTATTAATTCAGTTTCAGCTTCATCAATGTAATTTTTTAATCACCATTTTGTTTATTGTGTTGAAACAGTAGCAATGTGTAACAACACCACTCAGACACTATCTTGCAGAAATAAAAAGAGCATTTATTTTCTATCTTGGTATTTTACATCATGCTTGTTTCTTGTTCTAGCCATAAATGACAAGCTTTTCTTTAAATTTCAAATGCTTTGTTGTAATAAAAATACTATTACAAGAACTAATTTAGTTTTTTTTTCCCCGGTGGGCCGACACACTTCAGGGGCGGACTGCCCATCGGAAGAACCGAGCGGGCCGGTGGGTCGACCGAGATACCAATCACAACTACCATCTTCCCTCTCCATTCTTCAGGGATTCTTAAATGTGTCTATTCCTAAGGAAAAGATTTGAAGTCATTACTATTATATGGAAAAGACCTAAAATCACTGTTTAATAATGTGTAATAATAGTGATCAAAATGTAAGACAAAACTAAACATTTAGATTCATTAAAGGTGCAGTAATATTTGTGTTTATGTTATGTTCTCTGTTAATGATGTCGGTGTCAGAAATAACAAATTCATAAAGTGGAAAAAATGCCCCTTAGATTGGATTTTTTGCAAATTTGTTTTAAAAACGTATAATGACAATCTTTTCCTCAGATACTTCAGTTTAAGCAATTCATGAACATAAATTCCTAATCTGAGTAATTGGCCTTATATATTTTATATATATTTTATCCTACCCATAAAATGAAGTCAACATCAAGTCACATTTCACGTGATAGTGTCAATTACTAGCATTACAATAGAATATTAAGAACTTCTAAAACTATGTTGTGGGTATTATGGGTATTTTTGCCCCGAACCCCCTTAATTTCGGACCCTAGTCATTGTAAAAAGTGAAAACCCCCAGTTATATGAGATTATTGAGATAAAGCAATTCATATTTAGCTGGTTATATGATCTCAATGTGGCAAAGCTCATGAATCACAGAACAGTGCCATATGTAAAATAAAGCAGGTTTTTTTCTGAAAGACTTTATCTCAAGTGAGAGTACACTATTTTAAACATGTTTTTCCAAAATTCTCTTCTACTATCAATCATTAAGTGCCTGTGAGTTATAGTACACTGTAAACAAAACACTGGCTTGTTTAATTATTTGTTGCAAGCCAAGTAAATGTAATAAGTGTAAACAATATTTCTGCACAACAGAGATCTGTTTGGCCTAATTATACTTGTACACCTAAACAATTCCAGTCTAAGTTTACTATGAGTGTCCTAGGTTGGCCTTTATTGACATGCACTTTGGTTGCAGTTTGCACACTGCATACTGTTTGCTTTGTATTGTAAGCGTACCTGGACATTATGAAGCCAGAATGATCTAAAAAAAAGAATATATTTACAAAATAAAATTCATAAATGCACAGCACAATACACATTCACAAAATCAGATTCATAATAATTTTTGCCCAATTGCCCACACAAAAGCTTCTCACTTAAATAAATTCAAAACGTTTGTACAAATACATATCTTTCATTTCAAGTTCTTGAATGAATTTGTATCAAAGTTTTGTGAATGTTACTACATTTATTTATGGATCGTTGAATCTGCATTTGCTAATCGTCACATGTGTGTGGTTCGTGTGTGGCTTTTTTTACACTTTCCTGCCAGGTTTCGATTCTGACTTTTTATGAAGTCCTCTTTAGCCAATAACACTGAGCTTTTAATCCACCAATCATAACACGCCTTGCTGAACTCTGGTGGATGTCGGGCACATTCAATCGTGGTTTAGCATTTCCCCGTCACCATAGTTACTCATTAATTTCTATGAGAACAACGGGTTGAAATATCCTGCAGATCTGGATATTTTAACAACGAAAAACATGACGAAATGCTGTTGAGTAGAGAAAAGCGCCGTGGCTGTTAGCTGTTGAGTCATACAGTTCAGTAGTCTCAGTAGGCTACAGAAGTTTACATTTACGATTTTCACGTTAATGTATTATTTGATTGGGATCTACAACATTTAACTCATTTATTTACATCATAAACACGTTTATTTGTATCTTTTAATATGATTATTAAAGTGTTTTTGTCCAAACATTAATAATAGGAATTTACACCAAAAGAAAATTTAAATAAGAGGTGAAATGATATGGGTGATGCTATTTCAATGGAAATATTATTTTAATTTTAGAATTTAAAGCCTCAGTGGACAAAGCAAGAAAGCTTAAACTTAGGTACGCTTAAACCTGGCAGGAAAGTCTAAAAAAATCCACACACAAATCCAAAGCAATCTACACACATGTGACAATTTGCAAATACAGATTCAATGATCCATAAATAAATGTAGAGTTTATTAAATGTTAATATTTAAGAGAGAAGAGATACCCAGAGGAATTACGCTGAGCCATATGGAGAACAATAAATCTGTGATGTCATTAAACCAATCAGCTCAGAGTAAAGTGGTCAAGGAAAACGTCTCGGTTACTTACGTAACCTCGGTTCCTTGAGTCGAAGGGAACGAGACGTTGCGTTTATTAACGCATATGGGGAGTGCCTTCATACACAACCTATTTGAAACCTCTCTACAATAATGGCAAAATTCTAATATTAGCTATGGTGTTTGAGCCCTGCCTGTTTTGCCATGAAACTGACAGCTATAAAACAGGTGCACAGACACCATTTTCTCAGAATTTCTGACTGAGAACAATGAGCACATCGTTCGCGCATTAAGAACTCTGAGTCTTGTAGTGCGGCAAGCGTTCGCAATGTCTCGTTCAGCTCAGGGAACCGAGGTTACATACATAAACGAGACATTCCCTTACGACTCAGTCCACTTGACACTGCGTTTATTAATTCATATAAGGAACAGAATCCCATATGACTGAAAAGCCTTTAAGGCTAGAAATAGCTCTAGGCTCCACATGACAACTTTCCCCAGCACAACACCTCACTGGTTAAACTCAGGACCTGTCCATTGTGCTATACAGCGGCGTGATATAGTGATGCGCATATGCCCTTGGCATCAAGCTTGTCTTGGCACACGGCACTTCAGCCAGCACTGAAGAGATCTCACGTGTAAGAGACCTAATGGAACGACCACCGGCATAATTCTCAATGCTTTCTGAAACAGCTTCAGTGGAAGAGTTCTCCCCAGTCTGAACTGAGACAGACAGCTCGCTCGTGAGGTGCACACGCCCGCTCGTGGAGTCAAGGCGGACTCCCAAAAAGGAGATTTTTTTGGTTTTGTTTTTTGGTTGAGGAGAGCATGCTCTTCGCCCAGTTCACATTGAGGCCCAAGCTGTCTCTGTGCTGTCATAACAAGCTTCTGATTGCACCAGTAACAGCCAATGGTCAAGGTAGTTGAGGGAGCGCACGCTGCTCAGTCTCAAAGGGACGAGAACCACATCAAAGCACTTTGTGAATGTGCAAGGAGCCAGAGACAGTCCGAAGGGCGGGACTTTGAACTGATGTGAATCTCAAAAACATCCTGTGATGTCGTACAATTTGGATATGAAATATGCATCCTTTAGATCTATCAACGTAAACCAATCGTTTGGCCGTACATGTGATAAGATCCGTTCTGAGTCATCATTTTGAATTGGTGCTTTATGAGTGCATGATTTAAATGTCTCAGATCCAGGATCGGCCGAAGCCCGTCGTCTTTCTTTGGAACAAGAGAATAATGGCTTTAAAATCCTTTTTGTGCTTGACAATTTGGCACAATCTATATCGGGTTTTTCACGGTGAGATTGTGTATTTCGGCTCGTAACACTGGCGTTTCTTCGGGTGAAACTGTGGAAGACAGAACGCTGTTGAAACGGGGTGGCCAGCGTGTAAACTGTATCGCATAACCATGTTCGAACGTTTTTTTTGCACCCATTCAATCATATCGGTGATATAACAGTGATATTTAAAGTTTCTTGATTCTTTATTATTAATTGTTATTTGCATTAATAATAATAAAAATATATAATTTGTATTTTTAAGGGGCCCTCAGCTTTTGGTTGCCTATTTTGCCTATTGCTAAGTCCGCCCCTGGTCTGACGAGTGTAATGGGCAGCTGCCTCCTTTCTTCTTCTTGTGTGTTACCAGAGACAGTTTAGCAGAGACAGAGCACTTCTATTAAAATGAATTGGAGAAATCGGAACGGCAAACGGGTGTAGAAAAGGAAGCCAATCACCTTCCAGAGACAGACATCGCCTGTCAGTCAACTTGAGAACATGCATGCCTATTAGCTGAACCCTGTGTACACATTTATGATATTAGCATTAGCATTGGAACAAGAGTGCTAATTATCAACAAGCTGTCAACTTGTGTGTTATGTTTTGATATGCATGTTATTCATAAATACAGTTTTCAGGTAACCTTTTCCAAAATTATATGATTACCTCTCTGTTGGTGTTGTTGGACATGAAGAACAACATTTCTTAATATTTAAGAGAGAAGAGATACCCAGAGGAATTACGCTGAGCCATATGGAGAACAATAAATCTGTGATGTCATTAAACCAATCAGCTCAGAGTAAAGTGGTCAAGGAAAACGTCTCGGTTACGTACGTAACCTCGGTTCCGTGAGTCGAAGGGAACGAGACGTTGCGTTTATTAACGCATATGGGGAGTGCCTTCATACACAACCTATTTGAAACCTATTTGTTTGCGTATTCTATATTATGTTTATTCTATATTATGTGTATTCTATATTATGTGTATTCTATATTATTTGTATTCTATATTATGTGTATTCTATATTATGTGTATTCTGTATTATTTGTATTCTATATTATGTGTATTCTGTATTATGTGTATTCTATATTACGTGTATTCTATATTATGTGTATTCTATATTATTTGTTTGCGTATTCTATATTATGTGTATTCTATATTATGTGTATTCTATATTATTTGTATTCTATATTATGTGTATTCTGTATTATGTGTATTCTATATTACGTGTATTCTATATTATGTGTATTCTATATTATTTGTTTGCGTATTCTATATTATGTGTATTCTATATTATGTGTATTCTATATTATTTGTATTCTATATTACGTGTATTCTATATTATGTGTATTCTATATTATTTGTATTCTATATTATGTGTATTCTGTATTATGTGTATTCTATATTATTTGTATTCTATATTATTTGTATTCTATATTGTGTGTATTCTGTATTATGTGTATTCTATATTATGTGTATTCTGTATTATGTGTATTCTATATTATGTGTATTCTATATTATGTGTATTCTATATTATTTGTTTGCGTATTCTATATTACGTGTATTCTATATTACGCGTATTCTATATTATGTGTATTCTATATTACGTGTATTCTATATTATGTGTATTCTATATTATTTGTATTCTATATTATGTGTATTCTATATTATGTGTATTCTGTATTATTTGTATTCTATATTATGTGTATTCTGTATTATTTGTATTCTATATTATGTGTATTCTATATTATTTGTATTCTATATTATGTGTATTCTGTATTATTTGTATTCTGTATTATTTGTATTCTATATTATGTGTATTCTATATTATGTGTATTCTGTATTATTTGTATTCTATATTATGTGTATTCTATATTATTTGTATTCTATATTATGTGTATTCTGTATTATTTGTATTCTGTATTATTTGTATTCTGTATTATGTGTATTCTATATTATGTGTATTCTGTATTATTTGTATTCTATATTATGTGTATTCTGTATTATGTGTATTCTGTATTATGTGTATTCTATATTATGTGTATTCTGTATTATTTGTATTCTGTATTATTTGTATTCTATATTATGTGTATTCTATATTATGTGCATTCTGTATTATGTGTATTCTGTATTATGTGTATTCTATATTATTTGTATTCTATATTATTTGTATTCTATATTATGTGTATTCTATATTATTTGTTTGCGTATTCTATATTATTTGTATTCTATATTATGTGTATTCTGTATTATTTGTTTTCTATATTATGTGTATTCTATATTATTTGTATTCTATATTATGTGTATTCTGTATTATGTGTATTCTGTATTATGTGTATTCTATATTATTTGTATTCTATATTATTTGTATTCTATATTATGTGTATTCTATATTATTTGTTTGCGTATTCTATATTATTTGTATTCTATATTATGTGTATTCTGTATTATTTGTTTTCTATATTATGTGTATTCTATATTATTTGTATTCTATATTATGTGTATTCTGTATTATGTGCATTCTGTATTATTTGTATTCTGTATTATTTGTATTCTATATTATGTGTATTCTGTATTATGTGTAGTCTATATTATTTGTATTCTATATTATTTGTATTCTATATTATGTGTATTCTATATTATTTGTTTGCGTATTCTATATTATGTGTATTCTATATTATGTGTATTCTATATTATTTGTATTCTATATTATGTGTATTCTGTATTATGTGTATTCTATATTACGTGTATTCTATATTATGTGTATTCTATATTATTTGTATTCTATATTATGTGTATTCTGTATTATGTGTATTCTATATTATGTGTATTCTATATTATTTGTATTCTATATTGTGTATTCTATATTATGTGTATTCTATATTATTTGTTTGCGTATTCTATATTACGTGTATTCTATATTACGCGTATTCTATATTATGTGTATTCTATATTACGTGTATTCTATATTATGTGTATTCTATATTATTTGTATTCTATATTATGTGTATTCTATATTATTTGTATTCTATATTATGTGTATTCTGTATTATGTGTATTCTATATTATTTGTATTCTATATTGTGTATTCTACATTATTTGTTTGCGTATTCTATATTATGTGTATTCTATATTATGTGTATTCTATATTATTTGTTTGCGTATTCTATATTATGTGTATTCTATATTACGCGTATTCTATATTATGTGTATTCTGTATTATGTGTATTCTATATTATTTGTATTCTATATTATTTGTATTCTATATTGTGTATTCTATATTATTTGTTTGCGTATTCTATATTATGTGTATTCTATATTATTTGTTTGCATATTCTATATTATGTGTATTCTATATTACGTGTATTCTATATTATGTGTATTCTATATTATGTGTATTCTATATTATTTGTATTCTATATTATGTGTATTCTGTATTATGTGTATTCTATATTATTTGTATTCTATATTGTGTATTCTATATTATTTGTTTGCGTATTCTATATTATGTGTATTCTATATTATGTGTATTCTGTATTATGTGTATTCTATATTATGTGTATTCTATATTATGTGTATTCTGTATTATGTGTGTTCTATATTATTTGTATTCTATATTGTGTATTCTATATTATGTGTATTCTATATTACGTGTATTCTATATTATTTGTATTCTATATTATGTGTATTCTGTATTATGTGTGTTCTATATTATTTGTATTCTATATTGTGTATTCTATATTATTTCTTTGCGTATTCTATATTATTTGTATTCTATATTATGTGTATTCTATATTATTTGTATTCTATATTATTTGTATTCTATATTGTGTATTCTATATTATTTGTTTGCGTATTCTATATTATGTGTATTCTATATTATTTGTTTGCGTATTCTATATTATGTGTATTCTATATTACACGTATTCTATATTATGTGTATTCTATATTACGTGTATTCTATATTATGTGTATTCTATATTATTTGTATTCTATATTATGTGTATTCTGTATTATGTGTATTCTATATTATTTGTATTCTATATTGTGTATTCTATATTATTTGTTTGCGTATTCTATATTATGTGTATTCTATATTATGTGTATTCTGTATTATGTGTATTCTATATTATTTGTATTCTATATTATGTGTATTCTGTATTATGTGTATTCTGTATTATGTGCATTCTGTATTATTTGTTTGCGTATTCTATATTATGTGTATTCTATATTATGTGTATTCTATATTATGTGTATTCTGTATTATGTGTATTCTATATTATTTGTATTCTATATTATGTGTATTCTGTATTATGTGTATTCTGTATTATGTGTGTTCTATATTATTTGTATTCTATATTGTGTATTCTATATTATTTGTTTGCGTATTCTATATTATGTGTATTCTATATTACGTGTATTCTATATTATTTGTATTCTATATTATGTGTATTCTGTATTATGTGTGTTCTATATTATTTGTATTCTATATTGTGTATTCTATATTATTTGTTTGCGTATTCTATATTATGTGTATTCTATATTATGTGTATTCTATATTATTTGTATTCTATATTATTTGTATTATATATTATGTGTATTATATATTATTTGTATTCTATATTATGTGTATTCTATATTATGTGTATTCTATATTATGTGTATTCTGTATTATGTGTGTTCTATATTATTTGTATTCTATATTGTGTATTCTATATTATTTGTTTGCGTATTCTATATTATTTGTATTCTATATTATGTGTATTCTGTATTATGTGTATTCTATATTATTTGTATTCTATATTATGTGTATTCTGTATTATGTGTGTTCTATATTATTTGTATTCTATATTGTGTATTCTATATTATGTGTATTCTATATTACGTGTATTCTATATTATTTGTATTCTATATTATGTGTATTCTGTATTATGTGTGTTCTATATTATTTGTATTCTATATTGTGTATTCTATATTATTTGTTTGCGTATTCTATATTATTTGTATTCTATATTATGTGTATTCTGTATTATGTGTATTCTATATTATTTGTATTCTATATTATTTGTATTCTATATTGTGTATTCTATATTATTTGTTTGCGTATTCTATATTATGTGTATTCTATATTATTTGTTTGCGTATTCTATATTATGTGTATTCTATATTACACGTATTCTATATTATGTGTATTCTATATTACGTGTATTCTATATTATGTGTATTCTATATTATTTGTATTCTATATTATGTGTATTCTATATTATTTGTATTCTATATTATGTGTATTCTGTATTATGTGTATTCTACATTATTTGTATTCTATATTGTGTATTCTATATTATTTGTTTGCGTATTCTATATTATGTGTATTCTATATTATGTGTATTCTGTATTATGTGTATTCTATATTATTTGTATTCTATATTATGTGTATTCTGTATTATGTGTATTCTGTATTATGTGCATTCTGTATTATTTGTTTGCGTATTCTATATTATGTGTATTCTATATTATGTGTATTCTGTATTATGTGTATTCTATATTATTTGTATTCTATATTATGTGTATTCTGTATTATGTGTATTCTGTATTATGTGTGTTCTATATTATTTGTATTCTATATTATGTGTATTCTGTATTATGTGTATTCTGTATTATGTGTATTCTATATTATTTGTATTCTATATTATGTGTATTCTGTATTATGTGTATTCTATATTATTTGTTTGCGTATTATGTGTATTCTATATTATGTGTATTCTATATTATGTGTATTCTGTATTATGTGTATTCTATATTATGTGTATTCTATATTATTTGTATTCTATATTATGTGTATTCTGTATTATGTGTATTCTGTATTATGTGTGTTCTATATTATTTGTATTCTATATTGTGTATTCTATATTATTTGTTTGCGTATTCTATATTATGTGTATTCTATATTATGTGTATTCTATATTACGTGTATTCTATATTATTTGTATTCTATATTATGTGTATTCTGTATTATGTGTGTTCTATATTATTTGTATTCTATATTGTGTATTCTATATTATTTGTTTGCGTATTCTATATTATGTGTATTCTATATTATGTGTATTCTATATTATTTGTATTCTATATTATTTGTATTATATATTATGTGTATTATATATTATTTGTATTCTATATTATGTGTATTCTATATTATGTGTATTCTATATTATTTGTATTCTATATTATGTGTATTCTATATTATGTGTATTCTGTATTATGTGTGTTCTATATTATTTGTATTCTATATTGTGTATTCTATATTATTTGTTTGCGTATTCTATATTATGCGTATTCTATATTATGTGTATTCTATATTACGTGTATTCTATATTATGTGTATTCTATATTATGTGTATTCTGTATTATGTGTGTTCTATATTATTTGTATTCTATATTGTGTATTCTATATTATTTGTTTGCGTATTCTATATTACGTGTATTCTATATTATGTGTATTCTATATTATTTGTATTATATATTATGTGTATTATATATTATTTGTATTATATATTATTTGTATGTGTATTCTATATTATGTGTATTGTTTACTGTATATTATTAATGTGTTGTGTAATTATGTGTACATTAGACATGTAACTTGTGTTGTATAAATCTGTTGTTTATTGTAAATTGGGATCGTCACTGCCATGAGAGCTATTTTGCTTCGAACAGCAGCCAAGACTCTCACCCACTGCTGCACTTGTGCATATGGTCGTGTGACAATAAAGTGATTTGATTTTTGATTTGATTTGAAAGTCGTCGATAAGTAACGAGTTCAGTTCGCATCCATAATCGATGCGTTTGTGCATGTGTAGTTGAGGCATGGAGGATGAGGGGATGATTTAGTGTGTTGATCAGTTTTGGTCGACAACTTTGTGAAAGTTGACATGTCCAGCGGTGT